>VZTU01021320.1:665792-748177 GCA_013400835.1 Zapornia atra | reverse complement strand
AAAACAGGAGTCGGTGTTCTGGAGGGAGGGGGGGGGGGGAAGAAGGGGAGCTCATTTTCAAAGAATTAGAAAAATGTGATGCAATTCCTTTAAAAGAAAAAGAGAGAGAGGGAGAGCAATGCAGGGAATGCCACAAAAGTCATGTAGGCAAGAGTCTGCAGCTGGCGGAGTCTGGAAACAAATGATTTTAATCAGCTGCTATTCAACTACTGTCAGCTCTGATTTATTGCGTTCAGCCAATTACGGTTTTGGGGGTTTCAAAGGTTAGGAAGTGAAAGCCAAAAGCATGTTGTTGGAGGAGAGGAACACCAAAGTAAGAGCATGAACAGGGCTCGCCAAGGCCTTCACTGAGAGAAGCAATCAGTGTTGTTTCCTCCTTCTGGCCTGGCAAAGGGGCCAGTCCCCAGCCCCATGAGGGGTCACGGGTGTTTGGGTCATGCTGGCCCAAGGGCCAGGCCCGATGGGCTTCTGCAATAGCGCAGGCTGAGGCTGGTTGTCCCATGAGTATGGCCCCGTCCCCACATCTGCCCTGTGCGGGCTTAGCACTGTCAGCATCTCCCAAGGATCTGGAGCAGCGGAAGGCTCCAGCTCCAACCTGGGATGTCCCAGATCCTCTGAATTCATACAGAACACAGCTGAAAGGCTTGGTGGAAGGAACTGAGGCATGTAAAATCATCTGTGATTAAACAGGACATGGTCTTTTGCGGCAGGAGCAGCACAACACCCAGAAGTTTCCTTCCAGACAAGTCTGCTGCAGCCCCAGCACTAACCATCAGCCAGACAAAACAGCTCCCCCGAAAAGGCACCTTTAAGCTCCGCCACTCTCACACCAAGCAAACTACTTCCCATCATCTAAAAATGACACAGTAACTCGAGGTATCTTTCCCCCTCTTGGATCATCGCTAATATATTCAGCGCAAACAGTTCCAGTAGGGCCAGGATATGAGCTTTCCACAATTAATTAGTCCAGCTAAGCACTAAGCAATGAAGAAAATGAAAAAGAAAAACTATCTTCCCAAGTACAGAGATATCTGGGTATTTGCACAACTCCCACCTTAGCGGCAGATAATAGTCTGGAGTCTTTGATCCTATAAAAACTCTTAGAACTATTAGTATTGTTAAAATGCTCCCAGGCTTTGGCTTATGGCAATGCCTGCTCCGAGGATACGGCGTGCAGAACAAATGTCTCACCGTGTCCCATAGATTACAGTCGGTAGGTCCTGTTTACCCTGAGATCTATAGTTTCACTCATACCAGAATCGTGTCACCGCGCTGTCTTTGTTCCCCCTATTTAGCACTTTGATTTGTGCAGCTCTGCTAAGAATCTCCCTTGCAGCTTGTTGACTTATCACTCATCCCCGTGAGTTCCCATTCTCTCTTCTCCTGACAGCTTTGCCTAATGTACTTATTCATTCAATTTAAATAAATCGAACACGGGCCTATGACAGCCGATAAGTGAGTCACACAAGAACAAACAGAAAGGAAGCACTGCAAATAGTCAAATGTCAAGTAGGAATGGAAAACTGTCCCCACAGCTTCAGCGAACCTTAGATGTCTAATATTTATGGCCAATTGATGTCATTAGAAAGTAAATAAGCCCTCTTATGCTGCATTACAAAAGATTAACTGCAAGCAATGGAGTTTAAATAGCACAGATAAGTGCAGATGGAAATAAACCTGTTTAAAGCTGGAAATATTTGCTGAACCTCCTTGCTGCTTTTAAGATAATTGATCTCTGTATATCTGTATTGAATCTCACCATAAAAGCTTTGAAACGTCTTCTGGCAAAGCCGAGCTCACTCGTGACTCAACCTCTCCTTATCTCTCTGGATTGCAGAGGGGTTTTTCATTCCTCAGCATACTGGGTGGGGAGCACACGGTCAGTGGCAGCAGAGATGCTCTGGGCTGGGGGTTCTTCGCCCCAATGGAGACTAGCCCCCCTCTTGCCTTTGCCCAGCCTCAGTTCGGACCTCCTGAGTGAGCATGGATGCCTCTTAACTCACTGCAATTTGCCCAGCTTCAAAGGATGTCAGAAAAATAAATAGTCTTTTAGATTATTGAAGCGTGCTCCAGCTGAGGATCTTTGGAAACAGCCCTGCGTGATAGATATTAATGAGTTACATTTTGCTGATAAGGAAAGTAAGCGAGAGAGAAAGGAAGCAGTGATTTACTTGAGCATCTTGCTCATCTCTGGAGCCTGCTCCCGGCCAGGGCGATGCTCCTGATGTCGCAACACACTCTCAGCCCCACGCCATGCCATCTGCTTGGGCCGGCTGGGATCGGTGCCGCAGCCTGGGGGGCTTGGCAGAAGGGGGGTTTGGGTTACCTGTGCCAAAGCATGCCCACAGGTGAGGGGCAGAGACCTGGGTGCTGCCACCGTGGGGGTCTGCGCACGTACCCGAGTGATGCTGAACACGATGCTCTGTACGCAGCAGGTATTTATGCAGCGTTTGTGCAAGTCTTTGAGTAGGTTGAGAAAGAGTGGATGTGTGGCCAAGATAATAAGTCAAGCGTTGGAGACAACTGCAAGACCCCACCCCCTGAGGTCCCCGTGCCCTCCGTGGCTGCCCGCCGGGCACCATCTGCAGCTGGACTTCATGCCAAGTCGGCGCTGCACCACTTTTCCACTGCAGAAACATTTATTTGATCCTACAACATTGCTTTCAAGATGATTAATCTTTGCCCGGCTGTGTGTTTAGGCTCTCCATAAAGGCAGGTGCATGTGTTCATGTGCTGCTGCTGTCAGGGCTGTTAATGTAAGCGTCTGTTTTACAGCCCAATTGACAGCCGTATTGTTCTGGCAGGGTTACAGCTCTGACATGTGGAATCAATCTTTTTAACCTGTCAATTAATCAGTGGGCAGCTGTCAGCCCAGCTGAAAGGCCTGAAGGACAGTGCCCTTTCAATGGATTATACTGGATGCTCAGTGGAGTAAAATTGAACGCTTCAGTTTCAGGAAACTCTCGGTGCATTCAGAGCAACGCTCCATCTCGCCTTTGCTGTGAGAAGCAAAACGCTGGGCCCTCCTGCCCAGAACTAGGAGGAAGGAGGATGACAGCTAGGCACTCTGGCTGTGCTGGAAACCCAATGAGAGGCATCTCTGAAGTACAACCAGAGGGCACGGCTCAGCAGAGCCCTGCTCCTTCTGAAAGCATGGCTGGGCTGGTGAGACACAGAGTGGCTTTTGAGGGGAGTCGTGGTGAGCAGGTGGATCCTGTGACCCACACCAAGGATTGCCCTTTAGACACGTCCCTTGGGGCTTGGCTACGTGAGCATTCGCCTGGATCCACCACAGCCACCCCCGCAGCGAGTTTCCCTTCTCCTGCCATGCTTTTAACCCAGAACAATGGGAACCACTCCAGGTAATTTCCTCCTGCAGTTCCTGTCTGACTCCTTCAGGGTTTAGTCTCCCTGACCGTTTCCTTTCTATTTCCAAGGAGCTTTCCCAAGCCAGTGAACAGTAAGGGTACCCGAGGGAACCAATGCTGCTCTGGAACAATCTCCCTTTTCTTAATGCAAATTAGGATTCTCTCTATCCTCTTCAGAGCAGGTATTGGAGAGGGGACAGAAAACATCCTCCCTGAAGTCACTCGGAGTGCCCAAGGTCCCCTGGCAGCGAGCAGCTCGGAGGAAATAAAAGCATAACCTTGAAAATAGCTGCATTTCCCCAGTCCCTTCAGCCTAATGTACTGTGGTGCTAGTTGAGCGGCCACTAATTTGATTCATATGAGAAGCTTGACCTTATTCCACCAAGTGTTTTCCAGCCTGGATTTCTCTAACTGCTTGTTTATAGAGAGTATATGGAGCATTTTATGTTTTTTCAGCTGTTTAGGAACTTCTTTTTTTTAAGGCAGTCCCAAGAGAGCAGGGTACAAGCCACAGCCTTCCCCCCCACTCTCAGCCATCAGGGTGCCCAAGCCACCTTCCCTGCTCCAGTACTGGGAAGGGAGAAAGGATAATTTATTTGGTGGCTGCATCATTACATGGAGGTGACTCCAAACGCTATTATCGTTGTTTAGCACAAGCAGAGAGCAGTTAGCGCTCTCCAGGTAATCTATCTTAGGATCAAAAAGCTATGGAGACAGAGAAAAGCTCTTCCCAAGCCTTAATTTCTCAGAACCATCATTTTCTCAGCTGAGGATGGGCAGGGACCTGGGTGCCAATACCTTTCACAATGGTTTTAGATGATTGATCTTTCTAAACTGCCTTTTTTTCCGCTCCTTCCTTGCCACACAGACATGGATAGATTAAAGCATTTATAGATTATCCCTGTGTCAGATAGCTTTGGACAATTAGTCACAAGGAAAAGAGTACCCTCACAGTTTTCAGCAAGGGGAAAACATTAAGGTAATCAGGAGTTTGCAGGTCCTGGTGCCAATCATGCAACAATGGACAGCAAATTGTAAGGTGGGAGACAGGCACTGACCATTTGTATAAAACACCACTGATTATTTCCTGCAGGGTCCTGGGGAAACCTGCATAAAAAAGCAGTTTGAGATTGTCAGGACTTTGACAAAAGCACAATAGCACCTTCAGAGGAAAGCTGGATGCCAACGAGCAGCACGGAGCTTGAAAGCAAGGCTGGGGAGGGGAGGAGATGTGCAATGAGAGCAGGTCTGGAGACAAACCTCAGGAGGGCATTGGCTCCCAGACCTCGCCGAACAGCCCACCGTTTTCACTTGATTTATTCTCACATTGCACTGCAGGAAATAGAGAAATATTATCTCCTGTTTACCACTGTGAGCTGAGATTAAGTACCCTGTCCAAGGTCACGGAGTGAGTCTGTAGCACAAAGTAATTGAGAGTGAGTTGCCCGAGCCCCTGTTCCGCAGCCGGGCGCATGGTGCCGCCTGGGCTCCGGGCTACTCAGTGGGGTCTCACACAGCAGGGAGCTGTGCTGAGGGAGCTCCTGGTCCCCTGATAAAAGGCACTAAAGAAGGGTAAATAGTAATTGAAATATTTTCATCTAGGGCCTCACTGCTATAAAAACCAGCAAGACTAAGCACCAAATGCCTCCTAATTTGCGCCTGACTCTCTTTTAATCAAATTGAGCTTTCAGCCCTAATCCTGAACCTTGGCTTTTCAGAACAGATTCCAAAAAGATTATTCATCAGGAGGACTAGAAGCTCTAAGAAGTCATTAGCACCTATTCTTTTGATAGCAGGAAAAAAGAGGTGACCTGCTCTACATCTCTGCTCATGCCTGCTTCCTTCCCCAGCTCCTTCCTCCCCATCTCCCGCAAACCTTCCCCTCCTGCAGTGTGCTTCACGTATAGCCCCGGCTTGGCCAGGACCATCAGCGGCACATCCTTTGGCTGTGAGCGGGCAGGATGGTTTTCAGGGGGTTTGGAGCCTGCCAGTGTGGGTTCAAGTGCTCATGGGAGAGCCCAAGTCCCTTTGCTAGCTGGTTTGAGTAGGAACAACAAGAGCCTGGACTGGAATGCGAGGAGAACCGCATTCTCGGGGCTCCACAGGCTGCACACAGGGACTACCCTGCTCCGTCCCTGCTCCTTAGTACCCTGAGATATGCACCCCAAAGCACAATCCTAAGTGACAACCTTCTCCTGCTCTAACACTCCTGGCTTGGATGGAGTTGTACCTACAGATAATTTAGATGCCAAACACCTTCTCCTCCAGCCACAGAAACAGGAGGATTTTAAGGTGAGATTGTCAGATCAAAGAGAGTTTACAGAGCTCCTTTAAACAAATTTTTACAATAATAATTTCTCTGTGCAGTGTCTGCAATAAAAAGACAATAGATTAGATAGCCACAGAGTGAGCCTGAGGCTGTAAATCACTCGCAGGGCCTCGGTGCTGCTTTGCAAGCATCCTGCACTCTGCCTCGCATGGTTTATGGTGTCATCCGAGTCCCAGAATCCCCAGAGTGAATTACAGCCTTGCAGGCAGCGGGTGGCCATCTATTATCCTACATGTAAACAGGTATTCAAATAGCAGCTTCAGAGCCTTCTCCTTGGCATTTAATCATGCCTGTAATCTAACCCCAGCCCTTGCCAAGGTCACAGCTCTGATTGCTCTTTCTCCAGCACTGCAGGTTTCAGCCGGCAGCAGTGACAGCCTCAGACAAGCTGATTGTCCCCCAAATTAACTCTGATGCTCTGTGCAGAATAATTCAGTACCAACACGGTCTAATCACCGACCTGGAAGCTGTCTCCATCCCCACAGCCAGCAGGGAGCCTCCTGGGAAAGTGGTGGCTGCTTGGAGGTGTTCAGCCTCCGCAGTTTGGATGGGACATCCTCTAGACCTGCTGGGAGCCTTCATACCTGCCTGATGCAGCTATCCCAGAAGCTAGCCCTGATCCTACCCCAGCCAGCAAGTGACCCAACCACAGCCCTCTGCTTCCTCCTCATCCTCCACTCGAGAAGAAGCTCTTGTCTTTGATGGCCAACCCCAACCTGGTCAAACCCACTTTCCCCTTGCACCCAGTGTGGGAGGGATGCTGCGGAGTGGAGAGGTGCCACCCCTGGCAGCAATGCAGGCTGTCACCGTGCACACATGCTGCCCTTTCCCTCACACCATCTCCTATGTGCAGGGAGACACTGTCTCCTTGAAGGGTAATCCAGGGACCATCACACATGATGGGACAGGCTGGACACAAATACATCTGCATCCTGTCCCATGCCGAGCTGAAGTCAATGAGATTTGAAGGTGCTCAGCAAAGCCTTTTAAAGGATCAGGTCCTTGAAGCGTAATCAATAATCAGTTCATCATCCTCCCTACTTCTCTTTCCCCCATGATGCCTTTCTAAAAAGCAGCTGAGAAATTCCTCAGTCACCAGCCAACTAGCAGGCAGTAAATCTGCAGAATATAAAGATGATTTTCATTTCCATTGGGCTACTCTATTTTTCTCTCTAAATATTTCAGGGGAGCTCGATTCATGGCTTCTCCTTTGGCGTTCAAAGAAAATAATAATAATTTTTTATTTAAAAGGTAGAGAGCAAAGCCCCGAGCACTGGGGCCCTCTGTATTGTGTTTCAAATGGTTCCCAGCTTCATTACTAGCTCTAAGCAAGTTCTGTATACATCACCTAGTTTAATTCAGCAATATCATCAGTGTCAATGGGTATCCAGCGGCTGCCGGCTATTGGTCATCTGGACCTGACACAAACTCAATAAATACTCCATAACCCCTGACAGCCGCTCGCAGATTAGCCCGAAATGAACGATTGCACAACCAACACCTGCTGAACCAAATCACCGCGGTGACTGATGGGCCTGCACCCAGCTCTGACCACAAGTGAGATCAGGGGAAGAATGATTTTATACTTTAAGAAAAGAATTAGAGGTGGTGGTTGGAGTGATTGGAAAAACCTTCACGAGGCTTCTGGCTCCTTCCTGCCTCCCCCTGCCACGCCGAAAGCCATCAGCTCCCCGACTGTGGCCTGCTCCACGCTGCGAGCTGACCGCACGATTTTCAACAACAGCAGCAGTTTTTAGTATTCCTATACATTATTTATGTTGCCATCACCAGCTTTATTTCACGTCCCGGCATATTATCGCTATAAATTGTGATTTTAAACTCTTTGGTGAGACTTTTACCGCTGCTTAAAAATAATCAGTTATTTAAAGGTAACGTTTTGCAAATGGCTTTGGGAGATATCCGTGTGCCAGACCAAAAGCCTCCACCTTCAGAGACCCACCAAAGCTTGGACTGCAGAACCAGCCCTGCTTTCCCTCCAGAGAGTGATGTTAGCCTTCTGATCGTGCTGCCCTAAGTCATACCTCGATGCTAAGCTCAACGCTTTGCTGAACTCAAGCTCTGTCTCCTTTTCTGTAGGCTCTCCTGCTGGGGAACCAAAGATCCCCATCACGCACCAGACAAGGTCCTGGAGATCGAGGGGAGCTGAGGCTCCTCCATCTGCTGCAATCCTGCTGCTACTTGTTTTGGGCAACCAGATTTTTGAAGTTTTTGGCTCCTGAGACAACCACAGGTGACACCTAGATGCTGCAAACCCAGCTAAGCAGGGCTAAATCAGGACAGCCAGGCCATGCTGGCTTTTACTCTTTCAGTGCCTCAGTTTCCCCATAAGCTCGTCAAGAAATTTTTCTCTCTAGTTGAGGACTTTTGACCTTTATCTCCCAAAGTAGACTTTTTTTGGCTTGACTACTTTCCCCATGACCTCTCAGGAGTCATTCTGCACCAGAAGAAACAATCTGGTGCAGAACTTGGACTGGCTGTAAGGCTTCCAGTTGTGCCACAGATAATCCCGCCTCTCCCCAGCCCTGCAGCTCACTGGTGTAGCGAGACACTCAGCTCCACGCCTGCTCCAGGACTGGCCTTTGGCTCGTATTTCCCAGCCCCTGGCACGACCGCAGCCCTCGCCCACGATGGGCCCTGTATGTGCTGTGGCAACGCACACGGAAGGATAATAACCCGGCTTGTTTGATCATGTTCGCTTCTGTCTGCTCAGAATCTGTCATCGTTTTCACTACCAGGAATAGCTGTCACTCCAGTTTTGGCTCTAGGATCCTGTTTTGATTCCAGCCCTTATCGAGTTTATCTAGAATCCTTCTGCTCATTTAAAAGAGAGAAAAAAAAACCCCTCCACAACCAACAAAACCCACACCAAAAACTGAGAAAAAACCCACCCCACACACCAACACCCCCCCAAAAAAAAGTGTCTCTTATTGAAAGTGCTTTTAGGAGTTTGTCTGAGTCGGATCCCAAAAAGCCCTGCGTGGGTTTGATGCACTCCAGCCTAATTGATGTTCCCAGTTTTGAAGAGCTGTCTAGATTAGGGGCCCGCCAAAGTCTTTTAGAGTAATGTGATTTGCCGGAGAGCCGCGGTATAGGTTTGCAGGAACACTGCTGCTCCCGCTGCCAGCTTAAATCAGATACCAGCCTGACCTCAGAAAGCAGTGTCTTTTCCTATAAATTTTGGCATCACATTGAGTTACATCATTCGTGCTGCATTATGTGCTGTTACAGACAAGAAGTCACGCAAGTTAATGTGGCATCTGGCTGGAATTTAAAGGCAAATGCACAAGGCTGGAAAATCCAAACCCTGAGCACCCCGTGGCCGCTCTCGCTGGCCTTGCCCACAGCCTGGGAAGTCCTGCTCCACAGGCATGGCCATGTTTCCTCCCAGGTAGATGTGTCCATGTTTACTTCAGAAGGGCTTTTCCTCCCCCCCCCACCCCCTTGCTGTTTTTGACAAGGGAGATGAACAGTAATTCTTCATCTTTTGGAGGCAGAAGCTTGCTGACTAGAGCTCCATCTGCGGGCACCATCTGGGGATGCTTCCGAGCCTGAACGAGTGAGAGCTGGGGGAAGGAGGTGGGCGATGCAGGGCAGCCCCACTCTGGTCACCGCTCACGGCCCCGGCGCTGTGCCTAGTGGGCTGGATGTGACTCCACGCAGCCTGCGCTGCGCCTGGGCCGTGCCAGGACAGGGGCTTCCAGACACAACCCCCTGGGCATTCATGCTCTTGTCCATACTGGGGCTCCCTGAGGTTTTACAGTGCATTTACACGTGGGTGCACACGTGGCAGGTCATACACTCCTACATGTGGGCTCACGCCCGTGCCTGCTGGGCCATCCTCACAGGACCCCAGTTAATCCCAACAATCCAGTTTGCCAAAGAGATTTTCCAGCATGCTTGAGACCCCCTGGGCCACCCACACCTCAGCAGGTCGTCGCCAGCCAAGACTCCGTCAGCGAGGATAACGCTGTGAGCCCTCAGCAGCCCTTCTCCTCCCCATTTGCTTCCCAGCCCGTGACGTTCCTGACTGGCAGCCCTCAGAGAGAGCAATCACAGCTCACAAATGTGCACTTCTCTCATTCCTGTTTAATTTGCTCCTAGCTGCTTTACAGAACTCCTCACCAATTAACCAATTAGCAGCTAATTTAATTTATTCTATCAGCCCACTGAGTGCCACAGTGGATGGGATGGACGTAGCAAGCCCCAGCTCTGCTTGCCCAGAGCCAGGTCCAGCCCGCTGCAGAGCCTGGCATGGGAAGAGGGTCAAGGTCAGAAGCGATGCAACCCAAATTCCTACCACCTTCCATCTTGGGAAGACCCCCCCACCATGTGTTTCCCCAATCCAGCCCTCCCTCGTGTCTCAGTGGGATGCTGCAAGCAGAGACAACCCACAAATGTCCATTAAGCAGACAGAGGATGGTTATTTCAGGCAGGTTGGGGGTTTTTTTGGGGGGTAAGAGAGCTGGAAGCAGGATCAGCCGAGTTTTTAATTTCATTTTGCACAGTGATAAAATATTTCATATAGAAATGATAAAATTTTTACTTTGAGTCATTTTCCTTAATTTAATTCCAATTTTTAGGCTATGTTCAATTATTGATTTCATTATATTTTATACAAGTTCTAGCTGCTGTCTGTTTTAATATAGAGGGAGAAAAAAGAAACCATTTGGCTCTGAGTAATACACTACAGAGAGGCAGATACACGCATCTGGGTGGAAACCATTTCCCAAGTTTTCCTGAAAAGAGAAACTGATTTCTGCTCTGGTTTGAATCTAAGTGATGGTTCTGAACACCACAGCCTGAGCTCTGCAGCCCCTTGATGGACATCAGCATCTAGACCAGGCTCCAAGCAGAGCTGGACCAAACCCTGAAGTGAGCAGCCACCAAGCCGCTGGCTCACCACTTGGGATCAGCATCTTTTTCCCTTGTCCCACTGTCTAGAGGGAAACATGAATGTTGGAACTACGCAACAGGAGATGGAGGTTGGAATAAGTCTGCAAAACCTGGGAAATCCTCAGCACCACTCAACATTTGCATCAGCAAGAGGAGCTAGCATCCTCCCAGGAAGAAGCTCCTTTATGAGACACTCAGGAGTCCCATCTACTCTCCGGAGTCCCCTCTATGCTCCCAAAGCTGCATTACTGAGAACAGGAGCAGCTTTTTATTCCAGCTGCTGCTGTACATGCCAAGAGCCAGGCTCCCACCCAGGGACATGGGGTGTGGGGACCCAATTATCACCCTGAGCATCTCAGATAGGACAGGAAGTTTCAGGATCCTTCACTCCATCTACTTCCAGGGAGCACCAAGATCCCAGAGACATGGAGGGATGGGGGAAGAGATGATGGGTGGGGAGGAAACAGCCCATAATATTATGAAGCACCTGGTGAAAAACTACAAACGGATGGCTACATTTTCTGTCTACCAGGCTCTGCATTGAAAGAGTTTTTCACTATAATTGTAATTGATGTTTTCCTTCGTCCTTGTAAAATGGTTTAGTGGTTTGGAAATGATTTAAAGGAGGAATAAATATGCAAAACCAGAGCAGGTTTCTGTCAGGCTGCAACTCCTTTCTCTGCAGATGGACTGCAAGGCACCTTGCACAGATCGATACCTTTAGGGAACAAATAATTTTGTCTAGCTTATGTGACATCCTCAGAACATTTCTGATCTAACACTACCCAAGCCAAAGCGTATTAAGTGTTGCGGGTGTTTCGTTAGATCAATTTTCAGCCAGTGCTGCTGGAAACTCACGTAGGGGAGGGCTGGATTCTGGCTGCAAGAACAAAGCTGGTTTGGTTTTTGTGAGTATTTTTTAGGTAGTAGAGGCAGCTAATGAGTGAGTACGAGTGCACACATCCATATGGACTCACAGGTTTCATCAATGCATTTTAAAAGCTGGCTAGAGCATCCCACGCTCCTCACTAGACCAAGGGAGAGGATCTTCTCACAGAATGGGCTGGAGGCAAATGTGACTGTGGAGAATCTTGTTTATGAGGGTTACAGGAACAGTGTAAGGACCAGTTTACCCAGGAAGTAGCTCTGGCAGCCTGCAAACTTTGCTGCAGATGGCAAAAATGGGCGTGGGTCAGGCCGCTTTCAGACTTTTAGGAGTCGAGATGACAAAAGTCTTCCAGCCCATAGGATAAGAAGCTCGTGAGATTAAGAGCCGCAGCCAATCCAGACATCCCAGGATGCTACAGAACAACTTAGGACCAGAGGCGGCACCTCTCCCTGGGCCACTGTGCCCAGCTGCACTTCAAGGGATCCCACCCATGGGATCCCATGAGCTGGGCATTTCCCTTGATGTCTCCATGCTCCTAAGGTCTATTTTCCACACAGTCAGGAACAACCTGGATTTGACAGCTTGTCAAATACACTGCAGAAGTCTGGAGAGGGTGTTTGGAAAGGCTGGAGAGGAAGCTTTCTAGGAGATCAGGATGGTGGCTTGCTGGCTGAATGCCTATGGAAATGAGGGTATTAATGAAGTGGAGTTTGTAATTGAATGGAATTTATTGTACAATTAACGATGTTAGGGCATCTAGAGCCTTGGATGGGCATCTCTGCTATTGCAAATCTGAATAAATAACTAAATTAACACTACCCTTACTAGTTGGGTTGTTTTTTTGCAGTGTAGCCAAGGCTGAAGTGATTTACTAAAAATCACAAGACCGGCTTCACTGAAGACCAGCAAGACTCGTGAGGCAGCTCAATGGGGTCATATTTACAAAGGGCTATCTTCCAGATGTCACAGTGATTCGTAGTGTATGCAAACCAGGAGAGGAGATAACCAGGTACCAGGCCCCAACGTGGCCTACGCGAGGCTCTGGAGCCTGCCTGGAAGCGGCCTCTCTAGACACACACCTTATCTGTGAAACGACTGCTCAAAAAAAAAATTAAATATCACAGATAGTCCTGAGATGTTGTTGTTATTATTATTATTATTCTTTTAAAAAGTTACTTCTGAAGACTGCTGTGCTGGTGACATTCCCTTCAAACCGCAATAACTAACCTGTCACAGCCTACAAACGCTGACAATACAGCACCGTGTGGGGTTGACTTAATAAACCTCATTTACATTCATTTTGATTCGCTCAGGCATTGAAAAACATTTCATGGGGAAAAAGAAATAAGTAGGAACCTCTCCAAGCTGACATGATGTTTGCTGATATGATACGAACGGACTTAATAGCAGCACGTATGAGAACATGCATTCCTTACAATATTTGCAAATGGGCTTCTTTTTATTTGCTTGCATTTATTTTTTTTTTTATTATTTTTTTCTTCTTTTTTTGTGCTGGTGCTGCTCGTGCTGTGGGAGCATGGCCACGACTGCAGGTCCCTGCCACCAATGTCCCAAAGTTCTCAGGTCCTCCCAGCCCTGCTGCTGCAGCAACCTGGGGACCTCGCTGCTCAGCTGATGGGTTGAGTTTTGCTGCAGTTTTGATTTTTGTTCCTCTGTAATTTGAGGCTTTTCTCATCAGTTTCCCTTTTTAGACTTAAGCCTGTGAGCTGGTCTTCCTAAACTAGGACAGTCCAACATTTGCAGCAGTGAAGGCCGGTCTGGGGGTCTCAGTAAGTCACCCAGACTGAGCCGGGCAGTTGGGCTTAGCCCAGTGGGGCTGGCAGACCGAAGGGTACAGCTGACAGCCAGCCCTCCCCATCAAAGCATCCAGTGGCCCCTTCAGTAGCCGTGGGTGAAACGCATTCACCTAGCTCAACACACAGTTCTGAAATCTCCCCCAAAGTTGCATTTTTCTCAGCTTTGCATACCCCTTATCCTTAAATTTCCAGTATGCCTTGCATCCCTCTCCTCCCAGCCTGCATTATACCACCCAGCAGCAAATCCCTGATCCAAGTGTGTTACTGGGAGCTGTGCTGCAGCCTGTGCAACTGCAAGGATGGAGAAACCCTCTGGGGGAAAGTCAAGAGCATGAATCACAATCGGGCGAAAAGTTTATCTTGCCTTGAAGAGTGATAAACACGCAAGGCACGGTGTTTTTGTTATTTCTGCTGAGCTTTTTCCTGCTGACATTAGTTTAAAATAAGTTCTTCTTGATTTACATCTGTCTAAGATCAGAATGAAACAGAACGAGTTTTAGCAGAATAAGATTCTGCAGATGAACACATGGGGCTCATTTGGTTTCTCTTATCTGATTTGCATCACATGGAGAGACAGTTTAATTTCCAGTGCTGGCCCTGAGCAATTGAGAGCAGGAAAAAAAGCCCCAAACCTTGAAAAAGTACCACAATTGAGCAAGTCGGAGAGGTATGGAGAGCTGGGAAACTATCTGGAAAGGGGAAAACAGTACCACAAGATGGAAAATAACGCCAGGTGGCAAGGTATAGAGAAAAAGATGATTATTTTTTCAACGCATGCAATCCCATGGCTCAGGGTTTTACCTCCCTTCAGTTTAGGCAGTGCTTTCCTACTTTAACCTACTATCATTGCTTCAAAGGAGGGAAAGCTCTCATCCTGAGCTCTCTACCTGCCTCACAAGTGCAGAAAATGGCAATAAAGAACCCCCCATCCCACTCAAAACAACCACCCCATCCCGTCCAATGGTGGCTGCAGGCTGGGTCCCTACACCTCTGCATCCGGATGGAAACACATACGGACTTGTCTCCTGCATCAGAATGAGACTTTGCAAGAAATAAGGAACAAAACCAGGACTAAAGACCTGGGAGCACCGGAAGACCCTGACAAGCTTCTGCTCCCCACTGCTCCCAGCAGCTGGCTGCTGCCTTGGACATGGAGCGATGGCAGCAAACACAGTGTTTGCAGCACAGACAGTGCTCAGCACTCCAGCACCTTTAGAGCAGGAGATGCAGGATGTTGGGGGGGGTCAGCAGAGATATTCACTGCTTGAGGGCCCAGAGCAATCCTAGGACAGGGCTCTCAGTGTCCTGACTGTGGAGTCGTTATTTTTAATAAGAGAAGTGCATGTGTATGTGTGTATTTGTGCCATGAGATGCTATCATGCCAGACTCTGTGCCAAGCAATACACGGGCTGCTCAGCCCTTGCTGCCCACTCAGCCTCAGCATGAGCTTAACCAACCCGAGCTGTACAGAACCAGAGCTGGCACAGCTCCAGCATCGCATCCCAAAGGTAAGCTCACACCAAGCTGCTCATCTCCCTGCCCTTCCCAGGCACCGAGCCCGGCGCTCGCCTGCGGTTGGGTTGTGGCTAGCTGGTTTTCAGGCTCCGAGATGTTTTCAGTCAAACACTCGGATGTGTTGTTCCCTCTCCTCCCCCTCTCTCCTTGCTCCCGCAGCCGCCACCTTCTCCAGACACGGGTAAATTGACAAAGCAACAGGATAGGGAAAATTGAGTTGTATCGTTCCCCCTTGGGGAGTCTCACTTTGCTGCCTGTATTTGAAAGCGCTCATTTCCTACATCTCTTGATGAGAGTTCCTATCGACCAGTGACCCCTAAATGCCTATGCCAATCAATAGTCCCCAGTATCTTATTGATGGGTCTTATTGACAGCTCTCCCCACGCAAGGAGGGCAGGGGCGGCAGACGGTGAGGGCTGCTTCAGGAGCAGGGACGACTCCGAGCCAGTATTGACACTGTAAATGGAGACAGTTTACTTGGCATGCAGGGAAGATGCATCTGCTAAGGCAGCCAATAGATTTCCCTATTGTTTAACAGCAGCTGCCTTGCGAGGAAGAGGAGTTTCCTTTGCATGGCAGCAGTGTCACCCCTCTGCAGACACGCTCCCAGCTCCAGCAATGGAGATGGGCAATGCCTTCTTGGCTCTGTCCATGCGCCTCCACAATACGGTCCTGAAAGCAGCAACAATCACTGTCAAGATCTTGTTAATAACCAACCAAAAACTGTCTCCTTCCCTGTCCCTGGCTCATCCTTGCTCAGGCCAAGCCAGGTCCTCCAGTACACCCACAGTGCAAGGAGATGCTGCCCACTGAGTAGTACAAAAGCTTCCAGAGCTCAGATTCACTGCCACCACCCTAAATGCATCATTATCCCGGGCTCCATCTGAGGTCAACAGAGAGTCCCTGGGAGGTGCAGGGACCCCTCCAGCCTCCCCAAACTGCTCCCTTTGCTGTGCTCTTGCAGAGCTGGGTGCAGCAGTGCCACGTGGGGCAGCGCAAGGTGTGTTTACAGTAAACCCTCCCAGCACATGCCTTCAGAGCCCACCACTCATCCAGGCGAGGAGCCGAGGGGGGAAAAAAATGAAAGAATATTGAACTTCTAATGCACTGTAATTACCAAATGATCCTATCTCAGAAGCAATGGGTCCCCATGGGATTTATTGCTGTATTAACAGTGGTTTTCCATTGCATTACTTAATGAATAATGTCTGGGCTAATAGCACACCAAAAAAAAAAAACCCCGAACACAACTCCAGCATAATTATTATTTCTTCTAATGCAGCCACTTCTTACATAAATACCCATCTCTCTTTATTGGGTTGTTGTTTAAAAAATGTTTCCTATTAAATTGCCATCGGTGCAAGGCATATATTATCGTTATTATTTTTTACTTTTGCTCTACAAGGATGTTTTCCCACAGCCTGATGCTTTCATGCACTCAACTGACCACTCAGTTCCCATCCAAGCCCCCAGTGCCAACCTCAGCTTTGCCACCTGGGTTCTCCAAAAAGCCTCAAAGATCTTTAGCTGTGCAAACAGCCGAGCCTCTGTTTATTTTGGTAGCCTCACAAAATATTTATGGAGAGTTATTCGAGCAGAAAGGCTGAATGGAGATCATTGCAATGTGTCAAATTAAAGAGTGCTTAATGCTGCCTAATCTCCTGGTAATTACTGTTGTGGCAGCGGATGGCATTAGAGCTGGGTAAGAAAGCTAATGAGAGTCAGAGCAGAGCCTGGCTGGGTGTCAGCATGAGGCAGGGCACGCAGCTCCAACAAGTGGGGCTCCTTCTCTGTGTGTATCACCCAAGGACCCCCTTGCCCAGCAGCACCCAGCATGCACAGTTCTTTGTCTGGGGGCAATATGCTGATGCCCAAACACAGGTCTCCACGCTGGGCACTGTGAATTCCTTTGGAGGGAGACAGCCCATGCCCCACGGAGCTCGTCATCAATTAAAACAAAGCAGACAAGGAAGCTTTATCATCTCCATTGTAGCGCTGGGGAATTAAAGTACCTAGAGACTAAGAGACCCAGCAAATAATAATAAGTGCTACTTGGAACTGCTGATGCTTATCTGAACTTTGCAGAGTTTGTGTCACACTAATTACCAGGGCTGTAGCTGATTAGCTCTGCATTCACCAGGGGAATGTCGTGCCTATCTGGGCATCCCACACTCAGATCACTGCTGTGGCTTGAACGTGCCAAACTGAGCTCCTGTGGGGCAGGTGGGACTTCCACCCCCATGTCTTGGTGCAGTTTTGTCCTTGATGAGGTCAGCAGCAAGTGGAAGAGAAAAGGGGAGAGAGCTGGCCGGACGGTTGCAGAGGTGCAGCCAGACCAGTCTGTTTGGAGATACCAGTTCAGAGTTCCACCTGGTTACTGGACACAGTTCCAGGTAAAACATTGGTTTTGTTCCTTAAGGACCCTTCTTTCTTTAATCATAATCCTGGTTTTGCAACAGCAAAAGCCATTGCCCTGGCAACAAGCTGTGATGTCAGAACCGACTTCTGACATCTTCAGAGGAGTAAGCAGGAGCAGCTGATGAACCCTGGAGCAAGGGAGATTTGTATTTTGATGCCAACTGCCTACTACCGGTGCTGGTAAGAGAGCTCTCCTAGATGCACAGCCCCAGAGCAGGCACAGTTTCTGGCTGGAAAAGCACGAGTCAGCATTTTCCCCATCCTCATCAGCTGTACAGCACCACAGCAAGTTGACCCCTCGCCTTCTCTCCATCCACTAACCACGTGCTGGAATCCCAGCCCAAGGCTGCAGCCAGCATCCACCATCCCAAGAACTCACCAGGAACATCAGGTCTGCCCATCTCCACCACCGGTAGGACAGAACCCAGCAAAGACAGGGGAGGGAAGATACGGGAAAGGGCTCGACAAGGGGAGGGAGGGATGAACCGATCTGTTCCAGTTACGGAGCTCAGCAAGCGAGAGGTTCATCATTAACTGTCAAACAGCGGTTTTAATCAGCCCTGCTCCTCGGTGGAAGATAGATTTAATATCAAGGCACATTTTCAGAGCCATTAGTTTAATTATGACAGGTGTCTGCAAACTGGATGGCTCCGCTTTCAAGCTATGAATGACAGCGTTTAATTCTCTGGGCCCACAGGGGCCACGAGGGTACTTTACAAAAATGAGCTTCCATTAAAGCAGGAGTGTTTCTTTCTTTCTTCCTCCCTTTCTTCTTCTTTTTTTTTATTTTAATGTATATAAAAATATCTATTTCTCTCCCTTCGCTCGCTCTCTTCTCTGCATGCTTCAAAATGAGAGCTGATCAGAAAATTGCCCTTTAGTAGAAGGCAAAATAATTTTCCTTGCCCATTAGGACTTGTATTACAGGTTAGGAGGCTGTGCCCCATGTTCTCAGGCCAGACAGAAGCACAGCAATTTGCTGCTTAACCTTTCCATTATCCATCCCTCTTCAGTGGCTCCCCAATAAATAGGTAAATATATGACAACAGCAAGTGATGGAAGGTCAGGATGCCTCCTGGGGGGCTGCTCACCCCAAGCAGAGACTAAAGCCAGGTTATTCTGACCCCTCTCAAGCCTGCTGGGAGAAGGTCACCCAGTTTCAGCAACCAGGTGGCAGGTGAGGTCACTGGTACCTAGTGGGGCTCAGTTCACATTTTAAGAAAACTCAAGTACTCTGTGATCCTCCAGACACAACATGATAGTCCAGCATACAGAGGTGGGGAGAGAGGAAGACCTGTCCCACTTCTCAAGGTCACTGCCCTGAGCTCACCCCAATACCACAGGGCTGGCAGAGCTCGCTGAGCTCCCCCTTCCCTGGCAGGGCCACTCCTTTTGCTCACACTTCCTCAGGGGTGGATGGATGCCATCTCCCTCTGTACCATTGCATCCCACTGGGGATACATCCCTGTGGGTGATGAGAGGAGGATGGAGCCAACTGAGCCATGTGCATCGCCGAGGGGAGCTCGTACCATCACGCTGCTGTCCTGGCTGCACGGCAATCGCTGCTGTGGAGCCAACACGTATCTCCAGGAGGGAGCAGCTCACACCCAGACACTACCTCCAACTCCTGCAAGACTCTTCTGGCCTTTTTTTTAAGGCCCTAAGCTCCTCTTGTGCCTGTAACCTCTTTCCCTTGTTCTTGTGGCCAGTGAGGACAGATCCATCATAATTCAGCTCTCCAGTTCCTGCTGGGAACCCCAGAAAGCAGGAAAGGAAATGAAAGGGTAAAGTCTGTGCTCAGCCTGCCTGGGACACGCTGCAAATAGGTTGTCAGTAAAAGAAGCATCCCCTTGGCTCTCCCAAGGCAGAATCTCTCTTGACCACGTGTCCTCCCAGCCTTGCCCTACTGCTCTGCCATCTCTTAGTGCCACCTTCACTGTGGGGCTCTGCAATGAGAGTAGCTCAAAGTTTTCCCAGGTAATGCTCCTCAGTAGGAAAATGCCAGCCTGGCATGCTGCAGTGCTCCCAGGGCCCGTTGGAGCAAAGTGCTGACACAGCAGCAGGCAGGGACCAAGCAGAGCCTGCCAGTTCTCCAGCCTGCCTTGGCTGCTCCAGGAGCTTGTGCTGCCTGGCTCCCAAATCTCTCAGCAAGGGGACAGCCCTAGACCAGGGTCTGTCAGCACAAGGAGGCCCCGAGGCCCTTTCTTCCAGCCTCTGAGCAGTCTGGACTCTTTCAGAATGCTTCTGAAAGGTCAAAAGGAAATATCACTTCTGCTTTTCCCCAAGTCTGATTTTGAAACGTTTAAGTCTCCAGCCAGCCCTAAATGCTGTTATTTCTTACTCCTAATTCACAGGGTCCCTTGTTATCTAGGCACGTCCCTGACCTTTCTGTCATGTGTTTAGGAGCTGATGAATGGTCGTTAAGACATGCCAAACTTATTCCACTTGTGAGACAAACCACACTGGTCTCAAAAGGCAGCAGGGAAATCACTCCTCAGCCAGCCCTTCTAGCCCCTGCTTGAAGCACAGAAGACATCAGTTCTGGTGCCCCCCCTTCCTCCCAGCATAAACCAGCAGAGCTGCAGGTAGAACCTACTGAACTATGCTGATTTGTGCTAGCTCAGTATCTCACAGAGACTCCTGGAGACCTGCCTTGAGCACTGACAGAACATTAAGAGTCTTTGGGGCCTTCCCCCCCCCGTTTCTGCATCCATTTACATGATGAGCTTGTTGCAGTGATGTTGCCAGACTCACCCATGCAAAACCAGTCTAGATAGACACCGACATTCAGTACTTAAAGAGGCTTAGTGACTTGTAGAGGGGTTTTAAAAAAGCAGCCAGGTTATGGAAGCACCCAGCACCAAGTAGTTCAGAATGGAAATCAGATGCATAACATATTTCAGAGTTTCTGTATGGCCCTCTAGCATCCCACCACCTCTTGTGGCCACAGCTGCTTTGTAAACACGGTCTGTGGGTGCATAACACCAGAAAGCCACTGGGATTTCCTGGGAAAGTGGAATTTTCAAGATCTATGACCAAAGTTAACAGCAAAGTTGATTCAATTTCTGCACAACTTTACAATTCTTTAAAAAAAAAAAAGAAAACCCAGCAAAACCAAGAATGAACAATGTGTTTCTCAAGAACAGCCCTCCCCCCCCCCCTTCCTTTTCATCCTGTTTGGAAGTGCCTCTGCCTTTGTTCCTCCCCAGGAGGGGTCTGGCAGGTTCTAAGAGGGGGGGGGGTGTGAGTCTGGGAGAAACAGCAGAAGTTATTTAAGTCCAAACACATAAAATTACACATATTCAAAACAAAGAGCATGGGAACTTGGCAGAGGGTGTCCAAGTTACCCAAACAGCCATAACTCAAGAGCTGACAAGTGATGTGGGTTTGAAAGGAATATTTCTTCTGGTATTTAATAATACAAATCCAGAGCATGGAAACTACTACACTGCTACATCACATTGTCTTTAGTGCCTCCAAGTCACTGAGGGCTGTGAGGACCAAGCACTGTTGTGGTTTATGCAATTCAATGCCTTTCTTAGTGTTTCACTGCAGAGAAATCCACGATCAGCAGGGAAAGGGATTCCCCTGCTAGTTCCCAGCTTGGGAGCTCCAGAGAGCCTCAGATAGCACAGAGGAGCTGAAGGCAGAGAAAGCCTACCTGTTCCCAATCAATCTTTATCTCCACATTGAAAGTTACATCTCCCAAAGTTCCCAGCTGATGGTCAGAAGCTCCACAGAAGAGATTGCTGATTCTTTTTCCTATCACTGTAGCAGTGAACATGAGCTGGGGAGTTTGGGTTTAGTTTCAGTCCGATTTGTAGTCATTTGTTGGTCCTTAATGGGTCTCCAAAGCATTTTGGAGTGAGCAGCAGCTCAGTTAAGAGACACCTTGGGATGCTGGGTGGTCCCACTGCAGAGATCTTCCTTGAATCACCTTTCAATGCACAGAACGCACCAGGGAAGTTTGGATCCTTAAGAGGGTCTGGCCTCATTTTGTAGAGCCAAGAAGTGGGGGGGTTAAGGGCAAATTGGCATGTCAGGTGTCCATCACAGGCTGCTACCCTGCAGTATTTGCTGACAAGAGCATGTTCTCCTTTAGACCCAGGCAGAGATATTTCTTCTGGCTACCCTGGGATTAAGCAGATGTAAAACAAGAGCCCATATTCACACCTTGTGAGCTGCTCCCTGTGCTATAAACGGCCAGATGCCTCAAAACTCTTCACCCCAAAAGCCTCAGGAGCTCCTACCACATCCCAACAGCCTGCAGCTAGCACTAGAAATCACAAATCCTCAGGTTGAATACCTAAAAATTCCCCCCATATTTCCCTTAAGACTTTGCATGAAATCAATACACCATCCTACACCACCCAACTCCTACACTGGGTAAGAGCAACACAAGGCTCAGGTACCACACAAGTCTTGCTCAAGTCCTCCAGATGCAAGGAGGAGAGCCCTAAACCTGGTGTTTGCTTTTGCTATGGGGATGAACTTTACCCCCAGCAAAGAGCTCACAGGGCTCAACAGCCAGCCCAGTATTGCCACAACCAAACCAGAGTAAATACACCAAAGCAAGAACTGGTTGTCACACTGCAAAGTGGTATTAACAACCCGGTGTAGAAACCACTAAATGCTTTTGTGGAGAGCCACTGGGAGATCACATCAACGTGGGTTTTCACTTCCTTCACCTTAAACAGTGTGAAGAATCAAGTGAGGAACAGTATTTGGACTACCCAAGCCTTCAAATGCACAACTGAAAAGAGACCACCAGCATCAGTATGTATGCGTTGCCATCACAAAGTAGTAAGGTGTTGCAGTCCCCAGGACCTGAGAGATGCTCTGGGCATTATTACTTTTTGGCTGGGAAAGCTGCTTAAGCACACAGAAGGTCTATGCTTAAACATTCAGCCTGCACCAAGGGATATACCAGGACATTTGTGAATCAGCTTTCCTAAGGCAGCAGCCCTTCCTCTTCTCCACAGAGAAAACACATAGCAAAACCACACACATTATCAGCTAAGCCATGAAAAAGCATCTTCCCAAGATTATGAAATGATTACAGCACCCCCTAGGAAATCAAACTGCTGGAGAAATGCAGTTGCATCAGGATCAAGAAGATGAGGAATCAGTATTGATGAGCTATAGGTGGTCAGACCTGAGCAGTGCTAAGCCTTGAGCCACTTGCCACCAGTAGCCCCACTTAGTGTTCCAAAGGGCTCAAACAGAGGGGGTTACACTGGCTTTGAGGTTTCTCTGTGCTGGATGTATGGCCCACACAGAGATGCTCTCCACCCAGCTCGGATGCTGAAGTTAGGGCAGGTGCTTCCCAGGTACACACTGCCATGGTGGGAGTGGTTTTCTCCCTGGAGAAGGATGTGAGGAAGGCACAGCAGCCTGCTGAAGAGCTGATCACCCTACTTAAGCTGTGGGGAGAGCCTGAGGAGCACTAGATACACACAACAAGGGTCTGTGCAGCTTCTCACCTGCAGCCAGACACCCAGGCCACAGACACCTCCAATGCCTGTGGGTAAAAATAAACTCAGGGCTGTCACAGAGAAGAAACTGGCAGAACAAAGCTTGGAAAAAACCATAAAAATCCCTAAAGGCTTCAAGCAAACCCAGCCCCATATTGCTATTTCTGTAGTATCTCATTATTTAAGTCAAAACACATGATTTTAAGAACGCTGACTCAGGGCTTTTAACTCAGGGGTTGCCAACACTGCGTGTGCATAAAGGCTTTTCAGTGGCTCTGATCACCTGCAATTCACACCAAATTGTGGGTAGCTAGTGCTTAAAGCAGCAGGCCTATAATTTTATATGCAGTTGCTGTTTTTATTTCCTGTTTTCTCTTCTGACCTTGGTATCATTGTGGTCCCAGGCAGATACAGAGAATGGAAAAAGAACAACCCATCACTTCACTCCTGTGCAAAGCTGTTTTGTCTCAGAAGAGGTGGCAAATGTTTCTGCCTGGTGGCAAACACACAGCCCATAATCACAAGAAAAAAAAAACCCACAACATTACCTGTGGCAAACAGGCTTCTGCAGCAGCACAGGAACACAATCCCTCAGAGAAACTGTAGGAATTTTCTTAAGGTCAAGCTCTGACTCCAGGAGGGACGAGACCAGATTTTACAGGCTGGCAAGCAGTCACCTTGTTATTCAGAGCAGCATGGGCTTGTTCATTTGTCTCTCACTGTAGTTAAAAAAAAATAAATAAAATAATAATTAAAAAAAAAAGACACATCAACACAGCTACAAAGATCAACTCTCCAGAAAGCCAGCTACAATATATAGGTTACAGTTTCCTGCTAAAACAAAACCCCTCACAGCCTGATTTCACAGGCCATGCTAATTATTTTTAGGGCAAGCATAATAAAATCCAGGTGATTTGCCTTTAGCAATTTCTTCTTATCTTCACACAGCTCTGGATCATTTACCCACACGGCAAAGCAATTACCATGAGCCCTGCAGTTCCTAACAGACATCTTTTGTCAGAAACCCTGCAAGAGTACACAAAGGTTAATATGCTTTTGCACTACAAAAATCTGGGCATTGTCTCGTGTATTGTAAGACGTGCTCGTGACATGCTGAATTCAGCTGATTTACAAGATGGGTAAAACAGGAGGATTTCCCACTGGGAGTCTTTTTCTAACTGTTGCCTCATCAGGATGTTGAGGGAAGTCTCTGATTTGCTGTGTGTCTGTGAGGGGCATGGAGTGGTGTTTCCAGCCAGGCATTCATCCCTCCCTCCCTCATTCCCTAGTCAAGGATGCCCTTCACAGAATCACAGGGGTTGGAAGGGCCCTGGAGAGCTCATGGGGTCCAACCCCCTGCCAAAGCAGCTCCCCAGCTCATACTGCACAGGTCGATGTCCAGGTGGGTCTTGAATCTCTCCAGAGATGGAGACTCCACCACCTCCCTGGGCAGCCTGTCCCCGGGCTCCCTCACCCTCACTGTGTGTCTCGATGGTAGGACATACCCTAAGATTCAAGTCAGGCCATGGAGAAGCTGCTGAGACCTGGGTGGGACCATTCTCCCTCTTCTGCTTGGTGTTTAATGCTTGTCTTAGGTCCCAGTCATTGCCAGGAAATGTAAGAGGGACATCATATGAGGGAGAACCATGGGAAAAAAGAGAAGTTCATTTATTCTGTAGTGCAGGGCACTTGTGGCTGCTTTTATCAAATTGTGTGTCTGTCTGAAGGGTATTAAATGTAACATACATTTAAGCTAACTCTGGGGTGCCTAAAGAGTAGCGACAGAAGATCTTTCCTCAGCATTTATTTATATCAAAATATATATTTGTATTGATGAAGTATTGGCTGTCAGGCTACCAACAGAAAATCACTCTTGATGCAATAAAACTCGCAGCCTGTTCAGCTCTGCTAACAGTAACCCTACCCCAGCATTTAATTACAATTTCCAGATGGAGAAAACCAACCCAGCTTGATAGGAAGGGAAAATATCCACCAGCACCATAGGATCCTACACCACAGGGATGGTAACTCGGTCCCAACATGTCCCTGAACAAGTCATTTACAGGAGGAGAAGCCTGTTGTATGGCGTTAAAAAATAATTAAAAAATCCTTCAGAAGGGTTGGCAGCATAAAAATTTCTGGCTCTGTCGTCTCTCTGTTTCTGTGAGCAGCAAAAGATCCATAATTCTCACACTTAATGTAATTCCAAGGCATCTAAAGTGATTTACAGTCAGTTTACTCAATACTTTCAGCTTTATTTAATGTAACAGTTATGGCACATAAAAAGTTTATTGAAAATCCTTTGGGAGTATGATTGAGTAAGAAACAGTCATTGCTAATACCATTACAAGAGCTGAAGAGAAGGATCCCAGCATGTTCTCTCAGTGACCTTTCTGGCTCTGTGATCCAGGGTTACACCAGGAAATCCTCCCCGGCTCTCAGTGGCGATGGTGCCGTGTTGCCTTTGTCCCTCATGCTGAGCAAAGGGCTCAGGAGGCACTTACCTGCCTCTCAGAGCCAGGGTCGGCTCTGCCAGGCCAGTGGGATGGGAAGGGAAGAAGTTCTGGGAAGCTGAGCGGGGAGGAATTTCCCTCCTGCCAAACTCACTCATTTCTGCAGTTATTTATTTGCATATTTGCCATTTGGAAGCAGAGCTGAGGCTCTCCTCTGAAGAGCAGAGGACTTGCTCTGGGTGGGGTTGGGATGAAACCAGGGTTGGAGCAGAGTGAAATCGCGTGGATCCTTCCCAGCTCAGCTCCCTGTGGTGCCATTAACTCTTCCAGCAGCACCAGTCTGTTAAAGCTTCTCCCCGAACGTGAGATTGCAAAAGCTGTTAATTTGCCTTAGCAATTAACAAACATTACTTTTACCATCATTACAGCAATAACTATAATTTAATAATTGCCAGCGCTGTTGGGGATAACATCCACAGTTCCCAGCCTATCTCCACATGGGTTTTTGTTGGATATTCTCATGGTGTTGGCAGCCCACCACTGTTGTTTGAAACAACAGAAGATCTATCTTAGAAGGGTAGAACACGAGCACAGTTGTTATTACTGTCACTTTGGCAGCACCTGGAAGCTCCAGTGACAGACCAAACCCACACTGTCCAAATATAGAATCAAAGAATCACTAATGTAAGAAAAGACCTCCAAGATCTTCTCTTTTTTAACAAGGGGGGTTGGAACTCTCTGATCCTTGGGGTCCCTTCCAACTCAGACCATTCTATGATTCTATGATTATCAAGTCCAACCATCAACCCAATACCACCACGCCTACTAAACCATGTCCTGGGATGCCACGTCCACACATGTTTTGGACACCTTCAGGGATGGTGACTCCACTGTTGCCCTAGGCAGCCTATTCCAAAATGCTACGATCCTTCCTGAGGATATTGGAGTGAGCACTTGGGCTCTCCATCCCCTGTGCTGAACACCGGCTTCAAAGGAAGACATGGTCAGCACCGAGCGCAGCCTCTGACATTCAGGGAGATATGGGCAGAAGGGGCAACCTTTCCTTCAGCTGGGTAACTTCCAAGATCTCCTTTCCCAACCCTGCTTTCACACAAGGTCACAGCCTGTTTGCAAGCAACCCAGTTTTTCCAGGAATCAGAGGTGAAAGGTGTGTCACGTGAAGGTGAGAAGAGCCAGCGAAACCAGCACAAAAGAAAATCAAAATAAAAAGCAAGTGTGCTGAATAAACTGGAGTAAGGAGACAGTGAAAGAAAAACAAGTTCCACATGTGCATGTTCCATAAACAGAAAAAAGGTTACATTTTTTAGATAAGGCAACTGTGATGGATTGTTTAGCTGTATTTGTCAATCAAGTATTAAGAGTTGCAGAATTAAAATCAGTGCAGTTCAGAGACGGATTCCAAGCTCTCCAAAACATCAGGTTTGGCATTTAGATAGCTATCAAGCTATCATCTCTAGACAGACAAACAGATAGATGGATGGATGATTTGGAGAAAAAGATGGAGACATTCTTTCAAGACTTTTTTTTTCCCCCTTCTCCAAGAGATGATTTGCTTGTGCCAAGAATTCAGCCTGGGGAAAAGTCCAAATGCAGCATTTCCTTTAGCTTAAACTGGGGCTTGGCCCAAACCAAACTCTGGCTCCAAAGCCCTGCTCTCAGCAGGGACAGGGAGAACAGGATTTGGTGCCTCTAGCCCACCCCTGTGCTAGCAGAACAGAGATGAGCATCATTAGAGGAACGGACACCTGCCTTTGCCCCCCAGAAACACCACGTACAGGTGCCCAAATGTTAATGCTGAACAGATGGATGGGAGAAAAGCAGCATTTCACGCTGGAACTGGCAGGGCAGACTCCAACAAGTCCACTATTGTTAGACAGAAATTCCTAGAAACAGATGCAGCAAATTCAGTGCTTCGGAGCCAGTTCTGGAGCTCGGGGTCTGCTGGGAGAAGACTGTGTAGCTTATGGATTAATGTACTATTATTACATTACTCTTTAAGCTTCAAAGGTCTGCCAGGAAACCTAAGCCTACTATCTATTGAATGACATTTTAAGAACAAATAATACATTAATATATTTAATTTGAGAATAAACACATACATTATAGGAAGGGATTTTGTCTATGCTGATAAGTCAGTGCGTGACCTTTCTGTTGCAATCCCTGGGTGCTGAGCCATAGAGGACCTCTTCCAGGAACCTTTGCTGTCGGCTGCAAGGCAGGAGAGCCTTAACGCTGGGCCTGCCGGCTCCAAACTGCAGCTGACACACTGTTTGAGAATGGGAGCTTAGCTGTAATTATCCCTTCGACACTAATCTACAGCTACACTAAATCTTGTTGCCTCAAATTAGTTAATCAATTAAGTGTCAAACCACAAAATGTTAGTGATTGCGGCCTGAATTTATTGCCTTGGCGTGTGTTTCCATCTGCTGCCTCTCTCCTTTGCTCAGGTTCTGCTATTGGGAAACTTTGAGGACGTCACTTCCCCCCCCCCATCTCATTAGGGAAGGGTTAATGAGGCTGGGTTACCCTGCCCCAGAAAGAAATGGGCTGGAAACACAAAGTCCTGCACCCAGGGAGGAACAACCGCACGCACCAGGATAGGCTGGGGGCCACCCAGCTGGAAAGCAGCTTGGCAGGAAAGGACCTGGGGGTCTTCTGGACACCAAGCTGACCCAGCAATGAGCCAGCCACATGCCCCCGTGTCCTGGGCTGCACTAGGCACCGCACTGCCAACAGCTCAAGGGAGGGGATCCTTCCCCTCTGCTCAGCACCCGTGAGGCCACACCTGAAGTACCGTGCCCGGCGCTGTCCCCAGGATAGAAGAGACAACAGAGTCCAATAAAGGGCCACAAAGATGGTGAAGGGACTGGAGCACTGGAGCATCTTGCAGATTAGGAAAGGCTGAGAGAGCAGGAGAGGAGAAGGGTCAGTGGGGGATCTCATTAACATGTCTGTATATCTGAAGGCAGGGGGCAAAGGAGACAGAGCCAGGCTCTTTTTGGTGGTGCCCGGTGCCAGGACAAGGGGTGATGGGCACCAACTGAATCGCAGGAGGTGACTGAAGATGGGGAAGTGCTTTTTTAATGTGAGGGTGAACAAGCCCTGGCTTGGGTCACCCAGAGGTGTTGGGGAGTCTCCATCCTCAGAAACAAGAGCACAAAAGCCACCCGGACATGGTCCTGAGCTGCCGGCTCTGGGTGGCCCTGCTTGAGCTGGGGAGGGGAAGACAAGGAAACTTCCAAGGGTCCCTTCCAACCTCAACCAGTGTATTGTGCCTGAGCCTGACCCCTCAGTCCTTACAAGCAGCTACAGGTTGTTACGGTTACGACAAGGCAGAAAGCCCTGTTATTTGCACAGGAGGCTTGGAAAGCTTCAGAAGCCAACCAGTTGTGCTGGAAATCTTTTCAGCTTCAGAGAAGGGTTTTCTGTTCTTTTTTAGAATTTCAATGAAAAGATAAAACTGATAACTGAAACATTGAACTTCTTCAAAAGTAGTGAAAATATTCAGCTTGGAAAAACATTTCTGGTCAAAAAAAGAAAGTAGTCTGTTTTCTCAGAACCAGTTTCAGAACTAAATGTCAGCCTTTTAAGTGTATGTTTGAAAGGGGAAACTTTTTTTTTTTAAAGAGTTTTTTAGGTTTGTTTGTTGTTACTGAAAAACAACAACAAAAAAGACTTTTCAATGGAAATTTCAGTTCTCAGTGAAAAGCTATTTTTCATTCAAATGATGTTGAGAAGAAAAATATTCACCCAGTTCTAGTCCCCAGGGCTAATATCTGCAAGAGCTGCGTGGCCAAGGGGTCATCTTCTCCCCATTTACAACTCCTGGGGCCAAAGCAAGAAGAAAAAGAGATGAGTATCCAATTCTCGGGGTGCCCAAGTGAGATGAGTGATGCTGGGCCAGTTATTGCCACACTGGGAGGAAATGAAAGCATCCTGCTCGTCACCACTGTCATTGTCCTACTTCTGATGATCAGTTAAAAATGTAAATACAAAGGCTAGACTTTGGGAAAGCTAGTGTAGGATGATGGGCGGGGGGGGGGTGTGGAAAAAAATTGCAAAAGTGAGGTTTATTGATCCCCAGTGGAGATTGATGGCACAATAAGAGCAGGAGGCGAAGAGTGATTTTGCTTTTGAAAACGTTGATGAATAAGCACTCAGGGGCAACAAATAGCTGGACTCACCGAATGATGGACGGCAGCAGGCGAACAAGATGCATTTTTATAAATGGGTGAAAGGAGAGGAGGACTTATTAAAAAAAATGAATGACCACATGTGGCAGGGATATGCCACTGGGGAGAAGCCAGCCATTGATTTATGTGCACTACTGGCATTTGAAAATTCAATAATAACATTGACAAATGAGAGGCAAAGCTGGCCAGAGGACAGCAGAGAACTTGGAGTGGAGAAAGAAAATGCCAAGGTCAGGATGAAGGAACAGAAAAACATGCTTGTGTTGGAAAGGTTTTGAGTTAACTCATCTATATAAAGACATTAAGAAAAATCACTCCGGGATCAGAGCTCACCATCCTGACTCTGTGGCATGAACTGGGGGAGAAGTAGATGGAGGAGTTGTGGCATCCAGCAGCCCTCTCTGTAGGGAGATCTACCTCTTGGCATGGGGAGCAGAGATCATTTAATCTTCCCCTCCTGCTTTCGATAAGCTGGTGCCTAGTGCTCCCTGCCACCTTTAAAATGAAACACCCTCCAGCTTCCCAGAACCGCTGGCAGAGCCCGGGGCGCAGGAGCATTGCACCATGAAGCCCAAGCAGCTCACTGCACAGGCTGGCACGTTAACTGGGAACGCGGTGGAGGCACCGAGGAGACTCGCCCAGGCCAAGCCCCATCTCAAAAACCCAGTGAGCTGAGGGCAATGCCAGACCCAGCACCTGCAGAATGCAGAGCAGAAAACCAACATGGTGCAATGAGGGTGAGAGAAAGGAAGACAGAAAGGAGTGGGGTGGGGTGGGAAGGCAACCTGGGTGTGCTGAGCAAGGGCTTGGCAGCTCTGGTCAGCTCCCAGGCTACTCCTGGAGCAGTTTGCAGCAAGCCTTGTAGAAAGGGCATCTTCAGCAGAGACATCACCCCGACATCCAGTAAGGGCATCGGGGAAGGGTGTGCACTGAGATGAGGGAAGAAATGCAGTGCAGCCCAGCTGGAGAGCTGGGGCTGCTGGAGATGTTAGGTTACGGCTGGGAGGTAAACGAGAGGAACATGCTGCTGGCAAAGCTGTCACATCACATCATGTCACAGCACCCGGGGAGTCTCACATCCCAAAGAGGCAGAGAAGAGGAGCTGTCAGCTTTTCTGGGCTGGGTGAATGTTACCTCAGGCTCAGAAATGGAGCGTTTGGGTTTATTTTCACCTGTTCAGGGAAGGATGGTAGAAAAAACCCACTGCAACAACCTCTCCCAAAACCACAGAGACCTGGCTCTTACTGATCCGTGGAGAAAGGGCAATAACTGAACTTATCAAAGCCATCTCTGGCCACCACTTGAATACCACCTAATCCTCACCACCGTGCAGAACGTAGCGTGGCACATAATGTTACCTTAACATTTGAACTACTTAACAAGCTCCCCCCACAACCCTCTATTTTTTTTCTCCTCCTCACCTTCTGACTCTGTTACAAACGGCAGTAAAAGAGTACGACTGCCAGGAGAGACGGCGGGCGAGAACAGGAGCGAAGAACGTGGCAGAAATGTAGTTTGCTCTTTCTCACCACTCCTGGCCTCCCTCCGGGCTTGTATTCATCTATGAAGATGTCTTTTCTAAATGCTGGAAGGTCAGAGGTGCGGATGGAACATAATTCTGTGCCTCGGTGTGCTTGGCTCAGTCAAAGGAGCATTTAGTCAAGCAGCAGAGATTTTCTCAAGGACTACACAGAGCCCTGGCACGGCTCCCCAAAGCCAGCAGGAAGGACCCCAGAGTGGGGGGGCAGCACCTCAGCACTGGGAAACTGGAGGGGGTTTGGTGCGTGGTGGGTTTTGCACACTCAGAGGGAGGGTGTGGATGCTGTCTTGGGGCTCAGCTTTCCTGTGGAAGGAAGCAAAGGCCTTACTCAAAGTGTGTAGCTACTTGCAGTGTTCGTCCCACTGGAGACCAGCTTGAGATCAGGGGTGGTTCAACCCTCTGAACAGGACTGCTGACATGATGTTTGGGGTTTTTTTCCCTTCCCTTTTATTGCAAAGTGGTTAATTTCTACCCTCAGCAAGGCAGCTGAAACTCCTCTTCACAGTGCTTTACTCTGTTTTCCAGCCTGGTAAATCTCATCGCAGGAGCCAGCCTTAGTTTTAAATATCATCTAATACCACGTCACTGAATAGCTGATGTGCAGCACTGGCCTGTGTATTTTAGGATGTGTCCCTAAACAAGCTCCAAGCCAACTAATCCTTCAATACCCGGACAAGTCACCCCTTGGATCCACCCTCCTTCAGCCAGGGCGATCTTTGGGCAGGTGATTTTGGGGAGTTCCCTAAATGTGAGGCCAAAACACTTGGCTGGGTGGGAGGTGGGTAGAGAACAAACCTCATTGTTGGGTGCTACCCTTCAACAGAGGGATTATACACATAATCTCATTTAAATTTACATTGCTGAGCATGAAGTTTTGTACTCCTGTTGTATGTTCTCTATATTTAGATTCCATGTTGCTGTTGCCACTCAGCTCCTCTATATCCAGAATTAGTATCCCTAACAATAACAAGGCACATGTGAAAACATACACCCCCCTTCCCCATGCCCCCCTTTTTTGCTTGGTGTGTAAAGCTCGAAAACAAACACTATCGCCTTGTGTTTCCTTCATCTAAGGATCTCAAAGCAGCTCATGTAGGTAAAATACCTTCTCCAGGAAGGTAAAGTGAAGTACAGGGAATTTGTTGGATTCACCCAGATTTTTTAGTGAGTCTGTGGATGAAAATAGACTGAAACTGTTGCAGAGACGGCTGGAGCCCCTTCCAGTTACTGGCAGTGTTTCTCCCTGCAGATGTAGCTTTACCCCTCTGAAAATCTCTCAGCAAGAGTTTTATACAAATAATTAAGCTTGGCAAGGAGAGCCTAACTCTTTCTGCTGGCTGAAAAAAAAGAAAAATCCTCTGCTCAAGTTTGACATTGCCGAAATAATTAACGAGGGGGAAAAAAAACACTTGAAAAGCCGATAAAATCTCTGCAAGCCCACCCCTCCTCCTGTCCTGGGTAATGTTACACTGAGAGCTGTCTGTGTCAGCAACAGGGTTTTGCAATCAAATTTGAAACAGTGCAGCTGAGGACAGCATTAATTTAGAGTTTGGAGCCAGGGCTGCAGAAAACCTACAAGCCCAATCCACTGCTGGCGAGAGCTGGTGGAATTCGGCTGCTGCGAGGCTGCTGGACTGTAACAGAGGGGCTGGATGTAGCATCTTACCCCCTTTCCCCCCCGCCTCTAAGGGTTACAGCAGGTCCTCAGAATCACTCCAGAGCCCATTAAAACAAAAGTAAGATACCTCCAATCATTATCACTCATTTTTATGGCCACGCTGTTCACAAATGACTGAATTTAGCTGTCAAATGTATAGAAAAGAAAAATAAAATCAAAGCATCAGCCATCTGCGCCCCAGAAAATGTTTATATTTCCCTCGGTTGTTTATGGCAAGAAGGTCTCAGCTCCTTTGTTCCACACCATATTAGTTATTGCATGGGAAATGAGTGCTTTTCACTTTGCCATTTATAAGGCTTTTGCGTTCTCTCTCCTGTGCGTGCTCGCTCTCTCCCTATATGTATTTTTAGTCCATATGTCTTGGATTGACACGTGGAATTGTATTTGTTTTACTGGTTCTGTCTCTCTAATCGTTTTTCATTGCAAAGGGGATCCAACGTGTGTTATTTACTCTGCCTTCTTCCAGCGCTGTTATTGCGAGTGCTCAGCTCAATCCCTGCAGCTGCCTCAAGTTCCCTGACCTGTCTGAGTGGGAAGGAAGCAGGAGCAAGAAGAGCTCTGAAACCCTGGGCTCACCTCCGAGATGCCGCAGAGGTCCAGCTCCTTGGGAGCTCGTACATGTATCTGTGCTGTGGGTCAGGTCCTCAGCTGGAGCCACCCAGCATCGCCCCTCGGAGTGATACGCAGAGCAGCTGCAGCATCCCCCAGCTTAGGACGTGGCCTCGCAAACTGAGATTTATCCTGGACCAGAGCTGGGATTTTCAGGAGTACCTTGTGACCAGAGAAAGGAATCCGCTCTCTTAATCATCTGCCCTAAGGCATCTTGGCAGACACTCTGTTTGCCAGCAGAGTTCAGTGCCTGTGCTCAGAAACTCAGGCCCTTTCAGCGTCTCTCTTAAGCAGAGTGCTCCAAATCCAGTAGCCACTTAAGCAAGTCTTGGCCAAAAGGCATCAAGAACAAGGCACGGTTGTTGCAACTAAAGAGTTCCACTCCAGCAGATCATGTAAACACATATTTAGCTCTAAGTGGATAAATAATCCCTCTGAAAGCCACCCACATCGAATGCTTTTCTAGATCCGGCGCTGTGTTTTGGGTGAGCATCATATTTTTCCCCTTTCAAAAACTCCCCGAAGGAAAGTGTAAGCAGAAGTTAAAATCCCAGTGGCTGCCTCCACTTTCATCCCTGGCCTGATCTCATATTCTCTAACCTTACCTGGGAAAGTGCTGTAAACAGTGGGAGTGTAAATCTGCTGAGGTTACTCGGGCAAAGTAATATACGGTGCACCAGGGAGGCTTCCTCCGAAACACAGAGCACTGCTGTGGGCCCCAAGTTATTAGATAGATGCTGCAGGAGAAGGAAAGGAGAAATAAAGGGCACACGAGGACCAAACGGCTGCATGATGGAGCTGGGCTCAGTTTTGGAGGGGACATGTTTACATACTCTTGCTACACAGCACAAGGGTGTCTTGAGCACATCGAGCATACCAATCGCAGGGGCAATAACCTCTAATGGGGCTATTGGGCAGCCCATGTTGTCCCTCCTTCATCCTGCACCTGACAGCCCTGTTTTGGGCTGTCCAGTACCCCTGGGACCGTGGGGGTAGCAGGGAGGGACTGCAGGACAGAGCCTAATCACAGTTTGGAGCTCTCAGAAGATACTTGGTCTCACATTTCAGGCCTTCAGAAGCCAATGCCATCCTGTTTCAGGTGGTCCTACCAACACCTTCCCACAAAACACCCTGAAAGCTCTGGGTCCCAGGAGAGTATCAGCGGCCACACAGTACGACACAGGGTGGGGAGTCAGGTAACCATCCACTGTCAGTCAGGAGGGCAAATCCAGGACCAGGAATGTCACCGACACAGGAGGATGGTGTCACCAGGGACACCACCGAGGAGACACAAAGGGCTATCCCCGCTCTTACGCCAAGCCAGAGGCAGCGTGTGGTCGTCAGCCCGCAGTGATGCTGAGTGAGAAATCCCACGGCAAACGAGTGAGGAAATGAATTCCAGGCAGGGGGAGGGAAGGGGTGGAACGAGCGTCTCTCTTTTCAAGGCAGCTGGGCTTATTTTAATGGGCAAGGTCAGCAAAGAAATGACCAGGAAGAGAAATCGCTGCCATTACAAATCAGTCGCGATCTTGTATCAATTATTCCCTGTGCAGTTCCCTTGCCTTGGGCTGAAGCAAACACGGCCTAATCAGTTTTACATCTACGTTTAATTTTATTGGAAAGAGGAGCCAGCAATGCATCATGGGGCTGCTGCGTGACATGAAAGGTGACCCCTGCCAACTTAATGACACAATACATAACCCTTAATGAAGTCACTATCTTGTCCTTTTTTTGCTGTCTCAGCCTGATGATTTACGATGGCATCATTTTGCTTTGCCCTCTTTTCATTTCAGCTTGACAAAGTGGATGAAACAATTATCTTCGTTATCGGCCAGAGCAGTAGAAATGTGATGGTTGAGGATTTCTGCAGGTGGAGGGCCTCAGCTATGGAAAGCATGGCTGGAAAAGTAGGCTTAGGAATTCTGGGGTCCAACCCCCCGCTTTCTTTTCTCTCTCTCCAACTGCGGTCCCCAAAAACGGATGGAGGATCTCAATGAGCCTCACACACCCTATAGCCCTGTGGCAAGAAGTAATTCAAGAGAAAGCTCTTTGGAGCAGCAGAGAGAAGAAAGCTCAGAGGCCCCAATACTCTTCCCTTTCCAGCTTTGCACCCCCCCTCCCTCTCCATACACGCCCGTACTGGTATGATCTACACCCCCAAATACACCTGGCAAAGGTTATTAGACATGTATGCAGCTCTATCAAGGTATCCAGTGCTAATGATGGTTGTGTGTGTTGTGCCTCCACATGTCCAGATGCATACGTGTGTTTACACATGATTTTATGTGTAATTAAAGTGGGCATAAGCCTGTGTGCCATCCTTCAGAGCCCAGTCTACCCCTCCATGGTCACAAGGCTTTTTGGCTACAAGTGCATTATAAACCTCCTGTTAGTAATTGTAGCTTGATGCTTTGATCAAAATCACAGCCCAGCTTTTTAACCAATTTTTAGAGGAAATGGGTACCTTTTCCCCTTGGTACCTACAGAGGTGGGATGATGGAAGCCTTCCTCCACTGACAGAGATGCAGATGGAAGCTGACGGCACAGTATTTCAGTCCTGCTAGGCAGAAATGACAAAGTGCCCTCGCTAGCCATATGCTTGATGGCACTTGGAACTGCCACAGCAATATTTTTTGGCTGGTGCTGCTCAGGGTCTGATGTGGCTGTTGCTGTTTACTTAGTTTCTCCTCTACACTGAGATGATTCAGGATGACTGTGAGCAGACCTTCGGAGCGGTACTTAGGCACATGAACAAATTGCTGCAATTCCTCACTGATTTTAAGAGATAAAAAAGACAGGCTCTGCTATTCCTATCACATCCTTTGCCTGCAGAGGGCTGTTCCCTGCAGTGCCTTTCCCAAGTCCCAAGCCTTCCTCTGTTCCACAAGCTGATGGAACATCTCCTTCCACATTTCACCAGCAAGGCTCAGCCTGGGAGTTTTCTGCTCCATCTTACGCTACTCAGCTACCCTAAGTCCCCAGCCATGAGCTGCTGGAGAACCCTCTGTCAGCAGAGCTGGAATCAAAACATCATTGGAACGCTGAAACACAGCACTCAGCCAACGTGATGACACTGCCCTGCTCCTCACTAGGCATTTACGTATTCAAAAGACCACCTTTGCTAAGCCATTATAGTCTGATGATTTCAGAAATCACACTCAGAAAGCTTTCAGGATTTTACAATCACTGCTACAGCCTTCTGATGTTGTTATGTGCACCCTTGCAGGTCAAGACCTCTGTATGGCGAACCAGTTCGAGTCCCTCTAATTAAGTTACTCTGCCTCATTCCTGACTAATATAAAACATGCTTATCAACCCCGATTCTGCACTGGGGCTCCATCCTCCTCCTCCTCACAAGGAAGGCTTTCTCTCCACGCTGTGACCTGTGCAGGGCTTCTCAGGGAGGGTGGGGAAGGCATGAGAAGATAAATGTAGTTTGGCAGGACATTAAGGGAAACCACAATATTGCCTTGTAATGCAGCTCCTATCTGATCAGCAGAGTCAAATGTGGTGCCGGAGTTATGTCTCATAGGAAGTGGAACCAGCCGCCCCCGTCAAACTGATTGCTGAGATCTTCCCTGAGATACTCCTTCTGTCTGTCAGAGATACCAGCTGCTGAGGAATTCCCAGCATGTGCTGCAAGTGACCCCAGCCGAGCTAACGCAGACCCTTCTCCTGTCTCCATCCCTCGGGCTCCTCCCTGGGGCCGCAGTCACAGCTGTGGGGAAGGGGACAGCCACATCGGAGGGGGGCCTGAGAAAGCATGGCCTGGCTTATCCCTCAAGTAAAGGATGTGGGAGGGGGACGTGACTATTGCTGTCTCTTGCAGTGAAAGAAAAAGCTGCAGCTCTTGAATTGCTCCTTTAATTTCCCAACACCTTCCTTCTGCCCTCACAGGAGGCATTTCCTGCTCCTCTTGTCAGTTTGGACAGCGTCCTAGGAATTCATTCACATGGAAGGTGGGAAATGTGATGCGTTGGCAGAAAGCAGAGGCAGTGGAAGCCTCTAGTACGTTCAGAACAATCTGCAAAAAAATTAACTAATTAATTCTCACAGCGCTCCTGTCAACGAGATAGGTTTGAATGCCACAAACAGGGGAGGGACGAGGTCACCAAGATCCAGAGCCCTCTGCAGCAACGGGCGCTGGAGGTGGCCAAGGGCAGCTGAACTTCCTTTGGGTGGAAGAACCACAGAGCTCCAGAGCCACGGAGCGACGGAGCCATAGAGCAACAGACCCTCAGAGACACAGAGCTCTAGAGTCACGGAGCCATGGAGCTACAGAGCCACAGAGCCATGGAGCTCTGAAGCCACTGAGCCCCAGAGTCACAGAGCCATGGAGTGACAGAGCCACAGAGCTCCAGCACCACGGAACCTGCTGAGATTCAGCTACAGACAGAGAAGGAAAGACTATCTGGAGCAACTCCGCTACCATCAGGATAAGTACAGCTCAGATTAAAACTGGTTGGAAAACAGGAGCATTTTACAAATGAAGGAGCGACTTACTGCAGGGTAGTTTAATCATAATTAACAGGAAGACACCGCTCGATGAGTAGCTGCATGCGGGCCTGGCTGTGGTTCAAATAGCCACCTGTGACGCATGGCAGCTGTTTCCCAAGCCCCTCTCAACATCCCCTTTCTTCCTCTGGTCCTTACTTTAAGGGTCATCACTTGTTTTACACCATGGCCTTCTCTAGGGGAGTTTAACACCCACGGGTTGGTACACAGGCTCAGGATTTGGGAACAAACAGCAGCAAACCCTTCTCTGGGCAAGGGTGTGCTTCTCCTGACGGACGGAGTGCTGGAAGGGTTAACACGTCCTTCCGCTTTGCTTGCCTTTGGTCCCTGTGCCAAAAACCCCGCTCGCTCGTCTGCTGCGCTTCCTCCGCGTGTCAGCAAAGGAAATCCGTAATCTCCCAGCTACAGATTTGGGGAACTTTGACATCCCCTAATGAGGTAAACACATTACTGTCATGTACAAACAAACAGCAACAAATTAGCAGCTGACACGTGAGGAAGGCACGGCGCAGCAACACGCCGCACTCTTTGCAGGCAATTAAGGCTGCCAGTGCGGGCTGCTCACGTGCCAGCCCAGGCCGTCCTGTGCTCCCTGCCCCAGCCCTGTGTCCTTACTAGCCATTCCCCATCTGCCTTCCCCTCCTCTGCCCTCTCCCAGGACGTAGCCGGCATTTGGGCATGATGCAGAGTACGGTCAGGTGGAAGAGAAGAAGCAACTGGTAGAACTGGGGAAAAAACACCTCAATATTGTGGCCGGTGACTGCAAGGGGCTGGCAGGGTATGGATGTGTCTTGTTACGACTTCCCTGAGCATCCAGCATGGGCTGCTGTCAGAGACAGGATGCTGAGCTGGGGGGACCCTCAGCTTAAGTTGTGGGATTGCTGTTATTCCCAAAGGGGAATGTGGAAAAGCGTGGGGTAGGGACTGGAGCAGTCAGGCAGAGAAGGTGCCTTGCTTTGGATCTCTCAGAAACCAGTTGTGGCAGTGTCACTCATAAAGCTCCCTGGGTCTTTGCTTCTGGTCCCTTGCTCGCAACCCTGTGCCAGAAGAAGAGCTCAGTAGCTAAAACAAGAGAGGAAGAGGAGCCCAAGCTGGGACAGACAGACAGTCAACTTGCATTTCAGCAAAAGCCACCTCTATTAAGCGAGAGCCAGGGCAGCAGGCCCACGGTCAAAGGGCTTTATTATTATAATTGCTTTGCAAGGCTGGAGAGGAATCCAAATCAGTCATCACTCAGAATAATAATCATGAAAAGAAGATAAATAAATAAAGGTAGGATCCAGCCAAAAAAAAAAAGGAGCTCACATTATCAGCCAATAAACCAATAATCCATTAGTGACCAAGGTTGCTGAATAATATAGTACTTTCACAGTACCCATAATTTATACTGCAGACTAGAGAATAGACACGATTATTAGAGTGAGGGCTACTGGATGACACATGATGCATGACCGCGCGGCATTGATCTTCACACAACAGGAAGGTGTCTAGACTGGGAGATGTATGGCCGTGCGATTCAGAGCGGGGCATATTTCATGCGGGGCCTAATGGAGTAGTGGAGGCTGTGATGGATGACTTGCCTAGTTTCAGTAGCAGCGCAGTTATAGCAGTGCTAATGCGTGACCTCTCCCGCTCCCTGCGTCCTTCATTCAGTCAGGGTGACCTCATTTAAAGGGATGGAAAATGAGAGGCGCGGAGCGTGAGGGGGAGGGAAAAGGGGGAGAGAGAGGGGAGGAGAAGAGGAGAAAATAAGAAAAATAAAAGATAAGGAGAGGGCGTGATGTAAATGAAGAGTCTCTCGTGAGCTTCTGCCCCTGCTTCAGGCTCGCTCCAGTGGCACTGGGTGTGTTTGGGGACTGGTTCGGCTATGCACCAGTTGGGATTCTGCTCCTGTTTGGACGCAGTTACTCCTAATTTACACAAGTGCTACTGAGCACATGGTAAGGCCTCTGTAAGGGACGAGTATCAGCCTTGCTCAGGCACCCAGAGCTTGTGGGACCAGTCCAGCAGACCCTGCAGCTTGCAAGGTGCTGTGCTGGTGCTGGCTCAGCTGCCTGGTGAGTTATGGGAGCAGTGGTTATGGCTGCAAGGTGCCCGTCTGGTGTCTCTGCCAGAAACTGTCCCCAGAGGGGACCTAGAGGAGGTCCTCCCTAGGGAGAGCAGTGAAAGAGCTCATCAGGGCAACAAAACGATGCAAAACTAACGCTGCTGACCTGCATGGCACCACGTTGGGTTTGCTCCCTGCACCCCTGGGCAGAGGAAGACGAAGAAGAGGAGGGAAGGAAGACGTGACTCCGGGCAGAGCAGGAACCACATTTTGCTTTCTCTCAGGATAATTGGGAAGGATGTTAAGATGCTGAGCTGAGGCCCCTCTCTGTTTAGAAATGTTACTGCAGTCACACCGGAGTGCCTAACCTGGAGGGATTTTACTCAGGGCCCCCAAGACCTCCCATGAGCTGGGCAGAGGAGCAGCAGGGGCCATTCAGGTGCTCCACAGGGATGCTGGGACCCAGCTGCCTGAAGAACCCTGCATGGATCATCAGAAGAATGGGGGTTTTGTTAGCTTTGGGGTCCAGTGTTTTATTCTTTTTTAACTCCTAGGGATTTCTTTTAAGGAAAGACAGGTATTTTTAGGGTGTTTTGCCTTCTCTTCACATCTAACAATACCACTTTTGGATGGAAACAACTACATCCATTTGTTGGTGAGGAAGATACCCAAGATCGCTAAAACAACTTACCCAAGAGCTCCAAACTGGTTTGTCTCAGGAAATCAAGGGCAGTGGAGCCCAGCAAGCCTGCAGCTAGCCCTGACTACAGCAGCCTCCCTTCCCTCAGCCCTTAGCTGGATGCTCACAGCTTCTTCTGTGATGAATTCCGTGCTTTGGGAATGAATCCTACAGGCTCCCCAAAGGTTAAATAAAATGATCCGTGGAAGTTGAAAACTGAATTGATAAAAGGAACTGTTTGTTTTCTCCCTACTATTTTGATCCTGGTTCCCTTATCTCTCGTTCATTGTTTCCACTACCCTGGATTAGTGCCCAGGACTGTTGTCAGCCAGCATGTCCGTACAGCAAAGAGACAGTCTCCACCCCAAAGAACTTGCAAGCTTAGAGTGAAGACAGATGGATAAAAGGCGAGATTATTGTTATTCCTGTTCAGAAGTAGGAAACTAAAGCACGTGGAGCATACATCTCTGCTCACAGTCACAAGGGAAAGGCCAGAGCAGAACCAGGAGCTAAGCCTCAGGTGCTCTGAACATGAGAGCATCCTTCCTCTTCTGAGCAGCCAACACTGACACTGGGCTGTGCAAAAGGTTCCCGTCCAGGCAGAGGGAAGGGGTGCTTGTCAGCTCCTTGGTGCATCTCTGGAGTGACTCTTTTCATCAGCCCTAAACCACGTGAATCCCACGTTAGCACACACCCTTGTAGGCTCACGGTGGCTCCTGTAACACCATCTCACTGTCCACTACAGCAGCTGTGCACCTCCCTGCCCCAAAACCACGTACAAATCCATATAACCCCCCTGCTACATCTCTCCCCCTCCATATAAAGGCTTTAATTCCCTGAGCTGCCTGGAAAGAAAAAGAGAGAATGGCCATTTACTGCGTTTCCTTTGCCATCTGGGCTTATTAAAAACTGCGCAGCAAATTAAAAATAGGTGGGAACAAAGATGGGGGAATGACATAAAGGGTTGCAGAAAATTCTCTGTGTACTTTTAAAAGCTGGAATTGCCATATGGACTGGCAGTGAGACATGTTTTACATTTCCACTGGTACATGACTGACATCATTTAGCATTAACTTCTATTTGAATAAAATGGTAGTAGACATTTAGGTAATATTACAGGGCAATAAATGTTTTAAAGAGCCTTGGGGGGATGCTCTTGAAACACAGTCCAGACCAGAACTCTAAAAATATGTCTTAATATATATTAACCTCTTTTAGGACTTTTGGCTCTCAAACAAATAATGGAGGATAGCGGGTTTTTTCCCCCCCCTCCCCTTTTACTCTGAATTAAGAGTCCCTGGCTATAATTTTCCCCTTTTTCCTCTTTAGCTGTGCTGGGAAGAACATGAGGGAATGTAGTTAAAATTCAAAAAGGTTCCCCTTTATCATTACCATGAATCAACACAATAAATGAGCCCCTTCAGAGCACGGTAATAAGAATTTGATAAATCATCAGCCAAAAATTAACTAGATGTCAAAACAATCTTTGGGAAGTGTGATGGATTAGGGGCGATAGTGGCAATTAATCTCCCAGCATGAGTTCACAGGAGAGACTGAGCGCTGGGAGATGGATAGGGGGGAGACCAAGGCCTCACAAGGTCAGGACACTGCAGAAAGGAACGAGAGAGGGAGGGAGAGAGAGAGATGGAGAGAAGAAGAAGGGAAAAAAAAAAAATCCACTGAGTCGGCAATACACGGGCCCCCGGCAGCCGAGGTAGAGGTCAGTCACATGCCTTTGAAAACCTTTCTGTCTCCAGCTGCTCTCGGTGATGAGGCAAGCACTTTTCTGCTCCTGCTAATAAATGCCACAAGCCAGCTCATGGGGTACAACACATGGCTGGAGAGAGCGGGCCGGCTTCATGCGCGGGGCTGAGCTCCTTTGTAAACAGCCACTGGGGTGGTGGAGGTGGCAGGATGCCGGAGGGGGAGCGGAGGGAGACAAATCCTTCTCTAATGTGTGAATTCATCCATACAAGGCCTGGCGGTGGGTGCGTGTGGCTTGACTAATTCTGCCTGAGCACTGGAGGGGAGAGTGCGGGAGGGAAGTGCCGCTGCAGTCATAAATCCCCATCCAGCTGGTAAAACCACTGCCTCGGTCTCCCACCTCGCAAGGAGGTTTGCGGACCCGCTGGTGGCAGCTGCAAGCTGAGGAAGCGCTCCCTGGAGCAGCACCGGTCCAGTGCATCTTTCAGCGCCGTGCTGGTGTCCACAAGACCCCTCTGACCATAGGATGGAGAGCTGTGAGCAGGGAAGGGCTTGAGGGGTGGCATGGATGGGCTGCTCTGCCTGGTCTACGTTTGGCTGCCTCGGTGGAGTGGTAAACAGCAAAGTCCATAGCTCATGGTGGGCAAGCCCAAGGAGGAAACATCTCACTACACAGGCAGGGATGACCGGGATAGGTTCTGTGACACAGCAGGCAAGCCAGGCCAGCACAGGCATCAGCTACCACAGCCTCGCTTGTCTCCACTGGTGGAGGTGTTAGGTGCAAACTGAACCGCAGAGCTTCGTGCCAGCGGGAGAACAGCTCATGTGGCTGCAAAAAAATTCAAGTAAGGGATGTAAAACACCTGCAAGGTTCAGACCAGCCTTTATGGAGCTCCCAGGCAGGACTTCATGTTGATGTTGTGCATAAACCACTGTCATAACCCATCATCTTTTTGCAGCCTCAAAGGCAACCTCACAAACACAGCAGTGTGTAAAGCCTCCTCGTGGCACCTACGTGAGGGTTTGGGCTGGGGGTGAAGGAAGACGAACAGGGTGAGCGGTGCTCAAGCTCTGGCACACAGGATGGCTGTGACACTGCTGACCATCTCCATACGCCTCCGTTCCCCTCAGCTGGCAGAGCAGGTGATTATACCAACAAAGCAGTTTGCTGCTGTGTGAAGTTAGATCCACCAGGGTTGGGAAGCATCCCAGGATGGAAGCAGCAGCGCTGAGGTACTGACAGGGTGACTCCTGTTCTTACCTCTGTCATCAGAGTGGTTCCAAAGAATGTTTATCAATATGGCGATAGGCGCTTTATATATATATATAAATATATATATTTAAAAACAGCAGAGGAAAAGGTGAGAGGCGTTACTGTGTTAACAAGACGAGATGCACAGAGATGCTCTGAGGGTGTTTCTCCCCCCTAGCTTCCAGGACTCATTTCCTACACCCCTGTACATCCCTCCTTTCCCTCCCTCCCATTCTAGGGGAGTGATTTTCCTTATCTGATGCTGGCTTTTGCATCTGGTACCCTAACAACGTCACAGGCTCCCAGCTCAAGCGGAGCATTGTACCAACAAAAATATCCACCATGAGTCAGCTGCCACGTCGCTATTTTGCTGCCCTAGGCAATTGCTTGCTCTGCTGGCAGCCCGTAGCTAACCCAGCGCAGCAGCAACTCCCTGCTTGCCTTTCCCATTATGTCCAGCCCTTGGTAATTAGGTGTACAACAGCATCTCCGCTCGGAGCGCGGATCAGTGCCGGCAGGACTTCTTGACCAGCGTTAGCTGGGTGAGATCCAGCAATTATGTGCACGAGGGGTGGTGCCATATGCTGCCGGTCTTGCCCCATTTGTGCTCTTCTTTCTTTGCACAAAAATCCATCACAGAATCACAGATTTGTAAGGGTGGGAAGGAACCTCAAGAACTCATCGGTCCAACCCCCTGCCAAAGCAGGGTCCCCAAGACAAGGCGCACAGGCCCAGACGGGTCTGGAATATCTCCAGAGAAGGAGACTTCTCACCCCCCTGGGCAGCCTGTTCCATCACCTGGAATCCTTTGCAATCCAAACAGGCAAAAAAAGGGCGATGAAAGAAGAGCAGAGAAGTCAGGCGATCGCCTGGCAGGGCTTCTTCTCACTCTGTGCACCAGGCCTCGGGGCATGGAGCTCCCGGTGACATTTCTCCCAACAAACCCAGAGCCTGACATGTACTTGGGATGGCACCAGCCCATCAGGGTGACACCAGAGCACAGCCAAGCTTGCAGCAGCCTTTTCAGGAGTGACAGTGGCCACAAGAAAAAGAGTAATTGGCCTAGCTGCTCTGCAGCCACGCTACTGCTGTTCTCTGTTTCATCACTCCGAGGCTTGCAATCCTTTCCCGAGCTGTTTAGCATCTCTCCTCATATTTTCACTGCTGGAGCACTGTTGGCTTCGATACACACTGTGCTCTTCCCCTCAAGCGACAAGGAACAAATGTTCATGCAACACAGAAAGCGTCCGTGGGGCAAGGAAGGAGAGCCCAAGATTTACTCAAAACGTCTGCGGCTGCTTGCTTTCACCACTGGCTATCTTCCCATTCCAAGCTGGGTAAGAGGACCAGGAGGCAACAGCCAGGGACAGCAGCTCAGCTCACCAAAGGTTCCTGTCCTCCTCCATCGCCCTGGCACCAGCTGAGAGGAAGGACAGACAGGCTTTGTGGCTGACAACCCATGGGTCTCCAAGGCTGATAAGGAATGCAAGGTGTGGGCAAGAGCATCTGGCAGCAGCGATGGGCTCTGCATTGTCCTGGTTGCTCTAGTCATGACCTGAAAGCCTCTCAGATGGGACAGCAGTGCACCCAAGTGGTATTTTGAACCCGAGTTGTAAAAGTAAGAGCTTGGAAATAGAAGTGGTTGTGAAGTGAGACCAGAAGTGGGAGCACCAGCGAGGCAAGATCTGACAGGCAGCGTGAGCTGTGCTCCAGCAAGCTGTTAGCTCTCTGTCTCATCTCACTAGAGGTGCTGTTTATGGACTGAGAAGATAAAGACTGAAGATGCAGCTGTGGCAGCATCGCTCTCAAACTTGGCCTGTTTGCATTGGCGGGGCACACAGATTCAATTATGCTGGAGGCTCCACTACAGAGGATGCTCTGCAACCACAAGGCAAGACACATTCCTTTTCCTGAAGAAATTAAAGTCCACAGGAGGTTGCAAACACTGGCAACGGCAATTTTTATTCTTTGATTAGATGCCTCAGGGCCAAATACTGTTGTCACTACTGCAGGGTATGGGGTCAACCCACTGAAGTAAAGAGAATTAATTCAGATTTATGCATTTCAAATGAATGGGTTGGTAGCATCTTGAAACAGAGGTGGTACAGCAACCCAGCTTAGAGGGAACATCACTCCTGCTCGCTTGCAATGCGCAACATGCATTGGGGATGGTGCAATGAGAAAGTTGTTGGCTTCTCCATTAAGATAAAAGAAACTGTTTGCTGCTGGTCACCTGAACGTGCACACTCAGCTCAGTAATGTCTGCTGCTAAAATCTGATAGCCATTTATTTACTGGAGCAGGGATAGCACAGAAGCATAGTGTGCTTTTCCCTTCCCAGCCTAATTTTGCTGCTAAGTTAATAGAAGCTCAGTCATAGCACAGGACTCACTCATTATTACCCGTTGTTAGAGGCTGAGCCTCCATTAGCTCTCATTGCTTCTCTCCTGCCTATTCATACTGTTGATAACAACTTTCTTAAATATTTGCATCCTTAAGAAGCTGCTGTTTTCTCTTTTTTTTTAAAACTCTATTGCATCTTTCATGACTTTCCCTGGGTTGCTCGTACAAAGAGACAAATGCTTGGCAAACATTTGGATACTGCTGGCTGCTTGGCACATATCAATGTCAGAAGATATTTTTTTCGGGGGGGGTCGGGTGGGGAGAAGAGGAATGGGGAGAAGAAGAAGAAACCCACCCAGCTGGAACACTTTCCCAGAATGCCTGTCTCTTCTCAAGACAGACAAGGCTTGGATAGAGCAGATGTTTCCACCCAAAAGCAGATGTGAAGATGTTACTTTCCCAGGGAGGAAATGTGATGGGGGTTATTATTAACCAACAGTCCCTGTATGACAGCTTCCCTTGACCAACAGTTGGAAAATCTGGAAAAAGCCACAGCCCTCTAATCTAAGTGGTGGCAGGAAATAGCCAGCCCTGACGGACTGCCTTGATTTATTATTATTAATTACAACCCGGAAATGACCAGTAACATCTGGGGGAGCCAAATGTGGAAGGGAAAGAAAGCTTGGGAAAAAGGGCCAAATTTTTGATTCCATGATGGCCTTAACATACCACTAAACTTCAGGAAAAGCAGCTGCAAAGCTGGTCTGAGCAGCCTCCCTGAGACACCAGAAAGGAAAGTCCGGTAGCGCAGCAGCCAATAGAGCAAGGAGGAGTTATACAACAAGGAGCAACCCTGTACCACACACAGAGTGTAACATGGAGTGAGCGACAGCCCTAAAACTAGAAGCGTTGGACCTGCCTGAACATGATGCTGAGCCTCTAAGAGCTAAGGATGGGCTGGGGAACCAGTTTCCCTGCGTGGCACCACGTGTGTACAGCTGCGCTGGCCAGCCTGTTCCTGCAGCTCCACGACATGAACGTGCTGCAAATCAACCAGTGGAACAGAAAGAGAAGAAATTTCAGACCAAACCAAACACCACCAATGAGAAATCCATCAGAGAAACAACAGCCAACAAGAGAACAAAAGGTAAAATAGAGTTTGATAACATCAGGCATTTGAAAAAGGACCAAATCCCCAGCGATGGGAAGGTACAACAGACAGTGCTGTAACTGGGTCCAGGAAGCTTGATCAAGCGTGGTCTACCAGTTCGGAACTGGAACAAGATAAACTGACAGTTCACAGAAGGCTGATCAAAAGCAAGTGGGGCTGTGATAGGTAATGAACAGACACATGCAAGTTGCTTTACAGTTGCATGAATTGTGAAGGGTGTGCTTTGAGCATCCCCACGAGCCGTGTGCGAGCACCCTGGTCACTGAGACTGTCCCTTGCTGTGGGTCACGTAACCAGGGTGTGTCTTGCATTTGTCACCCTGCCAGAAGTGGCTGCAGACACACCGTGGCTACTCCAAAAGCACAGTGCTCGGGGCCCAACACCATCACATGGGTGTGAGGGGAGCCACAATCATCATTTGAGTGAACAGGGTACCCAGCTACGCAGAACCTGGCAGGTGCACAAGTATGTTGCTGAGCCGAGAGGCTGGTTCAGCTTTACTAAAAGCTTTGCATTTCTTTTACTCCATAGAGCTTCGACACTTCCAGATTTTAAAATAAACACTGAATCAGCCATTACCACTGCTGGTGTAAAATAAGACATCCTCTGCTTCTCCATTGGCAGCCCCACGGACACTTTCCCACCAGGTACCGGAGAGCACAGGCTGCCTGACACGCACACCCGCCAGCTGCGGTTAGCCCACAACCTGAGAGCCCGTAAAAACAGCTGTTTATGTTTTCAGAGCAGTATTAACGTTGTCAGACCATGGCAAATCTGCTTAATTTTAATAGACATATGTATAATACACAAGCCAAAATACACTTAGAACGGGACATGCCAGAAATTAAACAACTATTAACTAATGAAATAGAAAGGAAGTCAGTTCTAGTGCTTTCTCCCACACACACATCCCCTGCAGCCATGGTTCAGTCAGCATCTCCCTGTGACTCCCCACTCCAGCCTCACACCCCAAACTTCGACAGAGAAATAGAGAGGCCTCTTCCAAATGTGCTGAGATTGCACAGGAGGGAGCGCTGAGACCTCTGCCTGCGTGGGTTTTCAGCATCAGCACTGCTTGAACGGTCACAGCATCAGTCCCTTTCCAAGGAAGCTTTAAAAATGCTCCATGACATTCGTGGGAAGAATCAGCCCTACCAAAAATCTTCTGGAATGGTTCTGGCATGGACAACAGCGCAGCGCTCTGGGTGCCAGGGCAGGAGGAGGCACTGAAAGGCCTGATGTTCAGCTGTGCAGTTTGGGGTAGCATGCTAGGAGACTGGAACCTCAGCTCATTTTAAAGCTCTTTTCCCATGCCATAATGGGAAAAAGGGGCTTTGCCCACCAGGACCAGCATCTCCTGCCTCTGATTGTGCCTAGCACTAAGGATGATTGCGCTTTCTTTGGGGGTTTTAATGTTCCTTCTTAAAGGGGAGTACCAGTTCCAATCCTTCAACTGACCAGACCCTCTCTGGATATAATTGTATCTACCTATATAGATATATTTGTAGAAATTGAACCATTTCCACCTCTGCCCTTTTCCTTAATTTATTTTGTAAGGTATATACTGCAGAAACCACCTGTGTGGAGGGAAGGAGAAGTGCCCCATGTTGAGAACAATATCTCCAAGGGGCTTTTCCAACGAGGTGCAGATTTCTCTGGCATACATTTTCAGAGCTGAAGTCAGTATAATGAAGTCCAGAACTTTTAGGTTTCCCCTTTAATATATCCATCATGTCTAGATCCATTATTGACATGTTGACTTTCTTGTTTCTGATTTAAGCTGCCAGACTCAGTAAAATTGCCTTGACAGCTTTAGCATTTGTGGCAGAACACTGACATGATGTTACTTACAGCTAATTAAAGTTGAGAGCATAATAAACAACGTTGGGATCCTAGCAACCTAATTTCCTCGGGTATTGAGTTTGCTGGATCTTGACCTGAGTCCTTTGAAGCTCCAGCAAATTTGGAGACTGCCCTCCCTGCTCTGCGGGGGCTGGCTTTGGAAATCAGGGTGCCTTTCATCCCAGATTGGTAACACCAAGATACATGGACCCAGCCTGTCTGGGAAACTGAGGAACGATGGAGAGAGACAGGGATGGGGAACTGCGGAGGAAACGGGACATGGAGATGCTGGAAGTGGGTTTCTAAGGCCATTTCACTGAGGAGAAATGGCTCAATGGGTTATTTATAGCTAATTAGTAATGGGATAAAAGTGAGCAAAGGAAAATTTAGACTGATCACCAGGAAATCTTTCCTATGTGTGAGCTCTGTTGGACTGCAAAATACTCTCTCAAGGGAAGCAGCACAAACCACATTGCTTGAGTCATCCCAAAGCACGGCAGCACAGGGGGCTGGGAAAGGCAGGAGAGCGAGCACAAAGAAGGGGACCTCACAGAAGTAGGGTTTCTATTACCAGGCCATAAGGTCTTGGAAACTTTACCCACATCAATTCAATCCTCCTCTCCCGTGCCACCTCAAACCCAGCTTGTTTTGCTTGGAAGTGCCTATCACAGCGGGAAATTACATACTCACAAAATAGAAATATCAGTTCAGTCAAGGGCAAAATTTCACCTTTTCTTCTGATGAACATGTTTTTGTTATTTATTTTGTTTTGACAACAAAAGAATAAAACTTGCCATACCCAAGTCAGATTCTTAGAGCTGACTCAGCCAGCAAAATCAGCATTTTTTTTTGTCTGCAGTGAATCAAAAAGAAAATCACTACTCAACTTGTGCAGAATCAACTGAAATTTGAGGTGAATTAAATCCAAAATCTCCCTCTGTTCCTACCAGTGACTGACGTGCCTTCTTTATTGCCAGTTTCTTGAGTGCTATAGGGCTGATTTCTCCCATTTCCACCGTATCTCCTCATTCTGCAAAGAAGGGCAACGTTTCACATCTCTTTTGTGAAGACTTAAATGCAGTGCAAGAGACACCCTCACCGTGAGTTGAGCCACTGTAAGGCATCAGAGCAAAGAAAAGTTGCATTAAGTGAAATCTCAGTGAAAAATATTCTGGTTCAAGCATGTTGTCTTGCAGTTGTGTGTATGAAGAGCAACTGCTGAAGTCCCTGGAAGATGATAATGCATCTGGCATGTCAACAGATAATTTTTAAGTGATTTACTAAATTGGTACAAAGGCCATGGTGGTGCTCTTAATTCAGCTTAAAATAGCCTGAAACCAAAGCTCATGCTCACACGATGGTTTACTGCTTTTAGAGTGGTTTTGAGACCACTGTTCTTAAGAGGATGAAACTTCTGGGCACAGATAAGGCCCCAGACATGAACCAGAGCTGGTATATATGGAAAGAAAAAGCATCTTAGAGCCCAAGTCATTGCTTGCAGGTACCCTGGTGCACGTGTAGGAACTCCTGGGATGCCAAGAACTTAATTCACCTCTGTGGAACTGCTCAGAGTTTGTGGTCACAGGACAAAAATAGTGTTTTATACCTTGGATGATGCTGAACTGTCTCTGGGTTTTGCTAATCACAGAATCACAGAGAATCACAGAATCACAAGGTTGGAAAAGACATTTAAGATCATCAAGTCCAACTGTTCCTGTCCTATGCTAAACCATATCCCTAAGTACCTCCTTTACCCTTTTTTTAAACACATCCAGGGAAGGTGACTCAACCACCTCTCTTCACTTTCCCACTGTCTCCACGTGGCAGGTTATTTACCAGAACTGGGTTTCAAGGCAGAACCATACATGGGAAGAAAGCAGAGAGCAATTACTGACCAAATGAAGTGACAAGCTTGTGGGTTAACATGTCTCAGGGAAGCACATCTCCCCAGGCCCTTGGGAAATGATCTCAGCCCTGAACTCAACTGCTTGTTACTCCATTGCTTGGGGGCTGGATGTGATGCCTCCTCCTGACTGGTGCCAGCAAGAAGCGGGGAGGGGACCTTTACCACCCACCAAACTTGGCTGGAAGCAGCTGCTGCTAGGAAAGCGATGCAGGAAGAAGCCTCGCTCAAAGGTGACAGTGGAACCTAGGAAGGAAAGGTTCTGAAGGAGGAATTCCCCTCTGCTCCTGGAAAATGAAGCGTGGATCCAAGCCCTCCACCCTGTCCTTTCCCAGGAGCCAGGGAAGGCAGCGTGGGCTGGCCCTGAGTCTGGGCATGCAGAAGAGATGACCGCTCGCAGCTTTCACTCCCTTTCAAGTCTCATTTCCCATTTCAGTCCTTGTTTCCCGGTGTTTCATAAACACTGGGCTTCACTTTGCTTTCCCAGCTGCACACCGTCCTTTTTATCAGGGGTAGACAGAATGGATGGTGGAGGGACAGCAAAGGAAAAGGAGCATTTGCATTTCCCAAATCCTTATGGGCTGCACCCTTCCGGGTCTCCAGAGCAGTTAACACAGCCACTGCCCTGAATTCACTAGGGGTGGGGGGGGAATGAACCCCCCCAAAAAACCTCAACTCTTGGATGTAGGACGCCAGCAAAAGCTGCATTTCCTCCCTTTTGTCTTGGCTGGGGCTGGTTTTAGTTCCCAATTGTTCAGCCTCTTTATTCTTCACTTTCAGACTCTTGTTCACTTCCAGCTGGGCGGTGTGTGCGCTTCGGGGATCCAGTGGGAAAGGTGGTGTGCAGTGACCCCCAGTCATTAATCAAGCTGCCTAAGCCGGGGCCTTTTCACAGCCAGAGCCTGATTATTGGCTCTTGGGAGCTGCGTAATAAAATGACAAGGGGAGTGAGTCTATTTCCTGCCGCCAAACTGCTGACATTAATTCACACTGGGGGGCTCAGGGAAGGCAGCAGGGAGGGGGGGGGAGAGCAGGGAAAGGGAATCTAGCCGTGCGAGTCAACACCAGCGGATCAGCGTGCTGCTGCCCATGTGCGTGTCAACAGGCGTGTTGATGGGTGCACCAACTGTCCTGTGTAGTCAGTACAGCAGTTTCATGAAGGATCAGGTCTTAGAAAATACTGGGCAAAATCTTGGGATTAAATCCAGGATCCAACTCTTGATCCTTCATTACTTCGGAGGTTGGATCCTGTCTGTAGCCCCTTGCTTTATCTAGGCTGCTATTCACACTGCTACACCTCAAAAGCTCAGGTTTTTTCCCCAATGGTAGGCCTTAAAAAAAACCAGCAAGAAAATTAAGTCAACCTGATGAAAGCTGATGCAACAACTTTAGCTCAGATTCCCAGGCTGTAGCCTGATCTAAGAAACCCCAAATAGCTACTGCCACACTCATTTGGACTTCAGGCTACCAGGGTGTGAGGAGTTTCCTTTCCTGGCCCTCCAGTGTGCTTGCAGAAAGTCGTGTTTCCAAACATCTGCCATGCTTCTAGGGATGAGAGGAATCCATCCTAATGGTAAGGAAAAGACAAAACAAAGCCCCCCTGCCAACTACCACAAGGTCAACACTGGAAGTGTTTATAACCCGAGATCTTAGAGTCCTTGTGTCTAGGAAAACTGGGTGATTGCATCCTGACATTCCCACTGCTGAAGAACAAACTGGATGGGAAGTACAACTGGTAACAATTTTCTAAAATTGCAGAAATTTCTTGTTCTTTTCTTTCTTCCTCAGTTAATAGTTCTTTTGTCCTGACTCTAGACACTTTGCTAATCAGTTTATATCATATGGGAGCTATCAGCAGAGACAGCGAAGCCTGGGGATATGTAAAACCTTTCCATTGCCTGAAGGATCCAAGGAGACCTTTGACACTTGCCAAATTCCCTTGCAAGGGAAGGGTAAGGGAATAAAGTCAGAGCCAAAATCTGCAAAGTCCTTTCTTCATTAGCCTTCAAATATAATCTGAAAACTTTCCTCTGCTGATACCATGTTTTTATAGGGCAACAACAACCGAGGACTGTTTTTGCTGAGCCCACTTTGGCTCTGCTTCTGGCACCCAAGCCACCCATAGTCTAGCTTGGCCATCTGGTCCCTTGGCTTGTTCATGGATGGCTGCTGATGGGCCAAGAGGGTGGAGGTTCAAGGACTGTCACAACCCACCACGTCACCTGCTGGGATATGAGTGGGCAGCATGGCTTGGGAACGGCAGCAAAAATAGAAACACCTCTGCTAGAGCATCCAAGGTTTCTGGAGCAACATCCTCTGAGACAAACATTATTTTATCCAAGTACTTTTAGCTGCACATGCAGAACGCTCTTGGAGCCTGACTGATCCCTGACATGATCCTTACAGTCAGTAACAACCTTGTAAAGAAGCAGAAAATACCCTCATGTGTCCCTTGGTGTAGTAAACAGGCCCAAGAAGATCTGCAGAGGTGTAAATGTCTAATGGCTAAATTCTTTCCTGAAACATCCCATTAAGGATGGAAATGAAAGTCTAAAGTTGTCCTTGCCACCAAAGCAAATAAAACCTTCTGGTTTAAGCAGAACCTGAATGCATGTTCCTTCAGCCTCCAAAAAATGGCCCACAAAACCATAAAACCAAGCCAACCAACCCAGCAAGCATACACACACACATCCCCCCATGAAATCACCTGCAGCCTTTGCTCCACAGCCCAACTGGTCTTTTTTCCTTTTCTATTGAAATAAATGGAACACGGAAACTGGGGAAACCAAACAAAGTCAATTGAAAGCAACAGAGCAGAACCCCACCCCTGTACACTGGTAGAGCTGAATTGCCTTTGATGGAGTCACACCACTCCTCAGCATCAGAGAAGCCAGCGCATCACCGGTTATCAAGTATATTGATCCTCAGAGAGTATGTAACCGAGCCCTGGATTCGGTCCTCAGACCTGCAATAGTTGCATGAGCAAACTCCCAGCAGGCAGTGCTGCTAGCATCAGGCTTAGGGCTGGTCCAGAAAGCAGCCTGTAAATCAAGGTGTGCGAAGGAAATAGTATCATTAATTCTCACATGTGCATCTGAGCAAGAAGTGCCTGATAGAAAAAAAAAAAGACCCATTTGCCATTGCAACTATATCAAACCTTCTACAAAAAGTCACTTTGAGGTCACTGTTTTTGTCCAGTATTTCAATACATTAAATGCAATTACTTCATTGTTGATTTACCTGTCATTAGAGGCATGTGTTTGAACATGATTTATTGAGTGAGTTTTGTGCCAGTTGACTTGCAATAGATTGCACAATATTCAAAAAGGCTCATTTGCTTGGCATTACATTAGAAGCAGGGTGATTGCAACACAAAGCAATGTAAATGAGTTCTGAGAGGCTCCATCATTCATGTTGTCATGTACTGAATCCTATTATTATTTATTACCATAATTGTACTGTGTTTCCTGGGGCGATAAATTAGGACTGATGGGTCCCGCTGACAGCCAAGGACTGGACTCGCTCTATATAATTTAATAGGGATACTGTTGGATCTCTGCTTGGAGGAGACTTAGGGAAGAATTTAGTAACTAAGCAAAATCTTTTCTTAAAAAAATTAAAAATAAAAAAAAAGCAGTGGGTTTTATTCCACACACACACCCCTCCTTCCTCCCTTGGCAGCAATTTAAGTCTTGATAAAAGCTGCAAAGGGAATGGGAGCACTCTGTCTTTCATAATAGGATTGTTAAAAAAAATCACTGCCCTGTGTCACAATCTGTTTTATGCTCCCTGCTGACAGGCAGCCTCACAACGGCTGGGAACAGAGGGACAGGGGATGACTTAAAGGGATAGCAGTGACAGCTTCTGACCTCTAGCATACCAGCTCAAATTCAAGTAGAAGTTGTTCCTAAGGGATGGCTGTGGGGAATGAGCGAGGTTATCCCTACATCTCACACAAGCACTCACAACATGTCACCAGAACCAGCTTTTCCTGAAGTCTCACAAAAGAGGTCACTGACCAGCTGGACAGATGTCACTTCTCACTGAGGGTCTCTCAAAGCTCAGCGCCGTCTGTGAAAGACCATGGCTGCTTTGGTCTGCACACCCGCAGCCCTCTTGCCCACGGGCTGGCAGCCAGCCTGAGGAGCTACCTGTTTGATCGGGCAGGTTCTGTATTTCAGAGCCTGGGGGTGTTTTAGGCATAAGTTTGATGATGACATCTCATCTGTTCTTTCTGCTGAACGTTTCTTCCCATGCAACTGACTTCTCAAGGCCTAATAACCCTTCCAGAGAGCAAACGTCGCACAAAGGTGGGACCACAACTCCAAACAGATTTTGCAGGTACCACCTGTTGAAACCAAGCTGCCTGCTCCTCCTAACATCAGGGTGCAAAGCACAAGGAGGAATCACAACACTTCACTCTTATTTTTAATTCAACCAGCGAAAGCTTTCTGAGTGGGATAACTACAATGACAACAGCAAAGCCCGGATGGGGTTGGTCTGGGTTTGCCATGCCTTAGTGCAGGCAGCCCGTGACACTGCTGTGAACCCTGCTACTGTCTTATGTTTGGCCCAGTTGGGACACACCTTCCCAGTTACTTAAATGAAAAAACAAACACTTTTATATAACCTGCTGATGAATGAAAACCGTGACCTTTCCTTCTTCTGTCTGAGCTTGGAATCAGAAAATAACAGTAAACCAAGACAAGGGTGGGGTTATTTTTCCCCATACCACAGGGCTGGATTTCAAAGCGCGTAGCATGGCAAGATTTTCACTGCTCCTCAACTCACTGGCAGTTAAGCCCTTGTGAGGCCCCAGCTGGAGTCCTGTGTCCAGATCTGGGGTCAGCAATACAAGAAAGATGTAGAACTGTTGGAGAGGGTTCAGAGGAGGCCACGAAGATGATCAGAGGGCTGGAGCAGCTCCCCTACGGAGAGAGGCTGAGGGAGCTGGGCTTGTTCAGCCTGGAGAAGAGAAGGCTGTGGGGGGACCTCATTGCAGCCTGCCAGTCCCTGAAGGGAGCAGAGACACAGGAGGGGAATCAGCTTGTTAAAGGGCAGAGACTGGCAGGACAAGGGGGAAGGATTAAAGGTAAAGGAGGGAAGGTTTAAATTGGACATTAAGGGGAAGTTTTTTTACAGAGAGAGTGGTGAGGTGCTGGAACAGGCTGCCCAGAGAGGGGGTGGGTGGGTGCCCCGTCCCTGTTCTTATAGTTGAGAAGCACGAGAGTAAAAGATTCCTGCCCTGGGACTGAAGCTTCAAGGCTTGCTTCTGGAAACCAACCAATTATTAATGTTCATAAATATCTCAAGTGTGGGACACAGGGGGACATGGCCAGCCTCTTCTCAGTCTTGTCTGTGGGGACAGGACAAGGGGTGATGGCCTCAAGTTGGAGCACAGGGAGTTCCGCACCAATCTGGGGAAGAACTTCTTCCCAGTGAGGGTGAGGGAGCCCTGGGACAGGCTGCCCAGGGGGGTGTGGAGTCTCCTTCTCTGGAGATATTCCAGCCCCATCTGGACGCCGACCTGTGTGCCCTGTCCTAGGGACCCTGCTTTGGCAGGGGGTTGGACCCGATGAGCTCTGGAGGTCCCTTCCAACCCCTACAATTCTGTGAAAACCTTCTGTGCCGTGGACATTCCCAGGCTACAGTAAAACTTACACTAATGCTATAGGATTGTGATTGATTATTCAATAGCCAAATTAGGAAGTTATTAAGGCCAAGAAGAGGAAAGTGCTGTATTAGTATCACTGTTGTTTTTAATGGATGCATCCTTGCTTAAAGCGAAGAGAACAGACTGCATAAATCCCTTCAGCCATATTCTACCCATAGGGACTAATGGACAAAGTTCCAGCTGCTGAAGATACAGAGAGTGCATGAGTGGGTCGACCATTAGAAAGAAGCAAAAGCTTTCATTTCCCAGACAAAACCATGAGAACCACTGCAAGGGTGCTATTTGTGAAGTTAGATAAAGGATCTGATGAGCAGGATAGGGGAAATGGGGAAAGTACATCTCAGGTTCTGGTATCCAGATTAAGATTCAACAATAAAATTTCATTTTCTTTTAAACACCACCAATATTTAATCTTTCTACTACACTTCTTGTCAAGAGACTTAGAGCTGCAGAACCTCAGACCTGTTGGTCTAGAACAGGTTAATGGTCCCTACAGTCTTGTATGTTGTATTTGTGAGTGACCAAATGTCCATAAATCCTCCCCAGTGGACAATTTTATGGAATAATCAACACATCAGAGATATTTCTTTCTAACCTCCCCTGAGTTAGTGACTGGCTTATGCCCTGAGGCGTGTGAGCTTATCGACTGGATTCGTCTCTTGCTCAAGTCAATAGATATCCGTCAATTCAGGTCAATTCAAATGAGATTGTATTGACAGGAGAAGCTACACAAAATGTTGCCAAAGTGTGAGAAAATGACAGCACACCCCTACCTTTCCTGAGCCATCTGTCAGCGATAGATACAACCTGCACTGTTTTTACACAGACACTCACTCACAGCTCCATCGAATAGAAATTGTCCTTGATTTAGCTCCATTGACTTAATTGAGCTGAGCTATGCTAGGCATAAACAAGATCCATCCTGTTTCTCTATGGACACCATCAGAAGTAACACAAGTGCATTAAAAGGCTGAGGTTGTAAACCCCTAATTATGTTAGAAATAGGGCAACATAGATATCCTTCTGCCAAAGAGCACTGAGCAGTGTCCACAGACACCGAAAACCCAGCCTGCACCTACAGCTGTTACACTATTAGCATCCCTGTTCCCCCCTCCCCGCCGATTGCTGCTCCAGCTCATGTTCTCTCTACCCCACGCAGACATATGAGACTTGTCACTCAGACATCAAAGGCGCTTTTTGCTCACCCTTTCTCAGTGGTGACACATTTTTGGCCAAGCACATCACATTAATAGAACTTGCTGTCAAACAAGAAGGCTTTCAAACAATGGAAGGATTGTACACTGTGCGGCACGGCTGATGGGCAGATCACCAGGTAATGTGATGCAAGAGCTCTAAAATACCTCAAAGACACAAGGAAAAAAACACAGAGCCTGGTTTTGAAGAGACACTTGTGGTTTGTAGAGATTTTTAATTTTTTTTGGGGTGTAAGTTTTGGAACAGACCCTGGCATAGGACTAGATTGGGTTTCCAAACCTAGCCTTGGTTTAACATGCACGTTTCCTTAAGCAGCACAGTGTTTCCTTGTCCCCTCCAGTGCCTCCTTCCCTAGCACATGCTGCCCATTCTCCCATTTCTTACTGGAGACCGAGTATGGGCTGAGTTCAGGTGGCCTCATAGAGCCAGTGGAAGGATTTTGAACATCCCGTGTCACACTGAGCTGTGCAGGAACAGTCTGCTGCTCACTGGCACTTTTCACCGTGGGACAAAAAGGGCTTTGCTGTGTATGGCATCACCTGTGTGGTGGTTGTCACCCAGGAGGGACAGGGACAGCCCCTGGGAACTGCTCCTTTGCGGTACAGGGGTACAGAGTGCAGGGGATGTGTGCAAGACCTTTCCCAACCGAGGCCTTCCATGCTTGAGGTGATGACAAGGCCACCTTGGGCTTGGAGCTTAGTAACTGTGAGAAGCCTTTTATAAAAACACTTGTGAGCTAACAAATATCAAGAAATAGGAGAGAAGGAGATAGAAAACCATGCACTGTAACCCCAATTCAACTGAGCCCCTCACCAGTGGTGATCCCAAAGGGTTTTATTTCCCCTAGAACCTTCAAAAAAGGCCAGCAGCTCTGGCACCATGGTGGGGAGTGTCTGGGCAGCTCACACTGCCTGCACTGGGCCAGCAGCACTCAGCATTGACAGAAATTCCTGGAAGGTTGTTAAGCCCCTATGAATACCATCCTAGTGGAGGCTGGAACTCGCTTCAAGGCACAGAAGCATGGGAAACGAACACGGCGCAGCCTTGCACCAGGGACAGCGCTGGCGAGCTTTGGTGCTGGATGGTGAGACTCAGGCATGGCCAGGATTTGCTGCACGCCTTTTAAGGACAAAGCCTAACCCATTTCTCCTCCTCCAGCCCCTGCATCCCTCAGTTTATGTTCTAGCAAAGACGACAGGGACAAGTCAGAGCAATTGAAACACCTTTGGCTTCAGCCGTGCAGGCCACTGAACATCCATTAGCTGGGAAGGGGTTTGGCCCTCAGTGACCTGGCCTGGATTTACATCCCTGACCCAGCAATCAAAGGCTGCACACTCCATTAGCCACCAAGACCGTCTCCTGAAGGGATGTTTTGTGCAGCTTTGGTGAACTCTCATAATCTATACATCCTTCCGTGTCTCCAGGAATATTACAGTCATACAAAGTATGACTAACTGGAGAGATGAAGATATTAAGCATGTGTCTCTGTCAGTTATGGCCATTATCATTAGCAGACTAGCTACTATTCCCTATATATTCCCTTTTAGAACCGTTTACAGCTGAAACATTTTTAATGGCTCGATGAATATGAATGCAACATTTATAACCATTTACACATATGAGACTTTGGGGCACATCCATCTTTCATTGCAGGCACATAACCTCCCATTACCACACTGTCACACTGAAGAGTGAGTGGGGAGAAGAGGACCCCACTTCGTAGTGAAAGATGAGGGCATTATTTCTGCCTGTTTTGTAAAACACATGTTCTGAAATCTCCCTTATTGTCATCACAGACTTCTCTCCCCAGTCACACACTTATTTAGACTCTTTATACTTTCATTAACAAAGGAAAAATGCAGGCCCTTACATCTGTTAGCAGACATAATTTTAGACAAATACAACTTCTTATCAAATAAGCCTGCAATAAATGTTTCATGAACAAAACCCTTCAATAGAACTCCCAACACTAATTTAATGAGAAGTATCAAATGAATTTTTTTTTTATTCTGATATCTCCCCTGAGACAAATGATACTTTGCAGGCCTATTTTTAACAAATGAATTATTGACTTAAACTGGCACAATTAATCACAATATAATGGGATCAGGGGATGTTAGAGGCTCATTCAGCACGGCAGATGATGAGTACTGACTCTTCCAAGAAATGAGGCTCTTTAATCACTCCCAGATTAACAGCTACATGCTTTCAAATTTCAATCACAGGGAACTGGCAGTGTGGAATGAAAAGGGCTCACGCCAGCAAGATGGAAGAAATCAGGAGGACTTCTTACTCCATGAGAACCCTGGTGCTCACTGTCCCAAAAACAGGCACCCAACTTCCCTTGGGACAGGACAGGATCTAAATCATGCTGCAGTACCAAGAGTCTCTCTCAGGTGAGGATTTGGTGCTCGCAACCATCAGGCTGTTCAACACCTGTCCTTAGGAGAACCTGCAGGACTTAAAGCCTCTTAACTAGTCCTCTCCTAACTAGGATAACTCTTGTCTAAAGTTTCTGCACCTTCCTACAAAAGGTGCTACTACATCACATGCCATGTATGCTAAAGCTTCTCCTTTGGAGCTATGTTTTACTTTTCTTGTTTCCTTTGGGCTGAGAAAGACATTTCAATGGAATCCAAGGCTTCCCCACGCCTGGATACTTCCTGCCCCCAGTCCTGCACCCAAGCCCATCCAAACTCTGCAGGCAGTGGAGCCACAACCAGATCTAGTACTCTCTAGTACTCTCTCCTTGCATTGCCTGTGGTTCATAAGCTATGGATTTGTCCCTTCTATTTAACAGAGGCCTCATGTTCTGAGCTAGCAAAGCACGTTGGACGCTACATCCACTGCAGATACTGTCATCCCTGGTAATGTGGAGGAACCTTTTACTCCCCAAAGCAATAACCTGAATATTTCCCCTTTCTGTCCTCAAAGGCTTCAGTCCCATTTTCCCCAAACGCAGAGTACAAAGCTTCCTGCACTCCCACTGAGGTGCACCGACCCCCCAAAACAACACAGAGAAGAGCAGACTCCCCAAGACACCTCTACAGCTATACAGTTGCTCCCAGTGCTCCTACCAGACCTCAGATCTCTGGGCAAAGAGCTCTTTGTCACCCAACCAGAGGCATAAAGAATGAGCTTGGGTCTTCATCCTCATAGTAACTGCGGTGGGAAAGAGAAGTGCTAGGCATTTTAAGCATCTGTGCTGGGGTCCTGAGTGTTCTGTGCACCAGCACCCTGCAGAAGGTATTGTAGCAGCCCCCAGTGTAAAATGCTTCACCAATTCATCACCTTGGCTGGCCACAGACACAGATAGCAGCGAGAGCAGTCCTCACACCAGGGATTTGGTGCAATTCTTTCAGCTCCCCCTTTGACCCAGTTAAAGACCAACTCAGAGGCTTTTGTGACAAAACAATAACAAAATAATAACTATACGGATTATCTTATAAAGCCAGAAATGACAAAGGAAATGAGACAAAATTAATATCAAGGCAAACTGAATGCATGCTGAAACTACATGGAAAGTCAAACCCTCTCTGCTTTACTTCGCCAGCCTTGTGTTTAGGGTTCTGCCTTTTCTCAGCAACAGTTAGTGACATCTCAGACACCTCAAGCAGAGCTTTTCCCCTTCAGCCTGTGCTGCTCGAGGTGCCTGCAATACCCTGGAATCTCACAGGGAAAAATTCTCAATTTGACAAGAGACTTGGCAAGTAAATAACGGGTAACTAGATTCCCAGCAGCTAGGCTTCAAAACAGAACTGCAGTTTTGGAACTTACACTTATAAACAATTTTAAAAATTAGCCCCTTTCTAAATTGGAGAAAGGAAGTGATTTCCAGGGTGGATCACGTGCATAGAATCACAGAATGGCATGAGTTGGAAGGGACCCCAAGGATCACAGAGTTCCAACCCCCTGCCACAGGCAGGGCCACCAACCTCCAGGCCTGGAGCTACACAAGGTTGCCCAGGGCCCCATCCAACCTGGCCTTGAACACACCCAGGGATGGGTGTGTTATGATACTGCGTGACTGCTTCCTAAGAGAACCTCCCAGCAATCTTGACTTCCTAAGAGAACCTCCCAGCCTACTTGACTATACTACATTAGACTTCCAAACCAAAACAGGATCTGGTAATTCCAACAGCATTTAGATTAGAATTGTTAATTGTAAATTAACATTAACAATTTTAAATTGTTAGTAGTTGGATTAAAATTTTAACTTGTTAATATGGTAAAAATTAAACCCTTTTCCCCATAACTTTGGATTTTACTTCAGACAGTGTAACAGTCCCCACTCAGATTTCACTGGAAGAGAAGCATCCAGATTATCTCCCTGATATATAATCACCTTCAAATATTTTGACAGGGAGAGGTGACAGCTTTCTGTCCACTTCAGTCCTGATTCTTGCTGAAGCTGGGTTCCCTGAAATGAGTTCTCTGTATTTACCACGTGGCTTTAACAGCTGCACGTCCTCAAGCAAGGAGGAAACATCACAGCTCCCATTATCCCTAAATTCACACAGAAAGGGAGAACAGCTATTTGCAATGGAAAAGCAGTGGGAAAGAGACTGGGAAAGGTGGCAGATGTACTGGGCTGTGCCAGACTTTTTCAACATGTCTCATTGTCTGCAAGGCAGAGCACAGAAATGGGAAACAGCAAGTGAAACCTGTTTTGTGCTTAAACATTCCTAAGCTTTCTCAGAACCAGGGTCGCTCTCGGAAATGGGGGCCAACTCCTGGGTCTCTAGTGGAGGTCTGGTAGCCAAAAACCATTCTCTTATTTTAATTTATAGGCCTGTCAGAAAGTTAGAATTGATTGGGAAGAGGTCTTGTTTTACCTATGGTGGGAGGAAATCAAGTGATGTTAGCAGCAACGCTGGGCACATTATCATCTGCTGGTTCCATTTAACAACTTCTCACAACATATGCAGTTTACATTATGGTATCCTGCACATGTAGTCTTTGGCTGAAAATATCCTCCAGAGCTCTGAATTTATGGTCATGCAAATACTCTGAGAGGCAAGAAACAGGCATGCCAAAGAATGAAAAAGGAAAGCCTTCTTTGTTTCTGCTTCTAGGTCAGGTTAACTCTAAGCCTGCCATGCTGCAGCACAACAAGGGATGCTGGTGTTTCAACCCCACACGCTTGTCTCCTGCTATGGCAATTCCTCAAATACCATCATCTTGCACAGATTTACTTGGCTTCCATGTGCAGCTGGAGCTGGGCCTCTGAGAAAAGATCTGCTTTCAGCCAAGCTGTCTTTTTCTCTCTCTGCAGGCCTGGCATAAGGACAGGCCCCATTCTGCCATTACTCCTCCCAGTTCTGCATCCCTGGGGACTCTCCTGAGTCCCAGCAGAACCAGTGCAGACCCTCAGGGCAGCGAATTAACCACTGGGGTCAGAACTCCACAAGCACCAAGTAAGGAGTTTGTTCCTTATCACTGCCATCCTTTCTCCTATTTTCTTTCTGACATAGAAGTTCAGTGTGACACAAGAGAGGGGCTGAACAGAATCTTTGTCCATCCCTTCAGCATGACTAACTTCCCCAGCAAGCTGCCCTGCCACCACGCGATGCCAGCAGCCCTGGTTGCAACATCACTACAGATAATGTGGTGAGGATCCCAAGCTTATTATCCCTTCTTGCCCAGTTGATTAACTTGGGCATAATTACACTGATCTGGGAGTTGTAGCCTCAGCGTGATGTTGGTGCCTTTGCAGGGTGCTAGCTTGTGGCTCTAATTTTTGTTGTAGTGGAATCATGGGCTTAATGAAAGAAAAACAGAGAGGTTGTTCAAAGACCTCCATTCCCCGTTAGGGCACAACAATATCTACACCAGCAACGCAGCAATCTGTCAGCTGTCGGCAAAAGCTTTGTGGGAAATTCATTTTCAAATGCAATTTCAGTAGCCCGTTGATCTGACACTGTGGAACAAAGGGAAGGGCTCGAGTGGGAAGCAGACCAGTGTGGTTTCTTTCCACAGCAAAGATGCAGCTGACTACAAAATATAAATGTATCTAAGAACTTTGCTCTTCTTTGGAACCTTTTCCTAGATGAGGCTGGACTCATTCGTGTAAATGAATATAGTTTCATGGACTCAGGAGGAGTAATTGAGCCAGCAGTGTGCCCTGGTGGCTAAGAGAGCCAATGGGATCCTGGGGTGCATCAAGAGGAGTGTGGCCAGCAGGTCGAAGGAGGTGATCCTCCCCCTCTGCTCTGCCCTGGTCAGGCCCCACCTGGAGTTATTGTGTCCAGTTCTGGGATAAAAGGGACAGGGATGTCGTGGAGAGAGTTCAGAGGAGGCTACAAAGATGATTAAAGGACTGGAGCATCTCCTCTCTGAGGAAAGGCTGGGTGAGCTGGGGCTGTTCAGCCTGGAGAAAAGAAGACTAAAGGGGGACCTTATTAATGTTTATCAATATCTTAAGTATGGGATGCAGGGGAAATGGCCAGCCACTTCTCAGTGTCTGTGGGGGAAGGACAAGGGGCAATGGCTGCACGTTGGAGCACAGGAAGTTCCACACCAACATGGGGAAGAAATTTTCCCCAGTGAGGGTGAGGGAGCCCTGGGACAGGCTGCCCAGGGGGTGTGGAGATATTCTCTGGAGATATTCAAGACCCATCTGGACGCCGACCTGTGTGACCTGTCCTAGGGACCCTGCTTTGGCAGGGAGTTGGACCCGATGAGCTCTGGAGGTCCCTTCCAACCCCTACAATTCTGTGAATCTCATTTTTTACTCAAAGGTAACATGTTCTGAGAACCAGCTGCTTGGAACAGGAGGGTTAAACCAGCAAAATTCTCCAGAATGACATCACTAGGAATACCATCAAAGTGATAGCATTCATCACCAACAGCCATACCCAGAGACTATTTTTCCTTGCAAGCCCAGCCAAGCCATCCATCGCTGATGGTGGCAACGCAGCTCTAAGTGTGGCTGTGCTCCTCACTGTACTGCAGAGCAAGAGCAGTAAATACAGCTATTTCCAGCCTGGACTAACCAACACCATAAATAAGACCGTCCCTTTTGGCTACATGTGCGTTAACTACAGTGCAGTTTGGTCACAACTACTATACAGGTCTATTTTTTGAAAGATTTAATTACTCCTAATTTATATTGGGCAGCGCTGCACTTAGCATGTGGAGTACTTAGCACTGGCACTTTAATGTCATGCTTAATACACATTTTTAGAGCTCTGGTCATTAACTACACAATAGATTTGTGCCCTGGATTTACTACACAGTGCTCCAAGGCCACACTGGGCTTTTGGAGGATGTTGCAGCAGTCTAATCAGTGTTGCCTCACACACAACATAGAGCTCATCCCTCAATTTTGGTACCACTGGGGAAGAGCAGTGCACCTCTACATATGACATGAGGTTTGCTTTTAAAGAGGGATTCAGATGCCCGTGAGCTTTCAGGCAATATAAATCAGTGTGCCAAGAGATGAAATTAAGTTTATGCTTCTTGGGAATGTTTATTCTCGTGACAGTTCAAAAATGAAATCTCACATTTGTGAGAAAAAGATGAAGTCGTTTCTGCACAGATAAAAATGACCCACATTCCTCCTTTGGTCTTAATTTTTTAATAAGCTGATTCATTCGCTGCATGATATCACTCCATGCTCATATCTATATCAAAAATGTTAATAAAATATTCACTTGCATTTGTTTACCAAAAATGTCTTTTATGGGGATGAAATATTTCTAAAATCTGCTCAATTATGTTTTTCTCTGTGGAATATATGAAACAAAACCAAAAAAATAGTTTGTGTTTCTGAAACTTAAAGAGAATTCTGACAGCAGCAACAACTTGTTTTGCAAAAACTCTTTCTGAGGAGGTGGGGGGGAAGCAGTTCTTTCAAATTCCACCATTTATTTTTCTTATAAAAACAACCTGCTTCTGTTTGTTCATTGCTGAGCACTTGGTGTCCTTGATGCCATCAGGGGCATCTGAGCACTGTAGAAGCATAACTGAACGTACCAAACAGTGCTTGCCAAGTCGTCTAGCCCATCATCCCCAAATGGCCATTTCAGACAAATTCCTCTTAACTCATTAATTCAATCCCTTTCCTTTCCATGGTCTTGTCTACAGGTTACACTGAGGAAAGTGGAGACAAACGGAGCCAAAGTATGAAGCTAACGTGCACACAGCAAAGCCCTGCAGTTAGATGAAGCTGCAGCAAACTACAGATGTTCTTCCGAAGCAGAGCAATCACGCAGGGGGTTTAATAGCCTTCAACTTCTGTTTGTAATCTCATACAATTAGTTACTCCTCATGGCTCCCCATACAGCCAAGCCCTAAGCACACTTAGGAGCTTAGGGGTTGCGTGAGTTGTTGCTATATAACAGAGTCATTTACCCAGCAGCGGGAGCTGCTCGGAGCACCCGAGATGCCAAGGCAGGGCCCTGTATTAATCAGTCTCAGGCCTCAAGATGGGATCCAACTGGCCCCTCTCGGTGGCAGCGGCAGGACCTGGGTCTGTTCCTTGGTTTCGGAGCAGCTCCAGGGACATAGCTACTACAGATGGATGGTGCTGCAAGCGAGACCAGAGCGAGGTATAGCAGCTGATTGTCTGGGCTTTCTACAAAGTGCATCTTCTGATAGGAGTAAGTAGGACAGGGAAAGTTTTGTTACAGAAACTGCAATTACTCATGGCTTGTGTTATTCATCTTTTGATTATTTATGAGAACATAACAACAGCACAACTGAGCAAACAAAACCCTCCTCCCTCTACTCCTTCTCCAAACAAACCGATCTGAGCAAGCGGTCGGTGCTTACGAGCACTAGTTGGCTTTACAAACACACAGCCCCTACTAAAAACCTCGGGAAAAGTCACTCCTTTTCTGACTGACAGGTGCTACAGTGATCAATAAGGGCAAAGAAAACAATGTGAAATCACCGTCTGAGTTCCTGTCACACAATTTCAGCAAAGGAAAGTCTCCGCTGCTGGGAGCAGGTGACACCAGTGTGGTCTCCTGTTTTTCAAGACCACCCCCCTCCCTGTGTACCTCAGTCTTCCCAGGAACCAGTGGTCCCTCCAGGGAAAGCTGCGTATGACTGGAGGGGGATGCAGCTTAGAGATCAGTGCAGAATCAGGCACAAGGGGGAACTCGAACTCATCTGCAAGCAGGTGTGAAGTGAATTCCTCCGAAAGGACAAGATTCATTCTTTTGCTGGCTTTGGGATGAATTAGCATGAATTCATAATCCATAAATCCTGGTGGCAGCAGAACAGCATCCCTCCTGTTGTTATTTATTTTGAGATTTTCACTGGGGCAATAGCTTTACGTTTGACATTTATATAGGTCACAGTGAGCTAATAGCCATCTGCCATCTGGGGACTTTTATAATGAACATTGCAGAAGACTATGAAACAATCTCTGGCATTTCCGATTTGAACATAAGCTGAAATAGGGTTGATCTTTACAATATGCTCTGCTGTCTCTCTTCAGGTTTGCATTAGTCATTTGCCTGGCCTTGCTACACACACACGCACGCTTGCACATATGGGAAGTGGTGAGCTTCAGCATTTAATACTATCAGTTAATCACCACACATGTGAAAAACACCCAATACCTATAGAAGGTCCCCATTCACCTGCAAAGTCATGATGCATTTCAGAGACATCAACATCTCCTCAGCCCCCCTCCCCTGAAGCACAGGCACAGGAGACTCAGCTGTAGTGCAGAGATGTGAAACCCTTCCTGCAAGGTCACAGCACCTTCCCCCAGAGTAACCTCATCACCCTGTTCATCCACAACACATACTGGGCTGAACGACGAGTGCAAGAACTTGCAGAGGTGGAAAGTCCCTGGGAAACCAGAGCCAGGAGCTGGGGTACAGCAGATGACTCAACCTCACCTCCCCCTTGAGCCAGGACAGCTGCCCCCTCAAGCTCGGCTATTTATCAGTTACCTGAGGTGCTGGGCCAAGGGCAATCAGGATGGGAATCAGCTAGGCAGGGAAGGCTGGAGGCAGGGTCATGGCCTCACCTCAACATGCCTTAGAGACATACAGTGAAAAATCCCTGTGAGGGATATTTAGAGGCATGAAACAGCCATAGGGTCACCTCTTGACTGCTCACACCTGTACTGAAAGTGCTGTTGATGCAGCAGCCTCCAAGCTGGTCCACTGCAGAGAGCAGGAGCCAGCTGTCCTCCACTGTGTCCGTTGCTTAACCTGCAGCCACCCATCCAGAAAGGAGCTGCATCTACCTCCCTCCTCCTCCTCCTCCTCCTCCTCCCCCTCCCTGGGAGGTTGCATACAGCAACGTTAGCCCTTCCTAGCACCTGGGTGCCCTGTGCTACTATCATCAGGTCTTGCAGGTGGAGAATTGATAGAGGAGAAGAACAGATGACTTGCCAAATTGTATCAGCCACCTACAAGAGTTGTGAAGGAACCCAGGTGTCCTGAACTGCCAGTCAGCACTTTAATGGCAAGGCTGCCCCTTCTCCCAGCACCTCCACACTGTTTATTTTAGGACACAAATGTGTGAAGGACTGGATGTGCTCAGACAGATGAGAATATCCCATCTCAATTAGTCACTCTCCAAAAAGCCTCCTAGGGGGCCAGGCCTCCTTACTGCTGCGTGTTCCTCCTGAGCTCCCCAAGCCTCAGCAGGCCTCAGGGTAATAAATTACATTTGTCTCTGCCTCAGCAGCAGCAGCCTGGCCGAATCCTCCTTTCCATGACTCAACTCATGATGAAATGCCTATTTCCTGGTGCTGAGATCTGTGAAAATTGGTCTTTTCAGCTTCCCTCCTGAGGGACGCGCCTCAGCGCAGCGGCTGGGGCCATCTTTGATCAGATGTGCTTTTCTCCCTTCCCTTTGCCCCCCCGATACAGACGCCTGGTCCTGGAGTGTCACTTATTTGTATTATGTCTTCCAAGGACGACACACAGAGTGTGTTTGAAATCCAATCTGCTCTCGTGGGGCTGTGGGGATGAGAAACCAGGGAGATGCCTGAGCGTTGACCAGGTTTTGACCTGGTCCTACAAGGACTCGAGTTACCCGAAACGCTGTGCTGGCTCTGAGAAGCATAAATCTTTTGGGCTGCAACTTTTGCAAAGTTCAGCCGGTGACAGCTTAAATAACTTAATGCTCAGCTGCTGCCTGCTAATGCTGACATGCAGCGGGGCAAGACCAGCTGGAGGGTGGCTGGGAAGTCCACCTTCCCCACTCATACCGCCTCCCCGGCGGTTGTTCCCTACAGTGTGCTCTGGCTTTCCATCTAGGAATGGCAGGCAGCCTTGGGGCAGTATGGCAGGCCTTCTGCAGACCATGAGGCCTCAGCTGATGACACACGCTACAGCATGACTTCCTGAAGCTTTGCATCCCCCTCCTGGTTCCAGCATCAACTGAGTTACGGCTTGCCTTTTCTCAGCCTTGACCTAATGGAGTTCCTCTGCACCCATGCATAGCTTTGCCCATGTCACTGACTCCCTTTCACAGGCATCGCCACAGACACTGGTCCACATGAGAGACATTTCATTACAACAGAAGGCACTGAAAGATAAATGCTCTTATCTCTACCCCTTCCACCACGTGCATGCTCCCTTCCCCACAACACAGGATATGCAACAATACACAGCTGAGGCCATGCTGTTAGACAGTGCTCATCCTTCTCAGCACCACTGGAAACACATAGCACAACTCAGCCTGAGGAACACTCCTGGTATTGTTATTAATGCCCGTGGCATAACTCCTTCCATTAGATTTCCATTACACCCAGGGATCTTGCAGGAGGTGCCGGAGCTCAGCCTTTCCCCAGCAGGATGTAAGACCCAGCTCTCTCTTCGAATTATAAAGAGGGCAGGAGTGAGAGTGAAGTTTCACACTGTTTCAGTTAAGGGGAGCATCACCGAAAGGGCGCAGAAGAGAACTGAAGCAAAGGGAGCACTCCTATTGCTGGGAACACACCTTCGCACCACCCACACAATGTAAATGTTCTCCTGTGTTCCTGTCTGGCTTCATCCCTGATGTGCAGCACCAAGGAAACCCCTTCATCCAGTCTCTGCACCCTGGCCTGGCAGCCTCTGAGGACCTGCCTTGTCCCCCCATCTCTGGGCTCTGCACTCCTTTAAGCTCTGACTCTTGCAGTCTGATGTCAATCACAGCTAGTTTAATGTGCTAACTTTCCAAATCCACACTTGTGCTTACTTAACAATATGCTGCTTTGATCGGTCTAATACAAGCAAAACTAACAAACCCGAGCCCCTTAGCTCCCCTCCCCTCTCCTGAAGCAAACCTCACCAGGCCTCAGGCTTGTAAAACCAAAGCAATTGCAATCTTTAATTTTATTTCCTTTATTTTCTGGCCGTTAGGTGCTGGTTCTGATTAGGGACACTCTGAGCAGGAATAAAGTTATTTTAAATAAAAAACATGTTGAGCTTTAGGTGAAAAAATGGCACAACCTTATGAATTGAGAAGAAATGTCTTTCCAGCCAAAATTGTGGACAAGCTGGGCAGCTTGGGAAGCAACCTTTCTTGTTAGTCACATTGCTTTCATGGCTTAGAGATCAGCAGGACGTTATTTGTGGGTAGAGGGAATGGACTTTGCTGAGGATTCAGAAGGACAAGGGTTCCAAGCACTTTCAGGAAACGTTATTTCAGCAGCACGTTCAGATGTAACTTCTTACCTGCTTCCGAGCTTCACACCACCAAAATATTTCACTTGGACCTCACTTGGGTAAATATGAAGCTGCTAGCTTGATTTCAATAAAGTGCCACTGGGTTTGTTCTTCATAGCCTGGTAAAGCTGAAGTTGCTGCACTGGGACAGCTCTACAGCTGCCTAATTCACTGAGGCTGGTACAGTTACACTAATTGTGCTGCTGAACAAACAGGCTGGTGTTTGCAGTAGGGCAGCTCTGGATTCTGCTGCTGTAAATTAAATCAAATAAGGCCCAGTGGCTGGACTTAAACTGATGTAGCTAAAAATATTGTCATGCCTTCAGAGCGTGGGTCTGGCAAAGCTGATCCTACCAGCACAGAGCCCTGACCAGTGTACATCAAGCTCAGCAGCACAAACAAGCTGCCTAGATAGAATACGTAGGAAATAGATGCTGCATACCCACAGCTTGGTGATACTGCACAGGATTTTATAGCAGGGTCAGGGGAAACCTGAGGACCAAACCTGTTCAGTTTGGGCATGAAATCTGCCAAGCCCAGCATCCTGACTACACTTTCCCCTTCAAAGCAGCTTCTATTACTCTAGTGACTCTGGGTAGCAGAACCTTATCGTTCTTCTCATCCGTCTGTCACTCTTGATTTTTATCACTTTGGATATGTTCACTCTCCTCCTATGACCTCCAGGTCCTTTGCCAGTCAGTGCCAAAATCATGTCAGAGCTGAGCTTCTGCTCCTCAGGAAGGAGTTACTGGGACCTTGCACGGGTCAGGGTTCAGATTAAGTTAAAGTGGCAAGGAGATAAAAGCTGGAGCAGGCTCTTGTGGAAGAGTTCATGGGCAGCTGCTGTATTGCAATACAAGTGGCTTGACTTAAAGCATGCTGAAGCCAGCAGAAAGTGTTTTGAATGCACCAAAATGCCTTGGGTGGTTATATTTTTATTCGTGACTTTTGCCCTGGTTAAAGACAGAGAGTGAAACGGCTCTACAAGGACTGAGACTAAATAAATGCTCAATGATCAGACTTTACATAGACCTCAGGGTGCGTTTTTGAAGACTGAAAAGCCTGATCATAGTAAAAAGTTCTAGAATCAGATTGAGGAGTAAGAGTACACGTACCCCATTACAGGAGTGGATCCCTTTTAAGTGACTAGCTCTGTTCTGGTAATAGCTACTATTATATTATTAGAGTGGGAAGAAGTTCTTCCACTGAGCCAGGCTCTTCTGCTGAGCAGCAGCTCAGCATGGCAGAAGAAAGGGCCCTTTATCCCAAGGGGCTGGCAATCCACACACAGTTCTGAAACTTGCTGCTAGTCACGGCCTTAAAAAACTGCCTCTGGCACAACCAGCTTCAAAGTCTTTCTCTCACTCGGAATTTTGCACTACAACATGATTTCATTAAGCAGATGCTAGACAGATAATGTGACATCTTCAAGAAAGGGGTGTTTCCCAAGTGCTTAGGAGTTTGCTGCATGACTCTGATGTCAATACAAAAACTTTGGCAGGCGTCAGAGGACTTTGAATCAAACCCCTTTCTTATTCTTTCCCTAAGCCACGTTTCTGCTGTAAGTAATATTTTCTCTAGCCGTGCTGTGATAGGTACAGACAGCCTGGCAACACCTTCAGGGAAGCTTTGTGAGACTGAAACACACCATCTCATGTCCCTGAGCGTTGGTCCTCCTGGACCAGGACCTCATTACTCCAAGTGCTGAACAAGCGCTGGCAAACCAAATCGCCCCAGAGTGCTGAACAGAAAGTGCAGCAGACCAATGCAGTTGCATGCACTACAAAATGCTAATTTATTTTCCCAATATGTGAGTTAGTTTTACGATATCAGCAGTTTGTAGCTGAAAAGCCATGGGTTTCTTGCCATTATAGGGAAGGTCAGCATTCTCTAAAGTGAAGGTGGGTCCCTCTTGCTGGCAATGCCAAGCTGGGGCCTCAAATAGTCCAAGCACAGGTGCTCAGCTTTTGGAAAGACCTGGCCCTTTTCCAGTGCTTCCAGGTGGCCAACCCCAAAAGTGAAGGCATCTCCAGACAAATCACATTGAAATTCTTTCACTGGCAAATCCCCTCGAAGCCTGCCCTAGCATCCTGCCCTAGCATCCTGCCCTAGCATCCCTCACTGCAAACACACAGGGAATTTGCAGAACCAGTCTCAGCACTCCACCTTGAGAGGGGACACAGGCCCCACATTGCCACGAGTGCTATTGTACCTCTCCTGGCAGTTGCTGCATTACTATGACAGCTGCAAACCCCGATGAGTGAATAACCTAATCGAGCCATTAAAAGAAACAGAAGCCCTCTGCCCTGTTTGATTTCTCTCTATAATGATGTAAAGTGCACTTTAATGGAGTCAAAGTGGTCCTGGGCCATTCTTGTTAAGGCCATTTGATGCAGTGCTATTGAGTCCCACTGCTCGCGTTCATTACCTCCCTTCAGCTCTCTCCCCTGCTGCATTGTAGTTCAGACTTCCCAGCACAGTTTCTCTGCTGCTACAGCCCCTTGCCTGCATTTTGTCTACATAAATTAGACCTTGTGCAGCATATTGGCCTGTCAGGGGACTAGGAAGAAACTGTATATTGTTTCTGGCATTCCCGGGCCCTTCTGCCCCTGACATCTGCTGTGTTTGTGACAGGGAATACATTCCTGACTCATTATCCGGGCAAGCGGAATCCCTCCCTGACAGCACCATTAATCAGAATCAAGCAGTCCAGCAAATAAAAAAGGTGGGGGGGTGGGGGGGAGAAGAGAGAAGAAGAAGAAAAAGAAAGCAAGCAAAGAAAGAGACAGTTACTAACTTTCACTTTCGTGTCATTCCACTGTCTGGACAAGTAGCAATCTATCTTTCTGAGTGACAGCTCTGATGGATGGCATTATTTATGCTTTTGTGTATTAAAAGACAGTTCTGGCACTGGCTTGTCACTCTACCAGAGATTTGAAATAAAGTTGAAATTTAATTTGAAGGAAGAAAGGGCAAAGATCACAGGATTCTGGCTAGGGAGTGCTGCCTGGGAGGAACGGAGAGTACAGTGGGAGGGAGTAACTGGAAGAGGTGTGGAAACGATGCATAAAGAAGTAATTGCCCTTACAGGTGTAGAGGTTTCTGCTTTTCACTGCCTGTCTCTACTGGTGTCGTCCTGGGCTGGAGAGGTCTGTTTGTTGACACAAACAGGTTTGATGTTCCTTGGAGGGATGTTTCGTTTCAGGGTGAGACGGGCATATGCCTAATTTTCTGTACATAATTTGTGTGTGCGCTTGTGGATACAAACATGATTATATATGCACATATATATGGGACTAAATGTGTGTATGGAACAGGGTGTCTTTACATGCACATGTGTATTTACACAAATTAATTTTAAATATAGGCTTTTTGTTCTAGCATACACATCTTTAAGATACAAAACACATATCTCAGTATCTACACACAAACGAAGACAGCCACATGGATACATCCCATGATGAACAATATATCTGGATTTTTAATCCCTTCCTTTTAAAAAACACTTGCTTGCCACACTATTTGTAAGCAAGTTTAAGTACAAACAAAGGACAATTTTCTTTAAAGTATCCTTACTTGTTTAAAGTTTTGGGCAAAAATTGCACTTCATCTGGAAAATGAAGTTTGGCTGTTACTCCAGTTTTATGGGTTTCCATGTGTCCACACACAGGCTGGTTGATTGTTGAATGCAGAAACCCTGGTTTGAAGACTTAGATGCCCAAAAGCTGGTGCCTGTACATGAAGTGCCAGGCAGGGGAGCTGTCTCGTACTGCCCCATTTATAAAGTCACAACTGCAAGGAGTTGAAGTCTGCATCTTTGTTTAACTGTGCTGGTTTATGTGCTGGCAATTGAACCTACAGGTATTTATACAGCATACAGCACACCGTTTATAAACACGAGACCACGGTCAAAGTATGTTTGTGTGGGGATATTATACACAGTGGTATAAGAGGAAATAAGCAGGCCACCTTTTCTTCAAGAGCAAACCAGTAGGTCTTTCTGAGCATTGCTGATGATGTGTATTTCTGCCCGCAGTGATTTTGGCTCTGCACAGAGCTATGTTTCTGCAGTCCTCTCAGGACCTGCTGTTCCATGTGCAGTGTGAACAGTGAAGACTTACCTGACCTGAAGACCACAGTTAAATTATTCAAGGGTATGAATATATGAATAAGGCATCCCAAATTTAGGTGTCAACATAAATTAAAACCAGGAATCTTACCTGGAAAGACTGAATTCGTTCAGAAAGTTTGGATCACAGATGGATGCACATCTCTTTCTTCACCCCCTTCTGATGTAGCCTGGGACTAAATGGAGGGAGCTGCTTGTCCTCTGTTGTGCTGGCTCCAAGGAAGGATGGAGATTCTCAGAGGTGCATCTGTGTGGGTATAGAAATGAAGAGAACGATTTGGTCCAAGGTGGAGCAAGGCTTCTGCCTGCAGTAACATTCCCCTCCTGCAAATGCGTGTTCAGCAGGCTGTGGCTGCCCACCTAACACCATGCCCAGGTTTCTAACTGTGCTGTGGTTTGGGTTTATGGGTCAAATACATTGAAATGAGGGCACATAGTTCCCCACAGCATAACAAGACAAGGTGTTTTGCTCTGGTATTTCCAACACTGAACGACACATGGTTTGGACCTGAGAAAACATGAAATAACAAGAGACATTGTTCCTATTATTTATAGCTTTTGCTTTCAGATGACCCATCTCTTGGCTATTTTGACAAACATCTGCTTTGGAACCCGATAGTCAACATACAGCATTTGCTTCTAATTAATACAAACTTGTTTCATTCCCAAGTCTCAGCAGGTTTCAGCTCCCCTCTCCCAGCCTACTGGCACCAGCAGCAGTCACCCTACCACACCTAGCAAATCTTGACAACAACCACTCTTGAGACTATAGATCCAGGGCAAAATCCCAAGCATTTCAAAAACTGCCAGAGTTCTTGGCTAAGTCCGGGAATGGTGTTGACTTGCAGGCCCAGCTGGATTGTTACTATCATCCTCTTGGACTCTTTTTTCCCTTCCTGAGGATAGAGTATCTCCTCTTCTTATCCACGGGGATTTTTCAGCTCAGCCTCATGACAACACTCAGAAGTAACACTGTATTCCCAGCATATTGATTGAGCACTACGGATGGACAGTCAGGGAACTGCTGTTACCCACGAGCATTTGAAAACCCACCAGTCCAGGATCACACCACCGGTGTTCTGCTCGAGATGGAGGTCACAAGGCGGCCTAGGACTGTGCACTGACCTCATCAGACAAAGTTCCCCAAAGGGATGACATCACAGCAATCCCAGGCAACGAGCTGTCCCTTCAGGGTGTGCAGTTATGGAATAAACCTATTCTTTAAAGATCTAGAGCTTAAATTTCAAAGAAGGATGTGTGCGTAATTCCCTCAGGCTCCTTTGAAACCCCAGCCGGTGTTTTGAGAAGGAACCGGTCATTTTTCTACTCCCAGTCTCAGCACGGTAAAGAGCGTGGATTGGCTATTTTAAAATGTTGATACCATTAAATTGAACTTGGCTGGGATGTAGGGCAGGCTGCAGTTAGTGGAGAAATATGTGGAGGGGTTTCTCTTCACTGGCTTTCAGAGGCGTAAAGTCAGGCTGGTCAGTAACTGCTCCAGAAGGAAACACAATAATAATCACTCATAATAGCTGGGCGCAGAAGGAGGGGAGAGTCTATCTTATTTGTCAGTCCTACTGTATCTATCTTCTGTGAATTGTTCTGTGAAATCAACACATCCAAGGCTGTACCTCAGCTGGGGTAAATGTTGTAAATGTTCCTAGCTCCAGAGAAGACAATTTATACCTGCTAAAGATCTGCCCCTTGATCTCCAAAGCCAAAGGAACATAAGCTCTTGCGTTTTAAGTGCGGTAGTTGGAATGTTTAATTCTATTCTGTCGTCTGTCAGAACTGCAGGCGGAGGGAAGGAATGCATCGGTGTCATATGGAAACCATGGCTTGATGACGGACAAAATTAAATCCTTGCATTTGGACATAAACCATGGTAACACAAAATATGCAGCAAGTCAGGCTTGGTTTTCAATACTGAAAACACAAGGCCCCACTTGGCAGGCTGAGGAAGGGATATTAGTCAGATTTAGACATGGTTTTCTTTGTTTTATTGAAGGATAAATAATTATGTGCTGAGATATTCCAGACTCATGTTAACACAGTTGTGCGCGAACCCAGGAGAGGATGCTGTGCGAATAGGAAGGACTGGAGGTCCTTTAACCTACAGAGTATCTGGGAATCCTGGAAATTTTGGGGTTTACTTCTGGAAAAAAATCCCAAGGTTTCCTCAAAATATAGCTGACATGCTAATCTCCACAAATTAAACCTTCCAAGCATGTGTTTTCTTGACACTGATAGGTTAACACGTTGATTTGGTATAGACCACGTCTCCCTATAGCGTCTGCTCAGCATTCCTGCTCCCGCCTCGGCTGGGGATGCACTGAGCTGCTGGCTGAGCCCTTGGCTCCTGCTCCGCGCTCACCCAGGGTGCAGGAGATAGAGGGATGGCCACTCACAGCATAAAGGCAACACTTTCGCTCTTTTAAGGCTTTTCACCAGTCCAGAAAACACCGGGCGGACACCTGAGAGAAACAGCAGTAGCCTGAGGCCTACTCCTCTTGGGCACAAAGCAGCGGCTAAGCCTGAGTCCTACAACGAGATTTTGGGAAAGCTCCAGTATGACTTAGTAGCATTTCTTATTTGATTGAAACAAATGTCTGTGCAGAACACCAGAAAAGACAATACATTAACTTCTAAGAACACCTTCCTGAGTGCAAGAATTCCGACACAGATTTACCCAATGCTCTGCCTCGCACTCATTGTTTGTTCCACTGCCTCCCAAAGGGTGCTGCTACTTCTTGTTTTAAAAGAAACCCCAATGTAAAAAATGCCTACAGCAGTGAATTAAAGATGTTACAATCCTGTCCCATTGCCTTGTTCCCATTTTTATTTCCATATTTCATATTTTCAGGAGATAAAAGAGCTTTGTGAAGCTGTGGGGTCATCTCCGTGTGACGGCACAGGCCTTGTGCCAGTCCTTCTGAACAGCCGCATCTTCACCAACCTGGTACTGCAGTGTATGAAGCACCCCTCCCTTCCTTTCTCAGTATTCCCACTCCAGCTTCCATTTCCCAAAGTGATTTATGATCTTTTGTGCAGAGAAATCAGCATTTCTCTTGCCTATTGCCATTAATGAGGCATGCAAAGACCTGACAATACTGACTGGTCTTAGTCATTCATGTTTCTCTTTCCTGGTCAGCCTCTTCTGAGGCCAAAAAAGCCCCACTTTAAGAGAGGAGAGTGGAATTCATTGATGAAGCTCTGGAACTGCCGTTTTCTAGGAAAAACCTGCAGTGCCTGCCCTCTAGACAGGAGAGTTCTGACTTCCACCACCCCCAGATCGCTGCGGGTGCTGCTTTCCATCTTTGAACAGTCCTGTTGCACTCACAGGTGTAAAATGGAACTTGTAAATCACTTTTGGGAAAAGGCAAGAGACATAAATGTCAGCACAGCAGAGTGAGTTTACGTAGAGATGAAATCAAGCTGAGTAGCATAGATGCAGCATGGAGCTGGATTTCACATTTCACTGACGCTCTTGGTCCAGAGGTTTGCTCATTAACAGGGCTATGATTCTGTTATTGAAACTCATGGTAAGTGGTTCCTTAGGCAAAGATCCAGCAAAGCACTTAGGCAAATTCATAAATTTATGTCCCATTGACTTCTGTGCAACTATTTATATGCTCAAAGTCATGCATGTCTTAAATGCATTTCCAGATCAGGCCTTGTACTCAACAAATAGTCTTTCTGCAGCATCGTAAACCCCAACCTTTCAAAATTCATGAGTTCAAGCTCTCATTTCCCCTAAGCTACCTTAACTGCAATGCTGAATGCAAATTCAGAGAACGCTTTTATTTTTAAAAAAATAAAGGTCTCAGTTAGTTTTGAACTTCTAATAACTCCAGGTAGGAGCCTAGCTTTGACAGAGTAAAAGAAACAAAAATGAATGAAAACGATAGCTGTCATCTAAGTTCACGTCTTTGGGAGATGAGATTTTTAGAAAGAAACCTCAATACTGTAAAAGTTACATGAAAAATCCCTAAAAAGAGTATTGTTTTTCACATTTGAGAAGACTGAAACCTTCATAGCAGCCTCAGGCTGGGTGTCACCAGCTAGGTGTGACTCAGGCTGTGCTGAGGGGGGAAAGACAGTGGCTCTTGGTCCATGTGCTCCACACACCCCGCGATGCCTCCCGGTCACTGAGGTGCTTCAGTTTAGCAGATTGCTTTGCAGAGCTGTTCTGCTGCTTGTTTTCTTCTAATTTATATACAGTCTCTGTTTAAAGGTCGTTTCTTGAAGGAGTATTTAAATGTCTTCATCAATAAAAAACAGGGATTCAAATTGCCTTTTAGTACGGAATCCCAGCTTGTTTTTTGCAGCATGTACTTTTTCTTATCATCCTTGTGGCCAGTAAGTCAAAACTGACTCCCACATCCGATTAAGACAGATGAATGGAGTAGTTGGGAGCATGTTTGGCTTAATCAACCCTTTTTCAGAAGGGCTAATTTCATTTCTTATAGACTCCAGGCACCCCAGAGTATAAGAACGTCTTGAGTTCACCCATGTGTGATTCATGTTTTACTCTTTTCCTTCCCAAATGCAGCACAACATATTCTTTAACTGATGCAATATTTTAAATCCCAAAGTGACATTCTGCAGAAAATGATTTAGAGTCAGCTCAAGCTGCTCTTAATGTAAGTGGTAATTTCATCAAACTAAAAGCAGTGGTGATTTATTTTTAATTATAATCACTATTTCAATGCAGGAAATCGAGCTGTAACTAGGGTTTGCATTTCCTGCTGAGTTTGTCCTGGCCCCATGCAAGACCTGCTTCCAAGCTCGGTACATTGGCTGCATTTTTGGGCAATCCTGCACATAATACATGCTCCACATTATGCATATGACTGTTATAAACAAGACATTCCAGCTAAGTACACATACTCTAAGCTCTCCATACTGTGGCTCTCTTCTCCTGGCTGAGGAGGGATGACCCGAGGGAAGCAGCTGGCGCTGAGGAGGAGTAACCAGCAGAGGAATTTCAAACACTCCAAACTTTTCTCCTACTTCTTCCCATGTGACTGTTCAGAGCCTGAACTGCCAGGGGCTGCAAGAGATGAGCATGCCATTAAACTCTCAGGGAAACCTGCCTTCATGGAAACATCCGGGGGCTTTTGATATTTTGTGGGATTTGGGTTTCTTGCTACTTTCCTCCATATAAAGCTTTGGAGGAACTGCTTAACTTTGTCTGCTGGAGAACTTCAGCTGCGGGAAACTCCAGGCTGTTGGCAATTGCTCCATTTCCCTTGATGAGCCTCTTCACCCCCAAAAGGCTGACAGTCCCCTTATGCTCTCCAAGGGGTGGCTTTGCACTGCGTCATGGTGTGAATGGAAACCATGGAGTGTCACAGGGTGAAACAGGAGCTCGCCAGGCCCCCAATTCCCTGACTGCACTACTGTAAAGATGGCTTATTTCTGAGCTAGGAAGGATGAAATAGCAAAGCTTAATGACACAGATTCACCTTTTGCCTCTGAAGTTGTAGAGGTGAGTGCAGATACGCTAGCAGGGGTTGCCAAAAGGTACCAGTCCAGACCCCACTGTGATTTTGATGTTCTGGGTGAAGGTCTGTCTATTTTCAGGTCATCCCTTCCCATCTTCCACAACGTCACTTTACTGGCCTCATTGTAAAATACCTGGTGCAAACCTCAGCAAGGAAATTCAGCCCATAAGGCTTGGAGTTAAGCACTCAAAGGCTGGATTTCCTAAAGCAGACAAAGAGATTAAAAGCACAGTGACGTATGAAGCTGAACATACCCCATAGGCCACTGAGTATATTCCCTGAATCAGAAAGGATGCACAAGGAAGCCGTGTTTTCATCATCCCTGCCTATTAGCACCCAGCCAATACACTGATAGACTCTATAGAGATAAGGGATTACAAAGATCATGCAGCCCAGGGAAGTACAAAAGTGATTTCAAATGTTCTGATCTCATTAATCTGTTTCTTCTCCCTAAAGATGTTCACAGCCCAAGCCAGATCCTTAGCTGGCAAGTGAAGTAGAAAAGCACTTAAATAAGACCTTAAATTTAAGCTCCTGCTCAAATTCTATTTACCACAAGGTTCATTTCAAGATAAATTCATGCTAAAACAATATTTCTAAGCAAAAAAAAAAACCAACCCCTTACTTGAGCCAGAGCCTTTGCAATCTAAACAGAGCTAATCTGTAGTAGATTTTCTGCTTCAGGACTTTTTTCCCCACTCTTCTGAGCCTCTCTCATCTAGCAAGGGAACACAAACTGTGGCTTTGGTGACTAGTCTTAGCAAACCAATTCTGCTTGGATTTTGCATATTCAACTAAACCGCTGGAAGAATCACAGCGAACCAGTTCATCACCAAGGCGTAATGCAACCGACCAAACAAAACCCCAATTGCTGTATTAATTAACCAAAATCTGGTGGGCTTGGTTACAGCCCAGAAAGTCAGACCCATTTTCTTGATCCCTTTCCTTTTTTCCCCTCACAGTTACTCAGGAACTGCAAGTGCTGCACCGGTTTCAGGTGCTGGGAGGATTAATATATTGAGGTTTGTTTCCATCTCTGAAAATCACGTGGTGTAAATCAATACGATGCTATCACTTACAAACAATCTAACTATATTTTTACTATTAGCTCAGCTATTATCACAGACTCCCAAGTGTGAGAGCCAGTATTCCAGTATTTATCCCAGTGAGAAGACACCTGACTGCCAGCCCTCATCCTCCAGTAGCACGGGCTGGTTTACACGTACCTGGATTCTTCTTCCCAGCTCCACTGCTAATTAGTTTTGTAGTCTGGGGGAGGCCAATAACCTCTGTATCTGAGTCACTAGTTAGGGACTAATTTTGTGGAAGCTGGACAACCATTTACTGTGCACTTGGCTACTCTTAACTTACTCACAGCACGATCCTACTTGACGTCCCTAAGCCTCAAACATGTGAAGAAACCAGTACAAATGTTTGTGATGGTAAGTAACACTCAGACACAGTTGTAATTAGAGGTACTACATGCATGCCAAACATTGCATTATTATTATTATTGCTATTGACAGTATAAATGGCAGCACCATAATGGGACAACAGCATCAGGTCTCGGGGAGGCAGAGGGTAAGGAGACATTAATATGTGCAGTCAACTTACATCTTGCACTATGAAAGTGTGCTGGTATGAGTGGTTCTGACACCTAGAACATAAACCAGATGGCCCCTTTCTTACGCCATATCATGCAAAAAGAGATTTGAATTAATTCATGTAGAAATCATGACAATTCTGTTACTGTTGGAACTCAGTATAGCGGACAGGGTGGCAGTAGATTATGCTGAATTTTTAACTTTTAAAATACTAGCGACAGATGTCACTGCCTGCACTCCTTTGTTGCTTCCCATTCTTTCTTCATCCCCTAATGCCCAAGTGGTCCCTCCTCCAGAGCAGTAAATCTGGACTACGTTGCTTAAAACCTATTTTAAATAAAATTTTGTGCAAAACTTTCTCAGAGAGAAATCTATCAAACCCCAAAGCGTGTGCCTGAAGGAGAAAGATGCTGGGGTAGAGGAGATTCTATTTCCCAGTCAACTCCATCCACCTGCAGTCTTTTTTTGACATTCCATTGGAAATGAATTAATTTTTACTGGCCGTGGGGACTGAAGAACTAGGCAAACAACAGTTCCTTCCATAAAATTTGCAACCTGAGTAGCCAAGACTTATGGGAGGCAGGAACACCATCACTTGCACTCCATAGAGATGGACGCATCAACGCTGAGGCGCTTTGCTGAGGGTTACCCTGCCTGTGCCCCCCGAGCCCCGCTGTGTGCCTCTGCCCGTGCTCCCACTCCAGGGATGCATTCCCATGGTGCTGGGGGCCTCCAGCCCAGCGTCGCAGCCACCCACACTCTGAGCACGGTGTCCCTAGGGCCCGCCGTGGTTGTACGCTGCTGTGATGGGACGCCGGGCCGCTCCCTGCACTCTGCACTTCACACATGCCTCCTCGCTTCCATTTTTCAGCGCCTTCTCCGCACAGCCCGTCTCCCGCCGACACACCCCTGTCAGCTCCTCCATTGTGTGGCCAGCAGCGGCTTTCAGCACATGAG
>VZTU01021320.1:333129-665445 GCA_013400835.1 Zapornia atra | reverse complement strand
CAGCTTTTCTTCTTTTTTTTTTTCCCATTGGGGAACTTTCTCCTCCTCCTTCCTCTCTGTTTCCTTCTTCCCCCCCCACCCCACCCCCAAACCTGAATGAACACTTCTTTCAGTAATGGGTTTTTTCCACCTGGTTGACTTGATGAAAGGTTTATGAGTTGACATTATGTGTGAGAAGAACAAAGCAAGCGCGGGGATGTGTGCGTGCGCGGGGGCGGGGAGCAGGCTCGACAGAGCTGCTGAAAACTTTATTACAAACTAAGAGACGTTGGGAGCAATAAATCAGTTGGATGCTCTCTACAAACCAGCAGAACACTGCCACTGCAGAATGGAGAGTACACAAGGCTGGGCACCGGCAGGTTCTGGTGGGTTGCTGGAAGGAGGGAGAGGGGACAGAGAGCAATGCCTACTGTACACCCATCACTCATAGGTCCTGCTTACCCCCCCTGCGATGCAGAGACCTCTGAGCCCCCACCTCAAACCACGGCAACAGCTCTGCACGAGGCTCCCAGAGACATGAACTGATGCTCGTGTGCCTAGCTCAGGGTGCAAATCAGCAGCTTTAGGAAACAAGCTACCTTTTGGACTGATGCCCCGTCCCTACTCTCCTGTGCCTGCTCTCCCCAGGCACTTTGCTGTTTGCTCAAATTCTGCCTCTCCCCAAGGTGAAAGTCGGCAGCTCCTATTTACCAACATACAGATGAACAACAACAGCTTGCTGGGAGTGTTTAAAAAATACCATACCTAAAACAAACAAACAAAAGAATTTCAGCTGTTGTTTGTTAGGAAACCAGCGTTAACAGGCTTACAGTTATGAAAAGCACCTTTGGAAACGCAAGTGAAATGATTTTTACTTTGCACTACAGAGAAGGGTGGAAAGGAGCTGGTTGCAACACAACCAGGAGCCGGATGGTCACATCAGCTTCAGGGCAAGGTTCGGTAAGTAAGACATGACATGGCATGACAGCAGCATGGATACTGCCTCCAGAAGAGACTGGCTTCCCGCCTGGCCCCCCGTGCCTGGCATGGCCACGTGCAGCAGGTTGGAGGGTGCAGCCAGAGAAATGACAGCCCGTTCCTTACAATGTCACAGAACCACACAGCGTTCCCCTGATTTTGTGTTAGGTTGGAAGTACTTAGTTCACCCAGCTTTTTGAAAGCATTAGACTTAGTTCTGCTCTAATTTCGGCCTGTGTTAATTAGCACAGGCTCTACTGGGGTGAATAGTTCCTTAGGAGGAGCAGGTAACTGCTTTCCCTGACCAAGCTGAATAAATTGCTCTGAATAGCACCGTGATGTGAAAAGCAGAGTGGGTCCCACCGCATGAAAAGCCCCTGAACCTTCAACTACTGTAGGTCATGCAATCCAACTGCCTGCTCCCATCGCTATTTCTCCTTAGCAATCCCACGCTGTACACAAAGGCAAACGTGTTTCTATTTTAAACTCTAATCCAAGGCTACTGCATGCCTTTTGGAGTGCGGATGTCCTGGAAATGTCACCACAGAGCAGTGTGCTCAAGAGATTAGAGCCGTTCCATTTTGCAAATGACAGAGTACAGTCACAGATGTTACTCTAGCCATGGGGTCAGCAGCAGTTGCTCAGGCTTAACTTGTTGAATTGCATTAATAAAAAAGGAGAAGGGGCAAATGCTGCAAGATCCTGAGCAGCTGTAACTTCACCCAGGGTTTGTATTTGTAAGGCCAGATTGTATTTTATCCCAGATTAAAAAAAAAATCCTTTCCTCCATAACAACCAGTAGCCATTACAAGTTTTAGAGGGATGATGGTAATTCTCAGGCAAAAAGTACATGCTGCATTTCCAGTTTGTGGGACCAGCTGAGGAGTTAATAGCCTCTCTGCCCCAACCTCTGCAGCGACAGCGATGGTCCTAAGGCTCAAAGAATTGAGCAGCTAAAGCAGCCCAAGTATCTAATGGCACCAATAGTTGCTGAGCCACCCCAAAGTTTCAGTGTAGAGCTGGCTGAAGGAAACCACTCAAGACCAGCGACACAGCAATGCAGAACTGGTTGGTGGTATGGGAGAACATAGACCAGACTGCCCAGGGGCAGATGTAGGTGGAAGACGGTGGGGAACATGGTCACATGCAGGGAGCCCCACAGCAGCCCTAGTCTTCAGACCAGGAGATGAGCAGGTAAGATGAGTCAGGGCCATGGTGCTGGCAGAGCCGGCAGTATCACCACCCCAAGGTGATGCAGTCCAGGCTGCTGCTGAAGTTCAGAGCCGGAGCAAGGTGAGCACACCCTGCCAGAGCCTGGGGCCTGGCTCTCCCCTCAGCGCTCAGTCAGAGCAGCCAGAACAAACTAGAAAGAAACCAGGCTGTCCTAACAGCATTTCCAGAAGAGCCCAATAGTACAGGATGCTTCTATTTTTATGTGCCTAATTAGAGAGCTTCTGATTTGCAGATAGTGAGAACCGAGCAGCTTTTACATTTTTAGATAAACCAGGTGCTTTTCAGATGTACTTTTAAAATCAAAATCCATTTTAAATCACCACTGAGAACCTTGGCTGGTGTGTAATAACTTGCTCTGAAAAGCAGCCTGAGCTCTGTCCTAGATCAGCATGCAGTGACACGCATCATTCACACTAATGGACGACTTCTGGCTGTGCTGGGGAGCGAGAAAGGGAAGGGCTGGGGAAAAAGCACCGAGATAGTGTACTGAAAAAGAAAACCCCAACATAAAAATCAGGTGCAACTGCAGCTCCAGCTTGCATCCTTGCTGTTAATCATTGGCTCCGGATCCATGGCTCATACCTGCCCTATGCTTCCGCGCTGTGAGCAATTCTGGTGCTAATAGTGAAGTGTAGACAAGTCTAAGTCTACAACTAGGACGGTATTAGTGGGGGTCTCTGTGTACCTGTTGCCCAGGGCACGGAGAACTTATTGTTTCTTTTGGGTTTGTAGCTGCCTGAGGAAAGCTGGAGAGAGGAAGAGCCACAAATCACCCTGGCTCGAGGGTCAACTTTCTGCAGTAATCCAGTCTCTCTTCACATCAGAGCTCTGACAGGGTCACCAGGTCTCGCCACAGCAACAAGGTCTGTGGGCTGGCTGGTCAGGATGCTGAGGAGAGATACGACCCCTTTATCCCAAGCACTCTGACAAAACCAGGTTCTGTTCTACAGCAAGGAGCTGAACTCCAGACCAGCAACACGTCCTTCACATCCCCAGGAGCAAATCTTACACCCTACGAGCGCTGATTTTTCAGTCTCAGACCTGCTTCTGCCCTGGTAGAGACTCTGATCCACACACTTGCTGACTAACACTGACAAATCAGGTTGCTGCTTACTGGAATCACCTTTCAATGGGGAGCTGACAGCAAGAACAATGCATCTGTTTGCAGCCTGTGGAGGCTGCCGGGAGCGTCTGTCATCAGAGGAGCTACTTGTCAAAAGAGGTTTCAGGCTCTGGCTGACTCTCAGAGCAGCAAGAGGAGACATGTACAGACCCATAGCCAGACTGGGTGTTGTACTGGTGATGCTTTCATCTTCCCCTTTCTTTGCTTCCAAGGATGACTTTGTTCTATCAGATGTGGCTTTTAATTGTGAGAACTCTTCGTGCCATTAGTGGTTTAACCCAAGGGAAATGGAAACACATAAATAGCACTGTTTTGCTATTCTCTGTTTACATTAAGCTGGGTTTCCCTTTTGATATTTATTGAGGGAGAGGTGGACCTGTTTGAAGATTCAGTTCAACTAGTTAAGATTTTACTGGAGGAAGGAATTTAGCCACTGAAATTGCCATAGGCAGCATCACAATGAGTTGGGTAGGAAAGGAGCAAGCAGCAACCCCTACTTAGCCAAGACAGATGACATCAAAGCACCATTCCACCAGGGGTTTTTTTAGCAGTCAGTAAATTATGCGTGTACAAAGTAATAAAGGAAGTGTAATAATGCCTTATTGTTATATGAGCACCTTTCATCCTGAAGGATAGTAGTTTACAAGCTAGAGATCTCAACTCTGGAGTTAATATTATGTTTTCTCTTGCAGGGCTGGAGTATTAATTACTGTTTCAGTCCTAAGCTGATTAAAAAATTGCAGTTTGGAGAACTGTCAATGAAAAACACTACTGAAAAACTGTCTGAAAAAATAACATTTGAAAAAGTAACTTGTTATACACTATTGGAAGGGTTTTTTTTCCAGAGAGAAGATTGTAATTTCATTTGAAAATAAAAAACCCCTACAGTAAAAGGCGAGGGACGTGTTAATTAAATCTTGAGGCTCACAGATTCTTTACATTGAGCAGTATGAGCTGGTCAGATGCAGTAACACTGGGTGTCCTGTGGGAACTCAGACAAGTTGAATTTACAAGCAGCAGCTTCAGGAGTAAAAGGGGATGGCCAATGGCCCAAGATGCTGCTCAACACACAGAGGTGAGGAGAATATTGGTGAAGCCCCTGAAGTCCCTGGACTGATACAAGATGGTGCCAGTTCTCTGAACAGACACAGTTCCTGGTCTGAACAGCTTATCTGGATGGAAACCTAGAGAGCAAAGTGCTTAATCCCCAACTCCCTCACTGGGAAGCAAAGCACTGAGTGAGCGCTACCAGGAGCTGAAAGTGCAATTGTAGGGAATGGGGATTAATGACCAGTGTCTGCATCAAGGAGGTAAGATGCTCCAGAACTTCTTGGCTCCCAAAGCAACTGACAGCATACACACCGAGTCCAAGAAGTCAAGAAGTTCCAAGCAAGGAATTAGAAATGCTGCTCACAGTTCATAGGAGTTACACTGTGCTTGTAGGGGGGTGAGAGCAAGACCTGATGGGAGACTGCTGTCCTCAGCCTTCCCTCTTCATCAAGGCATTGTTTTCTTCCACAACAATGTATCATTTGGCAATACTTATTATCCAATTAAGCAGGAGTTGCACGTGCTCAATCGCATCTGAGGTGACATGGGAGGTATCTGACCCTAATGCAGGAGGGGATTCTCAGGCTGTCTCATCCATCTACTGGAGAAGATCTCCTAGCAGTGATACTGCTTCCTTAGAAAGCAACCAAGTGAACTTGTTTTAAGTGCCTTTCTGTCTTCTGCTAGGCAGAGGCTTACAAGTGCCCCCAGAACCAAGACCACCAGCATACAAACCCCAATTACAGTGAAATTACAGAGGGTGAGACCATGAAAAGAAGGAAGGGGCTGGCTCCTTCTGTTCTGGTTAAGGCTATGCAACCATCACTAAGATATTCTTTCATTCTAGGGACTGTTGGGCTGTAGCACTCCCTCCCAGACAATGCTGGAGGCTCCTCAGGAAGGAGCAGAACAAAATGGGTAAACATTGTCACTGCTGTTCACTGTCCAACTTCACTGGTAATTAGCTTGGCCTCCTCTACCTTGTGTTGTGCAATATATAAGACTGGATTATTTCTGCCCAGTAATACTCACAAGCAGGGTTAGATTTCAAGATGAGGAAGTAAAAACTGAAGTTTAATAGAAAGCAACAGACACAGACAAGCAGCCATCACCTTCTAATGATGTTTGAAGAGCTTCACTCTTTGGGCTGGATGTCTGTTTGGCCCGTAGGCATTATGAACTCTATCAGTCAAATTCACCCTGCCACCCCTTGTTTATGAAGCAAGCTGCCATTCCTCATATTTGACAACCCAGTCCCACAAAGCCTTGTGAAGTTCAAAGCAGTACCCACCCTGTATTGCTTTTTTACAGGCATGAAACTACAAAGTCTAACTTTGGGAATTTTTTAACCTTTCTTTCCCACATGCTCAGGTATTCTGATTCTTCCCTCCCTCTCTTTCTAGCTTTCATTTCTCTGAGAAGATTGAGCTAGTTCAGATGAGCGGGGGGATGAGGCAGGAAAGGGCCATTTAGCATCGGTGCTTGACTGAGTTTTAAAGGAAACCTGCCACGTTGAATAAATCAGATCCCTGGGATCAACTGGTCCTTTAAACTGGTCCACAGGACCCAGGATCAGGATGCCTCTCTGTGCAATATGAGCTAGGGAGCCTGCTTTGGCAGGGGGGTTGGACGCAATGATCTCTTGAGGTCCCTTCCAACCCCTACGGTTCTGTGATTCTATGTGAACCCAGGACTGAAATGAGTTAACCAAAGGATGCCATGGCTTCAGCAGGCCCCTGAATGCAGCCTGGACTGTAAGGGCTCAAGGGCTGGTTGCAGAGCTCATACCATCACGTTATTATAGAGATGTGCACCTGAGAATGCCACGACTATAATGGAGAATGTTTATTCTGTCTGTAACCCAGCTGGCTGCTTTGCTGTATTTCAAATCTCTTCAAGTAAATAAATGAGGGGACTCTACTTTCCCCTCTACACAGCAGAGTGTATACACGAGTGTTCCTCTATCAGATTCCTGTACAAAAACCACTGTCAGGCTATTAATAATGTGGAAAAACACCTTGAAACTTGACTCAATGAGGGCACGTTGCAAATGGGCTCTAATGGCTTTTATTTCTCATCTCTGTCACCTCAGATCTAATCTGCCACTTTCTCATTTTTTATCCTCTCTGGTCCTCTCAAAAATCATTCAGCACCTCTTCCCTCAGTGCCAGGCAGAGCAGAGGGAGCCAGGGGATGGGTCAGCAGGTATTTATTAACTGAGAAAGGCCAGGGGTATCTTGCAGGGTGAAGTCAAGGGGAGAGCAGGGCAACTCATTCCCACCTCAAGGCACAGGATCAAAGAGCAGAAAGCAAAACGAGATGTAGTCCTGGAGGGAAAAATATTCCCACCACACCAAACAAACCTTACACCCCCCCAAACCCAAGCACCCCCCATGTCTTTTCATTTTATGGGCCATTAAGGAAGTTTCCTGGATTAAGACCTGCTTTTAGCCACAAGGAAAGAATTAGCCAACACCATGCCAAAAAGCCAGCAGCAAACCTCTGGATGGTGATGTGCTTGTTGGGGGGACTTTCTTTTTTGAATTAAAAAAGAAAAAGGCAGAAAAAGCAGCCTGGAACTGAAGTTAGATCCTAATTATTTTCTTTTCCTCTGTTTTGGAGCCACATCGCTCGCTCTCTCCTGTGGAAACAACGTAGGTACCATCAAAACTTTGCAGCATGTGTCCCTGTGTTTAAACTCACACTTCTTAAATGGAGTGTGGTGTGTTTGTCTCAATTAAAAATGCAAATCAAAGGCTACTCAGTTCCTTCTCCTCTGAAAAGATGAGAGAAATAAGGTGAGAGGACACTGAAAAGCCTTACACAGGGACCAGGGACCTGTTAAGGACTTATGGTCAGACTTCTAAAAGTTGGTCAGATGCTCCAAATTTCTTAATTAGACATCACTTTTTTTTTTTTTTTTTTTCATTAGATGGCATTCCTTGGTATCTAATTACCTTTAAAAAGGGGACCTCAGGTACCTGGGGGAAAAGGCATAGGGCAGTTTCTGACCAAAGTTGCACAGTATGTGATGCTCAGAGAGAAGCCACAAGTCCTTTTCTTCCTCGACCAGCTTGACATTACAGCCTGTTTAGGAGTTCCTTCTTTTCTGTTTTATTTGGTTATGCAAACATTAATTTAAGGACTATTTCTCAAGCCTCCTGTGGGAATCCAACCCAATTTTCACAGACAATGCATGTGCAAAAATGACTAACATTTCTCTTTGAGGAGGGGAGAAGATTTAAGGCTTTTGACTCAAGGTTGATTTTTCTCCCCCCTTTTTTTTCTTCTCCCTCCTTCTTCTAAGTATCTCTTTATTCATCACTTTAATTACCTAATCATAAATTTCTTTAGGGGGTTACTTAGAAGGAAAATTAGCATCAAAGCTTGGCAGTAAATTCAGGGGCTTCTGGAGCAGGTCCAAGCTGTTTCACCTGTGATTAATTAGAAGATTTTTTTTCTTTAAGTGCCAGAGGGCTGCTGAGGTCTTTAAGCAGTTACATGACTGCTGGCAGCTCTGGAATTATGATTGATGCATTAGTCTGGCATTTAGGACTTCTGCTTCTTTGTGGTAGTTGCCTGGATAAGCAGGTATGTAAGACCAGCCACACTGGTGGAAACAAAAGGCTTGCTGCTGGCACACACTGGCCCAGGCTCTCGTAGAAGGGGGAAGGAACTGGGCACCTTTGCTTCTCTGTGGCTGGCAGAGAACTCAAGAGGACTGGGGTGAAAGGAAGAAGAGATGCCTACTGCTCAGCTTGTGTTTTACAGAGTCACAATATGAAGTCATAGCAGGGCTTCTTCAACGACCTGCCAGGAGGGTGCAGAGAGGTGGGGGATGGTCTCTTCAGCCAGGGGACAGGAGATGGGACAAGGGGCAATGGGCTCAAGCTGCCCCAGGGCAGGGGCAGAGCAGATGGGAGGGAAAAGTTCCTCCCTGAAAGAGTTGTCAGGGCCTGGCACAGGCTGCCCAGGGAGGGGCTGAGTCCCCCACCCTGGATGTGTTTTAAAAAGGAGGGATGAGGTGCTCAGGGCTCTGGGTTGGCACAGGACAGGAACGGTTGGACTTGATGATCTTAAAGGACTTTTCCAACCTGGTGATTCTTTTCTTTAAAGCCCTCTTTGAGGTGTGGTGAATTAAAAACAGAGGAAAATGGAACTAAACCTCTAACCTCAATCCTAGACAACTTCCATTAAAAGAAGGAGAGACTCAAATCCACTTCTCTTTCACAAAAAAATAACATTCCTTTTCCGTTCCTCTTGTTCCAAAGGGGGAAGAATGAATCCCAGTAGGGTTACTTTTTTTTTTTTTAAAGCAAAAGACTGCACAAGACAATTCCCAAATTCCCAGTCTTGGTGCCTGACCTGGCTGCTCCTTCTGCCTGGAAACAGAAATCCTGTTCTATCACCTTAAAAAAACCCCCAAACCCAACAAACCAAGTTCTTCATTAATGCTTTAGTAGAAGTTCAAAACACCAGCCAAGTCTAATAATGATCCCCATGCTTCTCCCACACATCAGCAGGATGGAAGAGTTTGGGAAAGCATCTGAACTTGTGCAGAGCCAGAGGGCCGTGTCTGTACTGTCATGGCTCTAGCCACATCTGTTTTCTGGGAAAGGCAGAACCTTCAGTCACTAACACTTATTGGTTGGCACATGTGTACTACAGAAGAAGTGTCAGAAGCATTAATGATGCACTTGCAGATTGCTTAATAGAGTTAGCTCACCTAATTCCCCTGCATGGCCTCCTGCTGCGGGTGGAGAAGCCATCAGCCACTCAGCAGCTCTCATCTCTTTGTCCCTGGCCACAGAAAGAGACTACTGCTTCATGACATGCTGGTGACAGGTCAAGAGAGTAAGCTCAAGTAGGTGAATGGGGAAGCAGCAGAGAGCCCTTCCTCCAGTAAGAAGAGGCTAGAGAACCCACTGCCAGTTAATGACTGAGGGACCGTCTGGTCTGGTGTTAATTTAAACCATCAGGTCTTTGGAGTTGCTCTCAGCAGAGTAAAATCATCTTTCAGGAAACCATACGCTCTCAGAAGCTGCTCCTGCTGCCATGCATCCTTCCTCCCAAGTGTTCTCAGGACAACAGGATGTCCCTTTCCATCAGGAGACAGCTCCTCACCCTGCTGTGAAGCAGTTAATCTCTGTGGGAAGTTCCTAGGCGTCTCGACACCCCTGCTCAGAGAGTAAGGACACTTGGTGTTTGCAGCCACCTCTTGTTTTTGTCAATGCCCAGCCTGCCTCATCTAACATTTATAGAGTCTGGATTCTCCTCAGATCTCATCGACTAAGTGTCAGTCACCACCTGAGTGTCTGTGCTGCAAAGCCAGCCCAGGCAGCAGCAGCGACATCCCTCACCGCTCATCCCGACGGATTGTATCTGACTACAGGAAGCAGGAGGCAGAAGACAACCCTGGGTGGATGTATTCACCTCCTCATGGGCAAGTGCTCGTTGCAGAGGCCTGGGTTGGTGCCTGTGTGTATGCCCATCACAGTGCTGTGGTCCAGGCAGGTGCACCATGCCCTTTAGTGTGGTGCAGCCTCTGCAGAGTCTACATATCCCCACATGGATCTCTGGTGAGGTTTCTGGCTCTGTTCATCATGCACCAGCCTGAAACAACAGCGTGGCCTGGCTGACAAGACACGAAGCTGCAAGACAGCTGGTCTGATGGTTACCCTCACGTCACTCAGAGCGTGATGATACCTGTCTGCTTCTCTGAAGAGGCTGCTCATCTTAAATGGAGAAATAATTAACCAGGTATTGCTCTGTGAAGACTGTTTGATCCACCTCTGGAAGAGACTGCCAAGTCCTAGACAGACTGGCAAGGGGATGATCATGTTAGCAGGAGCTGAGATGCAGAACGGCCTCGTGGGAGAGCTGCTAGCTGAGGAATCAGGAGATCTGGGTTCTGCTTCTATCTTTCCCACCAATCTGATATATGCTTCTGAGCAACCTGCAACCCCTCTGCTCTCCTTATAACTCTTCTTTGTACGTACCACCTGAGTGCACCAGGGTCAGGGGTGACTTCTGATTGTATCTGATACAAAAAAATTCCAGAATTCAACTGGAGACTCTTGTAGCACTACTAAAAGGTGAAACCTACTTCTACTAATCACCACCCACACGCTAAGGTGACCTTTACACCTCAGAATGGGTGCAGACAGGCAAACTGCAGCACAGAGCTCCTGTCCCAGCTTTGTGTACCACACTGGGGGTTTCACCCCAGGACCTGAGTTTATTTCTACCACAGGTATATAAACCTAGGCAGCACATGAGAAGACTCCAAGGTGGTAGCTTCAGAAAGCACATTTGCACGCACCCACACACAGATTCTTTCCTACACCAGTGCTTTTCACAGCTCATGACAACAGAGATTATTCCTTGCTGGAAGAATGTGGCATTGTTGACATTAAAAAAAAAAGCAAAACAGGCCTTTGCTTTGCTTGAACAGCACAGGCTCTCTTGATCAGCTGTCTGAGGTGCCTCATCCGTACAAAGCATTTAAACCTGTCTAACATCAAAAAGTAAGGTAAGACAAGTCACTTTGATGCTCCAGAGCACTTGCCTAACATGATTATTGCAGAATCTTCCTGGTGATAATAGAATTATGCAAAGGAGGCCTTGACCCATTAATGCTTTTACCTTTCTTAGGATTTCTCTCCCCCTTCTTTCTTTCAGGAGAAGCAGAACTGCTTGCTCAGATACAGCAACGGAACAAAAAGGTGGAATAAGCAAAGCCAAAGAGGTCCCCTTTCTCCACCTTGTCCCCTCTCAGCACCCCACCTTACCCCAACAAATCCCACACTCTCCCAGCTGCACATTAAGCAACTGGAAATATGGACTGCTGTACTGGAAAGTGTGACCAGAGACAGGACAATGAGGAGATGCTGTGAATGCTGGATGGGAAAGCAGGGTGTGTGTCACCTAAGATGCCTCAGAAAGGAGGACTGGTTTAAAAAAATGCATTTGCTACAAACCTCCCTATAAAATAATCACATCAGGGCTTGCAACAGTTTTACACCAAGTAGCGTAGCTGTGGAGTAACACAGTAGTGTATGCAATGTTTAGTTCCTTATAGCTGGAACCAGTATGTCCTGGATCTCAGTCATGAGATCAACATCTACCCCCATTTTCTAGGAAAAGCAGATGATTTCAGATAGAAGAGTCTGCTGGCAAGAGAGCCTGGGTTTCTCACCCACTTGCAGAAGTTAGGAGTAAGATTTTGGGGTGGTTTTTGCAATTTTCTTAATAAAAATGCCTTAACATTGCACAAGACCTGCTTAATCATCAGAACAGTGAGGTCCAGGCAAGTGTAGTTATTTAAAAACAATACACAGTAAGAAAGAAAAAGGGATGTGAAAGGGATGTTACCTCCTCTGTGCCCTGCTCAGACTGAATTACAGCTGAAAACAAAGGTTCAGCTGATGAATACAGCTTGCAGAAACTCGGTATGGAGCATCCTCTGTGGTCAATCCTCTCCCTTCCACCTCCTGTCATGGCTGCTTGCAGCAGCTCATGCTCAGGGATGGACTGAGACACTACTAGCAAAGCCTTGTTCTGCCAGAGGGTAAACAGAATCCAGCACACAAATTCTTATCTAGGTTTGTGTATACAGAGGGTGATTTTAGGCCAAAAAACTCCTACCAAGAGATCAGCTGACTGTGCTGGCTCAAGTTCAGGTCTGCAAAGGGCTGGCAAAGGGCAAGCATGCTTCCCATGTATTTAGTTTGCTCTAAGCATGGGTCACCCATTCCTGCTTACAATCCATCCTGAATTGAAAATGTACCATCAGTTTGTTCCAGGAAAGAGGAGTCCAACACATTAAGGCTCAGACCTGAATCCAAACTCCAAACTTCCCCAAGTGCAGATATGTTTCCATCTGGAGTTCTGATCCAAATTTTTCTCCTGCTTCTTACTCATGTCAGCAGAGTGAAGTTCCTGTAGGTCCCATCCTAAACCAGTACCTATTTACATGAAGCCAAACAAACCCCACGACACAGTCCTTTCCCCAAAGCTCTCCTTATCTAAATTAACAAGTACTTTGCTGTACTTGCTGTGTGCAGCAAGCAGCATTGGGATACAGTGAAAGAACTCACCCAAGGTTCCCCAGCTGGTTTGTCACAGAGCTGGGCACTAAAGCCAGTTGCCTGGCCCTCAAGCTCAGTGCTTTTTCTGAGAGAAAAAAGAGAAGAGGTGCAAGCCCAGCCCCAACCCTTCCCCTGGGTGGGAAAACTTCTGGAGCATCTATTTGAAACAAAGACTTACTTTCCCCCTTTTCCTGTCTAAAATAGAAAAAGGACCAGAGGCCTTATTCTTGAGCTTCAGGGATCTGTTAATTGGCTCCCTAGTAAAATTACAGAGACTCAGCTGCCTGATAATGATTGTAAATGACAGAGACTATCAGGTTTACCTTGTGATGTCCCTGGGGAGCTTGCAGTTAGTTTAGTCTGAACTCTGCGTCAGCTGTTTGGGTTCCTTTCTTCTCGGCATGTGGTATCTGGACTCAAGCTGCAGTCTTTCAAACCTAATTAGTGTCAGGGGAAAGAGAGAGAGAGAGAGAGAAAAATCCAAACATCAACACTCTCCTCCTTCCCTCAACTGACTTTCTAACGTACAGGCAGGGCCTGATTTATGGTACAAGTTCATGGGGATTTTTTGCTTGGGTCTTTTTTGTTTCTTTTCATGTGTATCAAACCAGCATCTTCAGTTCTGGCTGCCAGCAGCTGAGTTGCAGTGTGCTGGCATCTTTGAACTTGGAGAAGTTCAGTAGAGGATCTCTAAACTCAACGGAGTCATCGTGTTTGTATAGAGTTGGGTCTGTTCTGTGCAGTGCTGGGCAGAAACTCAAGGGGTTTTTTTTGCTCTTTCCCTCACAGAGAGTGGATTTTATTCCTTGATGTGTGTGTTGTGAAAGCTTAACAACCCTGGTTTTAGTAATAACCTCATGTTAGTGTTTAGCCTGATTTAAACAGTCACCCCTATGAAATGAGAACACAATTTATTGTGGGGGCTTAATAACTTGGCCAATTTTGTATTTGCAGGGCATCTCACAATCCCTCCTAACCCTGGCATGAAGGTGTCTGTGGTACCTGTTTGCTTCCTTGGTAACTGACTTCCACCCCACACGACAGGTCATCAGTTGCAGCAGCGTTGAATGGAGCAACACAAGTGCAGATGCATTGAGAGCATCGTCACATCCCAGCAGGCTGAGCAACCACAACCCTGAAAAAGCAGCAGCACATGAGACTCAGAGTGCTTCATGAGGCCTTGAACCTTTTGTCTGGGACAGCAAGAAAGCCAGGGGATTTTTTTTCTGCAGTGACTGATTACATGTGTGGAATTCTTTTGTCCCACTGCTCCAATGCACATTTTCCCTAGGAATGGGAGGCAGAGATTTTAAATGAAGCTAATTAGTCTCTGGAACAGCTGCTGAAAGATGAGATAAGTTTTTTGATTGCTGAAATCTTTAAATCAAGACTAAACGTCTCTCCAGGAGATCTGAAGCTCAAGCAATCACTGAAATCTTGAAATGGAATCAGTGAGTAGAAGAGGTGAGATGAGAAAGTTCTCTCTGCCTGCAAACTCTCCGAAATCCCTGCCCTCAGCAGCGTCGCTGACTTCATGCTCCAGCAGCTCTCTAATGAAGAGGGCTCACTTGTAGAGATAAATCACATCTTAAGTGAACATAAGGGAATCTCATGCAAGTGCCAGGAAGCACCATGTTCAGACCACACACCAGTTTGCCTCACATGGCCTTAGGATGCCCAGAAGAATGTCTGAATCCAAGACTACAGTAAGTAATTCAGGTTGCCTATAGCGGATGCCTGACTTCAAAGGCATGACTGCTATCTTTTGACTCACAGTACAATTCCAGATAAGGCACACATGCCTATTCTTGTCTGGATTGGGCTTTGCCATCAGGCAGTAGAGCCCCAAGCAGAGGATCCCAAACACATCTGAAGCTCTGCAGTAGAAGCCTCCAAAGGAGGAGTCCTGCTAGAAGAGAATCAAAACCACTCAGCCTGACACTAAATCACTTCACCAGCTGTCATCACTGTTCACTACTTGCAGTATCACAGTATTTGGCAAGAAAGGAAAGAAAATAACTGGTCCTCTATGAGATTAGAATCTAGTATAAAAGAAGGGTGGCTGATGAGTTCACCTCATCAAAACATACCTCATGCCACCCAGTGAGCTACAACTCAGTGGGACTAAACTTCATGTAAGGACAATCCTGAAGTCCTAGCAGGAAGGATGAAAGTCTAGTCCATGAAGCACCACTCAGTGCCATAACTCACCCACTGTGATGCCCATCAGTGGTGGCAGGCGTGCCACTTTGCTTCTGCCTTGGGAGGCATCGCAGGTCACACTGTCAGGACTTCTGCACACTCTGCTGGGCTTGTCCCACTGGTCACCAAAGCCTGCAGCAGAGCCAAGAGGTGATGGCTGTGGTCCACCTGGGAAGGAAGAGACAAGGAAGAGTCAAAGACAAGGGTATGCCTTGGGAAGGAAAGCCAAGTTTTCCAGTGAAGATCTAGAGAAAGTGATCAGACACTTTGGAGGTGTTTTGTATCCTCAAAGCAGACCTTAATTGTGTTTAAAGTTCTCTGATGATATTTATGGATCACCACCTGCTTAGCCCATTTCAGCTCCCAAGAGCCATGAGAAGATCCCACCTCTGCTCCTATAATAGGAGGCACCAAGCTGTGGCTGAACAGGAGCTGTTCAAAGGCACTGATGGAGCAAGTGAGGTGGAGTGTGTTCACAGAACAGAACCAGGCAGCAGCACTGAGGTCCCTGAGTGGCACAGCTGCACTGCCCAGCCCTGAGGGTCCAGGTGTCCTTGTAGTCGCCTGGTGTTGTTTTGGAAACCTCTCTGTGCCCTTATCTCAGTTGGTATTTTGGGGAACAACACTTTACTTTAGCTCAGATTCAAAGCTGAGGCTAAAAAAAGGCCCGGAGTCCCTCTGGTTTTGGTTTGCAGGTTTTTAGGGGTAGTTTTGCTTGGGTTTTGGTGTCTTTCCTCTGCCTGCAGTGTATCAAATGACTTATTTTCCACTCTCTCCAAAAGCTCCTTTCCTCTATAGAGCCACTTTGTGGAATCTGTCACCTGCTTTTGCCTGAGTAAAGAAGCCAAACAAGCTGCAGAGAAGAAACAGTGTTCCTAAATCCACGCTCAACTCAAATCCTCTTAAGAACATCTGACCATATTGTCGGGCAAAAGGCTATAATACTGTTAGAGTAATTCTCAGTCTTCTAAAGTAAGGAGCTATAGTCCAGGGTTATCCAGGAGTGATACAGCCTTGGGGAAAGCTGCACTTTACATATTTAACAGAAGCGTGCTGAGCTCTTTAACATATCATTGCTGTACTTTTTGACATCAAAAGGATTGCATTTCCATACTCGGGTGAATTAATAGGATTTGCATGTCACCCTCATTCTGTACTTTCTTTGCTGAGTTACACTGCAGGAATTTGAAAGGTGGGGAAGCTAGAGGGGTGTGAACGCAGGAGTGCCCGCAGTCAGGAAGTAACACACTGCATTCACAAGGGGCCTTGGAGCTGATTTGAAAGGAGCAGCACTTCTGCACCGTGCCCGTGAGATGTTGCCTCCTTTGCCAGTTGGTGTCTGGTCACAGCTCCAGCTGAGCAGGTTTCCTGGGAGCATCCCTACACTCAAAGGCAAGGTGGAGAAACCTTCTCCCACCCTGCAGTTTCCTAGTCCCACTGCCTCAGCGTCACTACCAAGCTTTTCAAGCTGGTCCTGTACGGCCTAGGAGCCCACAGCTGGAGCAGGAAGGGGATTCAGGGCTTGCTAGAAGACCTGAGCCATAAAGATCACGCTCATTGAATTGTTTTCTGCCTGTGGAGACCTCAATGATCATGTGGAAGCAAATGCCAGATCCACTTCAGGCTTACAAGGGGAAACATTTCACTTCAGAGACCACATCCAGCCATGCAGACTCTTCTGTCTGTCTCCTTTCAAGCTAAAACAGTACTGCTGCTCTGAGGATCTTGAGAAATTTCCACAGCACTTCACAGCGACAGCAGGAGGTGACACTGGGCTCTCCTCCTGCCCCTCTCCTTGTCCAGTTCACACAGCTTTGCCCTGATACTGTGATTAAAGGGTAGACAATGGCAGGACAAGGGGAATGGATTAAAGCTAAAGGAAGGAAAGTTTAAATTAGATATTAGGGGGAAGTTCTTTACAGAGAGAGTGGTGAGGGGCTGGAACAGGCTGCCCAGAGAGGGGGTGGGTGCCCCATCCCTGAGGGTGTTCAAGGCCAGGTTGGATGGGGCCCTGGGCAACCTTGTGTAGCTCCAGGCCTGGAGGTTGGTGGCCCTGCCTGTGGCAGGGGGTTGGAGCTCTGTGATCCTTGGGGTCCCTCCCAGCCCAGCCCAGGCTGTGATTCTATGATTGCAAAGCAGTTCCATCCATCCAGGCCGTATTTACAGGATGGCTGAACCCGACCTGAGGTGCCCCTCTACTTTAAAGCAGAGCACTGATCATTCCTGGACAGACTTGGAATCTTACACTTGAGTGAAATTCTATCCTCTAAGACAGGTCATGCTATGTCTTGAGTTACTTTTACACTTGACACTAGCAGTCATTAATTACCATCTGGCTGATTGACATATCAGTGAGTAGCAGCAATATAATACTTTCCCTAACACCGAAGCCTTCTCAGAAAAGCATAACTGGACTTGACACACTTCTTTTGGACTGCTTATTCCTCAGAGAGATTTGTTTTGTGTTTATTCAGTTTCTGTAAAAGTGCTACCCAAGCACTATCCACCTCGGACACGAGCATAGGGAACTTCACTGAGGAATTGGGGTGAAGAGGAAGAAAGGAGCTTTCAGAAGAAAAGGAAGGCAGTTTTGGAAATTCCAGCTGAACTGCTGTTTTGCTGCCAAAATCCTGGCTCAATTCCACCAAAGCATGACCCACACATCTCCCCACTGACAGTATCACTCAGTTTTGACAGCACCTTAAAATGATTATCACCAGGGTGTGATCTTCACCTTCCCTTCGCTCTTGTTGGTGCCATGTGGAAATGATGGAAATGTTTCTAAAAGAGCACACTGCCAGGAATAAAACCTGAAGTGGTCTTCTGCATCAGTAGTGGCCTGCAATTACTCCTTCCACTGGCTTCAGTGGCGGGCACAGAGTCCCTGGCACAGCTGTTACAGGGTTCTTCACCCACTTCCCAACTGGTAGAGCCAGTCTCAGAGGATTCTCCCCACTCTGAGAGCGATTCCTCCTTAATTTGCTTTTACTGTGTTCAGGGAACTCAGTACATCCAGGCAGAAAACCCCTGCTGTGCCACTGACCGTGCAAGGTATGTCCTGGCACTCCCAACACTACCAGTAAGAATGCTGATGAATGACAGCAGCACAGCAGGAGGCTGCAAGGAATTGAGATCAAGAACCTGGATCTTCCCATTAAAAACCAGCAAGTGAGCATAACTGACTGTGTGTGAGCAATGACCGATTTCTGCTCTGTCCCCTTGGGTCAGGAAGTGTTTGAGTGCATCGTTTTTAAAGACGACTCAAACTACCCACAATCACAATAGTATTAATGTCTCCTGTTGTCTTGCAGTGTTGGCATCATCCTTCAGCTGTGTATTCTCCACACAGATATTTCACCCACCCCGGATCTCAGAGTTGGCCCAGCATCTGGCATTAATCAGTCCTACTCCACTGACGAGCTTGTGCAGTCTGGGTATGAAAAACACGGTCTCAAAGCCACAATAAAGGATCCACTTCATTTCTCCACACCATCCTCTTTCTCCTTTATCTATTTGGAGGATTCTTACTTCTTTACAGATCGCTTTGCTCTTTCTCTCACAGATTTACATCACCTTATGGGAAGGGGTTGTGAGGAATCATAGAATGGTCTGGGTTGGGACCCCAAGGATCATAGAGCTCCAACCCCCCTGCCACAGGCAGGGCCACCAACCTCCAGGCCTGGAGCTACACAGGGTTGCCCAGGGCCCCATCCAACCTGGCCTTGAACACCCCCAGGGATGGGGCACCCACCCCCTCTCTGGGCAGCCTGTTCCAGTCCCTCACCACTCTCTCTGCAAAGAACTTCCCCCTAATATCTAATCTACCCCTTCCTTCCTTTAGTTTTAATCCATCCCCCTTGTCCTGCCATTATCTGGTCTTTTAAAAAGTTGAATCCCCTCCCCATTTACAACATGCTGTGAGCTCCCTGACCAGCTCACAACTTTGGAAGATGCTCCACACATTGCAGCATGCTCAGCTTGGTGACACAGACCTGCAGATCCCCATGCAAAGCCCACTGTTTAACCTGCCTTGTGTCAAGTGGCTGGTGCAGCATCTCTTGCATTCTGTGCCTCTCACCATTGGGCACAGAGAAGTGGCAACGTGTCAGAACATGGCAGCAACACACAACTTTCTTGCTCCTTCCTCAAGGCAAAGTTCACATCCAGCCCATTGAGAGGGGTGCAAGTGCTCAGCTATATCTGTCGACTCTGTCCCTGGCTACACACCATTCCCTTGGTGGTGATGGAGGACAGGACACCTTTGGGACCCCACAGGCATGCTGTCCTGGTCACAGAGACCCTGTGGCAGAGACACATCCCACTTGGCAGTTCAGGCTCTGCCAAGATCCCATGTTGCTTCCTGGGCCTGTTGAGATTACCTGCAAAAACTCAGCAGTGATGGGATTTCAACTGATGGCACAAGGGTCTTAGCTTCTCCTACAGCAGGTTTTATGCAGCATCAGACACACCACACTATACCAGCAGCCCTGGGTCAATGCTCCGTGTGCTGCGACCTAACAAACCCCCTGGAACAAGCAAAGCCCTTACAAGCAAAGGCACAAGTATGACCCCTCTCAGCTTGTTTCTAGAGACAGGCACATCAGTGAGCATTTGTCTAGATCAAGGTCTGCCAGAGGGACGTACAGGAAGCTTATTCAATCACAAGAAAGCTCCAGCTGGTTTTGTTTAGCTGTTTTCTGCTTCCAGGTTTTAAATTCTTGGGGTTATTTTCCTTCCTAGCCCATCCCTGTAACTCTGAACATATTTCTGTGCTGTTCGAGCCTACAGCAGGGGCAGGCATCCATGTGCTAAGGGACTGGGCTCGATTCATTATTTTGTCAAAGATCTGACATGACTAAAATCCAAGTCATGTCAACAGATTGCAGATGTTTTCCCCTCCACTGACACACCACATCCTGGAGGGAAATCGCAGGGGTGCAATGCCTGTCTGAAGACGTTAGCTTGACTGCACAGTGTCTGCTCAGAGGAGCTGGGCCCCAGTAGCCAGCTCAGAAACATTTCTGAGACTTTTGGACACAGCAGAAATAAAAGCCTGAACCACAGCATCAGTTAAAAAAATGTCACTCCAGGAAACTCCAGAGTTCTGCGATTGCTCAGGAGGCGGCATCGTTACCATGGTGGTTTGGGAGTTTATTTATTGCAGAACCCCTCAGTGGCTCAGTCTGTGGAACACACAGCCCTGAACAGCCCACCAAGGTGCTTATCTGCTCCTGGGACACAGCTCATCAGGGGCAAGTCTGGCTACTTCTTCCTCCACACCTGGTAAGGACTGGGAGGCAACGGCCCCATGTGTGCTGAGTCCACACAGCATTTACAAGCATGGGGCAGGGTGGAAGGAAGGACAGACAAGAGCCTGAGTCACAATGCCTAGCAACACGCTGCACTGATGGGTACATCCTTGTGTCAGCACTTTAAATGAAGCTACACATACAGCCCTGCCACCCCACTCCAGTGTGACACTGAGAGCCATGGCACCAGTCATCAGCTAACTGGTGCACATGTTCCTAATTAACAGATGCTGTTTGTAGGCATCATAGATGAAGATAGCTACGAGCAGCATGAAGGAACTCCATGGGTTGCTGAGGTTACTGCCTTGTGGGATAAGGACAAAGGTGCTTGGGCTCTGGGAGTAAAAGTGCAACTTCTTGTTTTTAAAGCCTGCAGCTAACCCCATAATCAGGGAGTGAACATTGTTAGTGTTGCAGAAGGAGGGTTGGAACAGAGAATTAGGCCTTGATTCACCCCATTTTGCTGTGGGATGAAAACTGGGCACATGGCCTCTCTCTGTGCTTTTTAAACTCAGAGAGGAATGCATCAAAGGGCAAGTTATCTCTCATCTGGGCAAACTGCCTTTGGTGGTGCCCTTCTTTCTCCACTGAAAAGAGGGGTAAGCCAGGCAAAGATGCTTCTGATTGATCTGCCTTAGAGGATTATGTTGGGAGAGGTGGGATGCTGCAGGCCACGTGGCTGGATCTCTGATCTCCTCAGATCCAGCCCAGCAGGAAAAAAAAACCACCCAAGGACATTATCCTTCTCCTACACGGATGCTTTGGAGCCTTGCTACACACTGAGACCTTTGTAACACTTTGTTATATTTATTCTCCTGATAAACCATCCTGACACCTTCAAAGCCAGTGAATTAACATCTAAGTCAAACCTTTTAATGTTCCTTGGACATGTAGCGCTTGTTGCTTTCTGCCTGTGAATTCTAAAAAGGGCCTGGGGTAAATAAATAATGCAGCATGCATATTGCTTCTGTGAAATTTGTTCCTAAAGAATAACTTACTCAGCTCTGTAGTGATGGGGATCCTTTTATAACATGGCTGTGATTGATTCCCCAATGCTCTCGCTCTGAAAACAGCATCTGTAGAAACAGTCAATAACAACATGAGGAGAGAGGGAAGTGAGCAGAACCAGAAAGGGGGAGGAAATGAAAACAAAACCAGCCAAGGCACAATGGTTCAGACCAACAAATGCAGGAAATCTCTTACCTATGCCTAAAAATAATGTCATTGTCATGCAAAAATCCCAAAGCTGTTCCCTATATTTAGAAAGTTTCTTGCCTCAGTTTGCTTTTCTGAGGCTTGCTTTATTCACTCAGAGCTTCAAAGGCTTAAAAAAGAAAAGCTCTCCTGGGAGATGCTTATTGACATCATAACTAAAATATAATTACCCTCTGTGGAGCAGCAGTGCTGGTTACAGTGATGCTTGGCACAAAGCCCCCACTAAGCCAATCTGCAGTCAGAGGGCTTTGGAGGGAGGGGGCTGTGGTTTTTCCTTCCCCTTCAAGAAGGCTGTACATAAATAGATGGGACATGTGCTGTAGGAATGAAAGCAAAGCATATACCATCTTTTTCCCCTTTTTTTCTTAAAAAAAAAACTCAACCCAAAACCCTAGCAACCAAAAAGAGAAATCCAGAAGTTCCTAGAAGCATGCATCCTTATTTCCTCCCAGTTCTCACCAGTGAGCTGCTTTAGCGGTATCTGCACCACTCTGATGTCTGCTTTCTGTGTTTTGATCACACTCCTGACTTTCTTACCTTTAAGGCTAAATTTTCCCTTTGCTACCTAGCACAGCACCTGGGTAACAGTATTACTGATACTGCTTATTGCACAAGAGAGCATCAAAGGCAAAATGATGGAATCCAACTCCACTAAAGATGTTGCTAGAAATCAAAGTTCCAGTTTAGATCCTCTCTGCTCAGAGGAGCAGATGAACGTTGGAGCTCAGAGACACTAACAGGGTCCTGCATGGACCATTGCTCTAATCAATTGTCTCTGAGGTTAGGCGACAGACTGCCAAACTCCAAATTCATAGAATCATAGAATGGTCTGGGTTGGAAGGGACCCCAAGGATCATAGAGCTCCAACCCCCCTGCCACAGGCAGGGCCACCAACCTCCAGGCCTGGAGCTACGCAAGTTAGATGTGCCAGGCATCACAAACCCTCAGAACACCAGCTAGTCCTTCCCCAGTATAGCAAGGCATCCCTGAATCCACACCAGTGGCAGCCACTGCGTGCCTGAAATGAATCACTGCCTTTCCTGTGCCCTCCCATGTCCTGTCCTGGGTGATTTGAACACAGCCTGATCATTGCCTGGATAACTTTTCCTTATGTCAATATTTTTGCTCTGAAACAGTACACAGCGCTCTACCTGAAATCTTACAAACTGGCAGGGTGCTATTACAAAAGATTACTTAATTGTAGATTACTACTGTACATTTGAATTTCAGTATCTTATTAAGTTGTCAGATTTAATTACCATTAGATGTTTAGATTACGCCACAGATTATTTAGTTCGGTACCCAGGTTTGCCAACCTGTTTGCTGTGTGACATGACAGGGTGATAATTACAGCATTACTGGAAAACCTAAATTTTTCCATGGGAAAGACTAGAAGTCCTTGGCATCAGCAGTGACCCTAGTAAATGCTCATTCTCACAGTAAGTAACGTTTCCCTCTGCGTGAGTTGGCTCTGGCTGATTCTGTACCCCATGAGAGGGCTTGGGTTTGTTGGGTGCAAGATGCTCACAGCAAAATCTAAACCCAGAGGAAACACAGTTGATTTGGGCTGTTACACCCTCCATGCTGAGATGGAGCAATGCTTACTGAAGCACCTGAGCTGGGGAGGGAACGTGGGGCCTTCTGCCCAGGGGACTACTTTCAGCTATGGTTAAGATACAAAATGCCACAGCTTCATCTGCAGCATCAAAGCTGGAGATGGGAGAGGATTTGGATGGACAGGGTAGCTGAATATCCTGCCAAGTCATCTGCTGTCCCACCAGCAACAGCAGACTCTGTTTTTCCTTTTTAAATCAGGTAATAGATGTATAACCATCTTGCTCAAGGAAGCAATCATAGAATGGTCTGGGTTGGAAGGGACCCCAAGGAGCACAGAGCCACAGGCAGGGCCACCAACCTCCAGGCCTGGAGCTACACAAGGTTGCCCAGGGCCCCATCCAACCTGGCCTTGAACACCCCCAGGGATGGGGCACCCACCCCCTCTCTGGGCAGCCTGTTGCAGTGCCTGACAAACCTTTCAGTAAAGAAAGTCTTCCAGATACTGAACCTAAATCTCCGCTGGTGCAGTTTGAAACCATCTCCTCCTGCCCTATAGCTCATTTTCTTCTGATGCAACTCATCATATGCTCATCTTCCCAAGGGAAACGAGGGGGGAAAAAGATGCTTGTGGATTAAAAAAAAGACAAGACAGACTGAATATGCAGGTGGTGATGGTTCTGAATGATACACCTGATAAACTGCCTAACCAGCCGTGCCTCAGCTTACCCAACCGATCACACCTATGGCAGTGTTAGGTCTCTGAGGTCATCTGCTGGAAGGAGACAAAGCAAGCTACCACCTCAAAGAGAAACAAGTAAGTCTGGACTCTGCAAAGGCAGCTGGGGAAGGGTTTGACAAACAGATGCTCCCATCTCTGTTTTCTGCACTCCACATGCCACAAGTTTGAGTGATAAAACAAAAGACACAGGAGGGGAGTAGGACAGTGACTGAAGGATCAAACACCCATTTTAGTTCTGAGTCTCTTCTCCATATAAAGGTTTAGAGATGCAGTCAGAACAGTATCTCTGTCACTATAGAGATACATAAATTATATACACAAGTATGTACTATTTACTTTCTATATACAATCAATGATGAATTCCATATAGCTTTATATTTATGTAGCAATAAATACATTAGCTAAAAGTAACCTATTCAAGTCACAATTACCTCTTATTCAAATATACCTTATAAATAATTTGTCTTCTGTTCTGATTGCATACACTGTATATTGATAATATTTTGTCTAGTTATTAAAAAACCCTGTGTTTGCCTCAGTCTAATCTTTTCTTTGGCACAGCCACTGTTTTAAAAGCCTAGAATGATAATAAAGTATAGGGAAAACACTTAGGAGAGCCATCCATTTCTCAGCCTGTCTTCAGTTAATTAATACTCCACATTCTCAAGAGGAGGACAAATCTTAGCTCCTTCACCAAATTAAGGGAAGAAGAGACACAATAAATATTCTACTGGGCTGAAGTCATTTTTGCTTCCGTTGCAGTTCTGAGGTACAAGCTCAGGGAACAGAGCACCCACCCCCTCGAGCCTCCAGGGAAAGGTTTGCTGCTTCCTCTTTTGGAAGGAGCTGTCCCTCACAAATGCTTTTGCCAACAGCATAGCAGTTACCCACCTTGGTTATCATTTACCCTCCAGCCATGGTCACTTTACTGGAAACCTTGCAGCTTCCCTCAGGATTTGGGGGAGGGACTGGTGTGTTTCCAGGACCAGCAGTGGCTTCGATCACTCCTTCCTTCCCATACACAAAGCTACAGAAACTGGACCAGGCTGTAGAGCTGGCCACGCTAGGATGGACTTCTGGCACTCCTAACTTGCACACCTATAGTGGGGAGACAGCTGTCTTTCAGCTCATGGGAAGTAAAGTTATTGGCTCTTAAAGGCATCATCAAGTCCTGCAGCCCAATCAGTGGGGAGTTTACATCAGCAAAGACACAGACCAAAATGTGGTCCTGGGGGTTCAGCAGAGTCTTTGCAACAATAAATTTAAACCAGAACTCTGCTAAACCAGCTAATATTAAAGTAACAGGGTTATTTTAGATTTTTCTCTTCAGTTAAAAAGACTCAAACCACTTCTTTGCCACGTAACATCTGAAGCTACAGATAAAAAGTATCTCCCCTTAAGTATCTGCATGCAAAATGTATCCTAGAGCAGGGGAAACTTCATCATGTTGGCATGGAACATCAAAGTGTAGAACAAGGTGACATACTAGTTTAATGCCAGGAGCTTAACAACAACTTTGGCCTGATGGGTTTTTTCCCTGACTAATTGATCATGTTTCTCAAATGAGCTAATTAGTCTGGGAAAATGTACTGGGGGAGTGGGTATTGCTTACTGTGGTGCCTCATGGTTGGTAGGTAGCACGGCCAAGTTGGCCACCCACTGCATCAACATCCACATGAAGCAGGGATGGGTACATCCCTGCAACATTCATTCCTTGGTGGGTTTTTTTCCCAAAGAGAAACAAGGGACTTTGTCAGTGAGAAGTTTCCTGATGAGAGATTAGAATCATAACCAAATTAAATGATTGTCTCTAACTAATTAGATTAGTTCAAATTGAATAATGAAACCTTTAGCTGTATTTAATGTAACATGCCTGAAGTCCAACGATTAGTCTGCTGAATGAAGCTAAACAATTAAAAACACAATCTATTTTATAGCTTATTTTATAGGAACAATTGGAAAAACTATTACTGCTGAAATCTGCAGAGGAAATGTGCAATTATAAGACCAACAGGAGCAGGCAGTGTGGGGAACAAGTAGCAGGGACAGCTGAGCTGTACTGAGGACACAACAGAAGGACTTAGACCTTCCTTCCAAGGTGAGACCAAGCAGCTGGCCATACCTGATGTTTATTACTTTATTATTCAAGACAAGGGAGGGGGAAATGACATTAATTCTCAACGATCTATGCTGTATTAGACTCAGGGTTAACATTTCCAAAACACATGTACATTATTTAGTACTCTAAACCTTATGTGGAAATCTGAGGACCATATCTTGTTGTGTTTTGCAGACCTAAGGAGGAACTTCTGAAGGTGTATCCATCTACCTGGCCATGGTTTCCAAACAGAATGAAATGCCAATGTCTCATGAGAAATCCCACAGGAGTATACCTGCACCTTTCAGCACCTAAGCTACGTAGCTTTTCAACACCCATAGAAGAGTTGGGGACTTTTTCAAGCACCCAACCCACTCCCAAAAATGCATCTTGAGGGCTTGCCTGTCCAAGAAACATGACTGCAAAGGGAGATACTGCCTGAATACAAAGTGCAATAGCTATTAGGCACTAATTTCCTTTGTGGACATTCTTAATCCTCATAAAGAGCCCCTCACACAAACTAGCTTAGCTACACAAAGACACCCCGTACAACACAAGCAGCACATGGGGAGTTAGGACACACTAGCAGTTGTATGCTTTTTTTCCTCATGTAAACCTGCCTGTAAGATCTTTTCAAAACATTACCCTTCAATTCACAGAGCAGAGCTTCCAGTCCTATTGGGATATTTGCCCATTTGTAATGACTAATCCTATTTTGGAGGTTGCTGGGCAATAGGGTCCTTTTATTTGCTTGGAAAGAAGCTGCAGCATTTCAAGCAGCATGAATTCCAGCCTGCTACAAGTCTCCCAGCTGGCAGAACAGCTTGAACATTCTGTATTTTTGATGAAATCTTTGATCACCTCATTGCAAGATTTGGTTGCCTACTCTCAGCTCTCTGGCAGCTCTGAGCACAACCTGCCATTTCTCCATGGGATTTGTTCTTTTACGGATTAGACACATTAAATAAATAAACCAAACTGTCTTAAAGATTATCCAGATCAATAATGTCATGGACACAGGGGTCTGGAAACTCAACATATAAAATTCTGAACTAATATAGATGTCAATCAGACCTTCCTTTGTCCTTGCTTCCCCCACCCTGGTGGGATGAGGGGGGAGAATTGGAAGGGTAAAAGTGAGAAAACTCGTGGGTTGAGATAAGAACAGTTAAGCAGCTGAAATAAAAGTAATAATAATAATTGTAATGAAAAGGAAAATAACAAAAAGACAAATAAAATCCAAACCCCAGAAGAGTAAGTAATACAAATGAAAAATCATTGCTCACCACTCACTGGCCAATGCTCAGCCAGTCCCTGAGCCCCCCCCCCCCAGCTAACTCCCCCCAGTTTATATGCTGAGCATGACATCATACAGTATAGAATATCCCTTTGGGCAGGTGGGCTCAGCTGTCCTGGCTGTGTCCCTCCTGGCTTCTTGTGCATCTCCAAGCTGAAAAGTCCTTGACTTAGTGTAAGCACTACTTAGCAACAACTAGAACATCAGTGTGCTGCCAACACGATCCTCATACTAAATCCAAAGCACAGAACTATATCAACTACTAGGAAGAAAATGAACTCTCACAGATGAAACCAGAGCACCTTGTTACCTTGGAGATCTTTCTCTGTTCCCAAGTTACCACCTAAACTACAAAGGAACATGCCCTGGAACGAGCCTTCAGCTCCCACTGCTGCAACGGTCTCTACATGACCCTGGTCAAGTTACTTTATCTGCAGCTCACTGCTGAGAAAGGAGTAACAGTAACCCCTCAGCCTCTTACCTTTGCACATGAAATCAAAGATAGAAATTGGCTAAGATCATATTGTTAAATGAACAGCAGTGAACTAGAGCGCTGTGCCCTCCACCCAGATCGATGCAGTGAAGCTCCAGCTTATTCCTAGGAGGACAAGGAGGAAGACAGATGAGGATCCCAAAAGCAAACACCCTACAGCTACCAGAACCTCCTGCAGTGGAAAAGCATCTCAGCAGTGGAGCATTCCTGTTGAATTTGGGATGACACTGCTGTTTTCCTCTCCTTGGCCATCAAAACTCCTAAGAGAGAAACAACTTGGCTGCAGAACCACCTCTCAGCAGCGGCAACTACAGTTTACCCAAGCTGAGATCACATCTCCAGCTGCTGCTGAGATGCCCTCTTTAGCTGCATCATAGTTTTCACCTCACTTAGTAGCAAGGAGGATTTAGAAGGTAGGAATCACACATTAACCCTGACAATAAGAAGGAAAAGGGTTGTGTGATGGGGGAATTCCTTTGTCAATGTCAGCTGAGACAAACATAAGGAAAAACATACTGCAAAGTGCTTCCTTGAATTATTGTATGAGTTGTGATGTTTACAGCTGTTTGGCCTTGGTCCCTAGAATTCTTTTAAATAACGAGTTCTTCAGTGGGGATGTTCATTGAAGCAATATTTATATAAATGTGGTCTTGATTTAGAGCAAAAAGAAGTCAGCAGGAATTTTCCCCTTGTCTTTGGGGACTTGAAATTAGGCCCATATTGCAGGATATTCTTGGAGGCAAATTTCAGCTCCGTAGCCATGGTTGTGAGCATTGTGTTAGCTCAGAAGCAGCACCAAGGCCGTGTGAAACAACAGCCACAGGAGCAGATGCTGCTCTGAACACCAAGCAACATCAAAGGGCTGTGACAGAGCTGAACCACTGGAAGTCACAGAATCACCGGGTTGGAAGAGACCTTTAGAAGGTCTTCATCAAGTCCAACTGTTCCTGTCCTGTGCTAAAGCAGATCCCTGAGCACCTCATCTACCCTTTTTAAAACACATCCAGGGTGGGGGACTCAGCCCCTCCCTGGGCAGCCTGTGCCACAGCCCCACAACTCTGCCAGGGAAGAACTTTGCCCTCCCATCTGCTCTGACCCTGCCCTGGGGCAGCTTGAGCCCAGTGCCCCTTGTCCCATCTCCTGTCCCCTGGCTGAAGAGAGCATCCCCCACCTCTCTGCACCCTCCTGGCAGGGCAGGGGAGGTGGGGAGAAGGTCTCCCCTCAGCCTCCTCTTCTCCAGGCTGAACACCCCCAGCTCCCTCAGCTGCTCCTCAGAGGATCTGCACACCATCCCCTTCCCCAGCCTTGTTGCCCTTCTCTGGACTCGCTCCAGGTCCTCCATGTCCTTCTGATGGTGAGGAGCCCAGAACTGGACCCAGCACTCGAGGTGCAGCCTCACCAGTGCTTTGTACAATGAGTACCAGTCAGGTTGAATGATGAAGGGAAGCGCACGGCTCCGCACAGCCCCAGCACGGGCAGGAAAAGCCAACACGTGGTGGCTGCTGTGCTTCTGCTGCTTGAGAGGTAGGAGCTGCAGGCACTGGGGGAATGAAAGGATGTGCAAACAGAAAGCTGTGTGCTCTGTGAGGATAAAGATCTGGGGGTGTTGGCTGACACTTGCCTGAACACGAGCCAGCAGTGTGGCCAAGAAGCCCAACGTCATCCTGGCTTGTATCAGCAACAGCGTGGCCAGCAGGACCAGAGAGGTGATCATCCCCCTGTGCTCAGCTCTGGTGAGGCTGCACCTCAAATACTGGGTTCAGGTTTGGGCCCCTCACTCCAAGAAAGACGTGGAGGCCCTGGAGTGTGTCTAGAGAAGGGTGACAGAGCTGGGACACAAGTCTGATGAGGGTGGAAGACCAGTGGTATCAAGCCACAGGGCTTCCAGTCTTTTAACTTTATCTGTCAGATAAAGCCCATCTATCTCCAGAGGTTCACAGAGCACCCCAAAGCCCCCACGCCACCTCTCCCTGCTGCTCTGACTCTCAGCAGCATTTGCAGCACAAAGTTTCATAGGCAAGCAGCATATTGCTTGAAGGATTCTTTAAAATTGGCTTTGAATTACCCACCCTTCAGCAACATTAAAGGTAATCTTGCCTCTCTGACAAGGAGCAGGGAAAGGCTTCAAGCTGCCTCTTCCGAATTCAGCACCAAAGGGAAACAACTGGAGGGAAAGGGGAGTGGTACCCCTTTAAATCTCTGCAGCCCCATGCTAACTGTGAGCATGAGCATCTATTAGCCACATCTCCTCAGATAACGAGTCCTTAGGCCAGTAATTAAACTGTATTTTGGCAAGTTAGAAACTGTCTTCTCACAGGCTCCCTTACTTGACTCAGATTTACCAATCAATCAATGTATATCTCTCTATCATAATAAAGCCATCATCTATATACACAACCTGTCAGAAATGACATCTCCTCATTCTAATATTATGGGAAATATATATGCCTTGGAGGAAACACCTGTTGGATCCCTGAAGTGGGAGATTGAGGGAAAAGACAGCAGGAAACCCACTGCATAGCAGCATCTACCTTGCCAAAGCCAAGCACGTTTGGATTTAAGCAGCCATTCTTCAGTTAAGGGTTCCTTCTGCCATCCACTCTGCAAATGACATGATTCCTACAGAAATCTGATTTTCCTGAGAGACTCGTAAATCATCCTGCGCTGGACTCTGAGGACCTAGAGGATGAGGGCACTGGAACTGACATGCTGTAGTACCCGACAGAGACAGAAATAGTCTCTGATTGAGCTACAGTGACTCACTGAAGCTGTTAGCAGGTTATCTGGGTCACAAATTGACTGTTCTGTGGGTACAGAGTTACCCACGTTGGCTCTGCACGAGCCTGGGGACAGGTGCATTCGCATGGTGCTGTGCATTGGGTCATCTCTCTATCACACTCATCTGGGGTCCTCACCACTTGCACTGCACTGAACAGAGTATCAAAGAAGCATGAGACCATGTTACCAGACAGCAGGAGTGGAGCTGACCTACAAAAGCCCAGGTACTTTGGACTGTGAACACTGCTGGAAATGGGGTTGTAATGGCTGAACAACCAAAAACACTGTTGCATGGTGTCAGGCGCATCAGCACTGGTGTAATCAGTCCGTGCCTGACCCACAGACCAACTCACCCTGCTACTGCAACAGCCCATCACTGACCTTGGAGAAAAATTCAGGCTTATCCAGCAAGTAACCCCAGCTCAATACCTGAGACATCATCCAAAGGGGCAGTTCTGTCCAGCACAACAGAGTCAAACCAAGAGGGCTACAACATGGTAAAAACATTCCTTTTTCACCTGTTTCCACAGCCACAACCTGAAATAAACCAGTCAGTCATGTCTCCATGAATCCAAGTAGATAATGCAGGTCTCAGCTACACTAAAGGATGGTCAGACACATCCAAGATGTTTCAAACTTCATTTGAGGACTAACATAAGTGATTAACAGTTGTCTGTAGCATTAGAAGGCAGGGAGTGGAAGTCCTTTTATCAAATTGTTAGCTGCCAACAACTTCCTGCTGACAAGCTATCTTTAACTCTTCATAATGCCTCTGCAAAGCCCCGAAGCTTTGTTGAATCCCTTGCCTGCAGTCTTCTGACATCAGCTCTTCCACTCATAGGAAGATGTGGCTACAACGAGGCTTACTGCTATGGGTGTGCATTGAGATCTGTGCTCATTTGGTTTCCCTTCTGTGCACATCCTCAAAAGTCAGAGCTTATTTCTGTGTCCTAAATTTTGCCCAGAGAGAGATAAAGGAATAGAAGCTTACTCACAAAGCACACTGGCACAAGGAAGCCCTGGAGGAGTTGCACCATGCATCCCCAGAAACCTACACATGAGAAACCCGTGTACCAAAGTCTCCAGAGAGAACATGCCTGCAGGTATCTGTGTGACATGGGCTGGCTGCCCCAGCACTTGGACCTGAAAAGCCCCAACCCACCAGCATAAACACCCCAACATCCTTCCCCTGCCTCAGTACCACAGACACGGGGATGATTTAACACTTGGCATGTGGGCTGCTCGGTTCACATCCCATTTGGGAATCCTCTCATTGTGTTTTTGAACCGCTCCCAGATCTGCACATATGTTAACCTTTTCCTTCAGGGAGGAGTGGAGTTTCAGACACACAATGAAACTGCCTGTGAAGGCTGCTACAAAGCCCCTTTTCTCCCTCCCAGGTCCGTGCTGTGAGAACGTGGCGCTTGTCTGGACTTGGCTTATTCACCACCCTGGATTATATCACCCCAATCACAATGCATCAAAGCCCTTTCCCTACCTCACAAGGAACTATGAGGCTTAATTGATGCAGAGGTATTAGCAACATATCGTCATCTAGAGCATTCCATCCAATAATTAACAAATACATCAGGCAACAAGGAAAACCAATGTTAAAAATGAGTACTTAAAATTTTTCTTAATTACATCCACTGAACCAAATCTGCCCCTAAGCAATGCACATGTAATCCCAGTGAAGTCGGTGTGGTTGTACAGAATACACTAAAGTAAAAATAGGCTGCAGTTATCATCTGTATTGCAGCAATTTACCTACAGTCCCCCACTAAGTTCAGGGACTTTTGCTTTATTTAGAGTTCACACATGAACAATGAAGGTAAACTGAAGTTGAACTGCATGTGAAGGGACTCGTAGTGTTACACCCCATGCAAACAGAGAGGCTGAGTCCTCAGCTAATACACCCTGTCTGACACTGCATTTTAAAACAGAGCCAAGATTAATAAGAGGACTCAGGGTGATGATGCTTTAAGAATTGCTCCTGATACCTGTGTGGCTGAAGAGCTGGCAGCACTGGAGAAATTCAGAAAGCATCAGGATGACAGAAGCATCTGAACAGTGATGGAGAAGCATCAGTGTTTTACTTCACTTCAGAAACCTTAGAGTGACATCAAGAAGAGACACCCTCTGCTCCTGTTATCTGCTCTGTTTCTGCATTCAACCTCCACCCGAATCACCTCCCTCAGCTAACACTTTACTATATAAGGACACATCATTCAGCCATAGACATAAACCAGGTGTAGTAACTCCAAGACTTTTGCAAATTAATATAGCACAGTTACTGTGGGGAAGCTGGATACTTCTTCTGCAGGCAGCAGAAGCTCTGACAGAAGCCAACAGCTCAGTATTCATAATGCCCCTTGTGAAGACTTTGCTGAAGTCTCCATCTCCCCTTCCAAGGTGATAGGAGGGCTTGATAAAACACACCTTCTCCCTGGCACAGACAAGTCCACATGCCTATTTTTGTTCTTCCACCGTGACTTGGGCTGGACACAGGTTGTGTTCAAAATCTAAAGGCTGATCCCACTACCCACACACAGAAGAGAAGCTTGCTTTGATTCCACAAAGCCAGCCAGCCGACAGCTTGAGTAAGGGTGGCAAAATTCAGCTCCTAATTATTAAATTAAAACCTTAAAACAGTTGTCATGTCTGAAGGGACAAAGTAAAATTTGGCAAACAGGAAGGGAAAAGAAACAAATCTTCTCCTAATGATAAATAATCCCTGAAGACAACCTTGTCATTTTCTGAGAGCATCTCAGCACTCCCCTGTTTTTATTTTTTTGGTCACTGCTTATCAAAATTTGCATGGCTAGTTAGTGGGTTAATTTAATTATGAGCAGCATTTACGAACAGCCTGATGGGGGATCTGCAGAGGGCAATAGAATCTGTTCTTGAATGATGAAATTGCACACACTCACACATCTGGAAGCCGTCATGGGACAGATCGCTGTCTTGTAAATGCGTGTTGAGTGTTACAATATTTTACTAAGCACTCCCAATCTGTCAAGGTTTACAGGAGAGTGGAGACTGGGAATGGTTGGGATCATTTGTGGCTTAGAGCCATTAGCTACTTCCACCCACTTATTGTGACGTTATTAATAGCAAAATAATCTAAAGAGCAGAACTTGGCTTACTTGAGATCTTCGATAATAGAAGTGATTTGCACTAAGGGCCCAAACCAGGGAGCCAGGACCCAGCTGAACAATGACTATGCTGGGCCCTGTTTTTGGCTGAGCTGGTGGTAACTGGGCAGACTCTGCTCCTCAGAGGACCTACCTACAGATCCAGCCCAACTCTGGTGTGTGTGTAGGAGGTGGCACGTGGTGACACCACCAGAGGAGAAAACATCAGGTAAGCAACGTGATGTTAACCATCCCTTAATAACTGCCCTCCTCAACGGCAGTAAGGGCAGGAAGGGTGATAAACACCATAAACAAGGTGGATGTGTTTACCTTTCGTGGCATCATGGATGGGGTAACAAAAGCTATTAGCCAGAACAGAAAACATGAGCTGTGCTTCTGAGCTAACCCTAATTCAAGTTAACTGGCTATGTCCCAATGCCATCATGCTCGTGTGACGTCCAGGGATGCTTTGTAACTACCCTATCAGCATTGCCAAGAGCGACATCATAAATTCTCCTGGACTCAAAGACACACCAGAATGGCCAATTACCTACCAAGAGTCAAATCATGCAGAAGTCCAGTTCTAGCCTGGCACACAGGAATGCATTTCATCCCATGAAAAGCAATCTCCTGCTGAGGAAATCAGGGCTTGGCCTGTGAAAGAAACTTTGCACGAAGTTTCTTCACCTCCTGGAGCCACATGTGAAACTCCACGGAGCTTTTGGCTCCTTGTTAAGCCATTGCATATCTGTTTAATTTAAATCCCCATCCAATCATTAAATATGGGTGTTTTTTTTTTAATGGGTCATTATGATGTGATTTATGACATTGGTGTAATTGTCAGAATTACTGTGGGTAATTAAAATATGAAACGCATGCTGCCAGAGGCTTCAGTCCCTCTCAGCACCCTCATTAAAAATCAGGAGCTGACCAAATTATAAATAGACTGGTTTGCACAAGTTCACAGGGAAAGCTAATTATGAAACTTATCCTTATGCACTCAGAACTCACACCATCAGTCATGCAAATTCTTTAAGTGATTATACTATTGTATAATGTGGAATCGGATTAGTACGTACAGGTGGGTGCAACTCCAGGTACAGTGTGTAGTACCACTGTACTTTGCACAGTGAATGTGAATGCCTAAAACTTTCATGCAAGCTTGATGATAGATGTGGGACAAGGGCCCAGGGGAGAGAGAGGTGGTATATTTTCACATAGAACGTATTAAAAGAGACTGAGGAATAGAGGGAGAGGCTGCAAAGGATAAGGCTTTTGGATTAAGTCTCAGAGAGGCATGTGAACACATAGAAGGAGAGCTTGGGAAAGAAGCTGGAATACACTTTGGATTAGGTGGGTAAATTCATAAGGAACTGGGGCTGGCTACACTCACAGTGAGTTTACCTGCCAAATACAAACCCAAATTAAGAGAAAATTCTATGTATAAGGGAGGGCAAGGGCTGAGAGTTTTTCTTTCTAGTATTCTCAATGTTTTACTCTCCAGAAGGGAAGGGGGGAAAAATGGTAAATAACTGAAAGGCTGGATACAATATTCAACCAAAATTGACTCAAAGGAAATCACTGATGGAAGAAGAGTCCTGCTAGAGTTACCAGTCACATCTCTGGTGGAACAGAGCATGCTTTTGCTTAGTATGGAGTTTAAAGAAGAAAAAGAAAGAAAAGTGGAATTCCTCTGTCAGTGGCAGTAAACAGGCTTGGCTGTCATGCAGACAGACAATGCAGTCTGTCCAAAACAAGCCTGGGCAGATTTGCACACCACGGAAGCCAGGTATCCTGTGTCAGAAGCCTACTGCAATACCTGCTCCATCACACCAATTCCTTGGTCTTCTCAGTGTGCAAGTTTCAGTGAAGGCCTCAGTGTTCCAAGGGCAAGGTTTGGCCAGCCTAGATCTGCAGAAAAATGTATTGGGGTGCTTAAAGATCCACAGACACCAAGGAGAGCCACATTCCCAAAATAACACTGATGCATATTCTGTGTACCTGTACAGGATTCTGGGGATTTGAAGAGAGAAAGCTTGGGGGAAAGTATGCATGGACAATGTCTCCCACCTGAATTTTTTAACTCAGACAAACCTAATTAACTGCACATGTATTTATTAGCTTAACTGTCACTCCATCTAACCTGCCACCCTGACTCTGACAAGTACTCCTCAAAAATACACAGCAAGGAAAATGGGGCTTCCCACACAGCTGGAACACTAAGCCTTTTCTCCTCTTCCTAGAAGAGCTCCCTGCCTAACATCAGTTCACAGGCTCCCAGCATCCAAAATACCTGGTTCCCCACCTTCCATGTGTGTCCCAAACTCCAGAAATGGCATTCATATATTCAGTAGAGACACTCCTTGGTATTCCTCCCCTGAAGTGCTTGAGAGGTACCCACAGGCACCTGCACTCTTCCAGGTTTCCACAAACCCTCTGAAGTTTGGCTGTGACTAAAACACCTTCCACATCTCTCTCCCATTCCAGCAATAAAAGTAAAGCTGGAGGAACATGAAACTCCTCTGACTTGTGAAGGTTTTTTTGCTATGCCAACAGACCGCTCAATTTTCCAGAGCCCCCACCCTGTAGTGTAAACACCAGGTAGTGATCAAAAGCACAATGTGCCTGCTGACAAAAGGGTTCTTGCTTGCTGTAACAACACTTTCTCCACCTCTATCTATCTCCTTTTTCTTGAGAACACAGTTTTACACTTGTCCTTCATACAAATAACCCGAGGGTGGGAATTATTCAGAAGGCTCGTGTTTGACACCCCATCTGTTCATTTCTGACAGCAATATATAATGTAAGGCTATAAAAACTTGAAAAATAATGCAACATAAAAAGGGATTGACTCGGCTCCAAGAGGCCATAAACGGTAACAAATACCATTGTATGATTTATTTCATGCTGTAATCTTTACAGTAAGTCATCTTTCAGACATTTCCTTGTGACAGGTTTTAATAATATTAATGCCCAGAGCAATCCAAATCATCGCCAATAGACATATTTATCAAGCTGCCAATCCAAGTAAATGAAATTCTATAAGCAATAATGTAACATGTTTAAAGGAAGCTAATAAAACAAGTCAGGAGAGAAATATTACTGCAAAGTATGCTCTCTCTAATCCAGCCCTGGATTTTATACAGCCAAAATGCAAATCTTTCCCCTCCATGATTTATCGCTCCAAAAATACCAATGACCTTTTCAGGAGCTCCTGCACAGCCCTTCTCACACATTTATAAAGATTGTGATGCATTCTGCCAGATTAGCTGAGCTGGAGTGCTCAGCATTACTGCCTTGTCTTGCCCTGCCTTTGGATTGGGAAGTGATGGGTAGCATCAAAGAGTAGGATCTTAAGTCTTTAAGATTTATGAAAGACAGACAAGCCTTAACATAGGCTTGGCAACTCAGCAGGTATTTATGAGCAATTATCCAGGCACTAGATAAGTTACGATTAACAGGGAGCTAAAACTTGGTTCTTAAACCTGGTTTCCCTCTTAATCTAATTCAGTTTCTACTAATCCACTGCTTGGCTGAAGCAACTCTACACCAGGGCAACAGGGAAGGAGACACTGGAGCGCTGTGCACACACAGAGCCCTGCTCACAAACATTCCTTTATGCCTCACTAGAAACTTAGCAGGAAGGCAAAACAAGAGTCAACAATTCAGCAAAACATACACCATTAAATTTGTCATGCCTTAGGCAAGAATGGGTGGAAAAAACATGACTGGTAAAGCAACTGTATCGATGCAGGGGGCTCAGAAGTGCTTGAGGAATCCTAACAGGTCTTTATGTGTTCACTTCTGGCTGAGCTTTATAGGTCTCAGGGTTTTTTTGTGTTGGTTTGTGATGGGTTTTTTATTTTTAATGGAGGTAATGAAGTTCTGCTCCTGGATATAAAGATCTGCTTATTCTCCCCCTTATTGGGGAAACAAAAAGAGAAAGGATGAAGCATACAAGGTTTCATATGTGCAGCATGACAGAAGGTATCTGTCACTGAAATAGTCTAGGACATCAGCAATATCAGCAAGACCTGCACCAAGTATCTGTTCTGAGTCTTAGATCACAGCCTGCCATGCCTCAGTCCTTCCCACTGTACTGAGCTGAATTTCCTTGAACTACAGTTTGATTTCCCACCAATCAGCCCACATGCAAATCTTGTTTCAATCTCAGATGCAAATTTCTTTCTAACAATCAAAATTTAAGTATTTAGCTGGCTCAATATCCTGATAGACCCAAGTATTTCCAAAGAACACTACAAAGGGACAAGACTGTCAGTGTCCAGGTAATTTTAAAAGCACTTCCTGCTGGACACTGTGGAAGTAATCCCTACTGTGCATCCAGAGAACCCTGGAAATGAGACTTGCATTAAATAAGTTTGCCTTCCCTGGATCAGACTGCAGTTCAGCATCCTAAATCAACGGGAGCAGAGATCAGAACCTGGAGCTCCCCTTGGCCACAGTCTCAATTATCTTAATTTGGAAACAAGAGGTCAGGGTCAGCTTTTCTACCAGCAGAACACCCCAGCTAGAAATCCTCACCTTAACCTGAATGTGGGCAGTTGGATCCAGCTCTAACTTTGGCTTAAGCAATAAGAAGTGGTGATTTGGGATTAATTTCAGAACTGGTCCCCAAGAGCTGTATTTGGCATTGTGACGTTTCCTGTATGACTTTGGATACCTCACTTCACCCTTTCCTACTTCCCTTTTCCTTCCCACTCTTTGTCTGCTCTTTCTATTTAGAGTGAGAGCTCTTTAAGGCAGAAACCACCTTTTACCATGCACATATACAGTATCCAGCCTAACAGGATCCCAGGCCCAGTAGAAGCCTCAAGGCACCGCTATAATACAAATAATAAATACTGCAACTAATAATAACAGCACAGTAAAACGTCCTCCCCAGGGAAGTGTTGGAAGACCAGTCCCTGGTGTCATTTAAAGCTAAACACCAGAAAACATACCTGCACTGCCTGGATAGGATACAGAGTCTTTATGATACAGTGATGAGGGAGAATCTTGATGGGAACAATTATTTATCTGCATATCTGGCTATTTCTTCAGGGGATTTCAATGTATCTCTAACGTTTTTGTTCCTCACTGCTAAGCAGCAGTAGAGAACTCAGGGAAAATAAATAAATAAGAAATATATAATCCCCAAGGTGTAATCCCAGAGTATGGAAACTCACTTCACTTAAATACCTCCCTCTGGCATAATTGACTTTTCATGTGCATGTTAATAATGATATTTCAGCAGGTTGTGAGGGCTTGTTCTTCTCCCTCCCCCCACCCCCTCTGGTAAATTATGTTATTGGGCATGAGGAGGGGGAGGGACACATTATAAATCTAATTATGTTTTCGTTTATATTTAACAAGTCAGCACAATCTGGTAGTATGTGAGTGTGTATTTACTGTGCAGTCCCAATATTTACAGCTGACCTAATCAGTTGTAGGACAGAGGCACCGAGCAACACTTTATTGTCCTGATCCCATGGATGTGCTGGGGCCAGCTGCTGAGATGCAAAGCTCTCCAGAGGACACCTCAGAGTCCTTGCCATGCTGACATTTGCCTTTGCTGCTGAAGGGTTTTGGAGGGAGGGGAGACATAATTTATTAAGCCTCTTCAGTTCTACAGCAGTTGCAAATTGCCCACAAGCAAAACCAAGGCAAGAATTACTCGTTTGTGCATCTCTTCCCCTACCAGGTTCCTGTTTACTCTCTGCAAATTGCTGTATGATGCTGTTTGCCAATGTGTCCTGTCACCCTCTCTGGTGGATGCTTTGGAAGAGTGTAACAGCTTGCTATTACTGACAGCTTAGTATCAACCTATGATACCCCCTTCCTTACACCAAATGTAGCTGCTCAGGTTAAAAGGAGTCCCAGTGCAACTCAACTGGATGGGCAAACTAAGTATGCTGTAGATAAGAAGGCAATTCACACCTCACCTTACACAGCAGGTAACCAGCCCTGCCACTGGTTTGGAAATCCTGCTGGGAAATCGTTCCTCTGACTAGGAAAAAACTTCAGATGCCCCAGAAAGGACTCCTCAGCACACCTCACTGGTGCTAGAAAGGCATACAGCAACCTGGAAGACTAGCAAACTCTGGTAGGTGTCTCACTGCAATTAAGTATCTGCCCAAAGAGCCAATACTGGTGTAGCTATTTCACAGCTGGAACATCTTTTCTAGGACATCTGATCTAGTCCTTTCTGGGCCATAATCTGAGGTCACAGGCCATTAAGCCCAGCACCATAACACCAAGCAGTGATTGGAGGATGTACAGCTGCACCCTCTGAAATTTTAAGAGCATCGTAGCCCACCTACATCTCCTGCTTTTCATGGTGATGTAGCTGGTTCAGGATGCTGCTCCCCCCACTCCCCTGGTCTGTATCTGTGTTGCTGATCTGCATTCCTCCCCTTGGCAGCATCTGACAGGAGGCACAGCAAAGCTCTCCATGTCACACTGTCTAAACATGTCCAAGGCATACAGATGGGAAAGGGAAGGTTGCACTGGAGGAACATTCAGACACACATATCTTTTTATCTCACAAGCTGACAGATTGAACCCTCTCGCATGCCCTAAACTCTCTTGTGATGTCATAACTATTGCCAAACCATTCTAACCCAGATGAAACAGCCAGTGATTCCAAACATACCCAGCAGAAAGAGGGATGTCTCTCTGAGTAGGTGGATCTGTCAGCCTTAAGCTTTCATTGTGCTACAGAGGTGTGCTAAAAGCAGGTGCATTCACAGCCTCAGTAACAGGATTCTGCTTCCTACAGCCCTGTGTTCAACCAGGTGGGAGTCAGACAGGGGAGAGTGAGTTCTCCAAGCATACTACACACCACATGATTGCTCTAGGTCAACCCCAATGGGAGAGTAAGTCAAGTCAGAAAACCAGAACTCAGCAGCATCTTATGCTGGCACCAATAGGTATCAGAGAGAGCTCTTTCATGGTCTTCCAACCAAGATACGTGGCCAACTCCACAGAGCTGATCTCATCCCAGGGTTGATTGCAGACTTCCTGGGTCCCTGGGAGCAGGCCAGACTGCCCAGGGCTGCGCCGAGGTGCTGCAGAGATGCAGAACTACCCTCTCCTGGCTGGGTCCCAAAAGGGTGCAGGGTGTCATTGTCTCAAGAAGCCCTGTTGCCTCTTAAGACATATCTGATGATTAAAAAACCAGTAATCTAGTGATAATAATAGCTTTTGATTAAGTCTGGATGACAAAGGAGAAAACAGGCTTTGTTTTCTGTTCCAAGTGCACACTGGTACCCCAAGGACACCTGTTAAAACCACAGCAGCAGCTCCTTTGACTGAAGCACACAACCTGTGAGGCTCCTGTACTTGGTTTTAGATTCATGATAACGAACTTGCTTTTCACCAGTTCTCCCCAATTTCATTGCAGATGCTGGCAACATGGTCCCCTATGCTAGCTGGGGTCTTCCCCATCTAACCTTCCTCTTATCTCCCTCACAGACACCAGGTACCACTGTCACTATGTAATATGAAGAGTGCAGGAATGAACCAAAGTGCTTATAATTAAGCTCTGTTTTGCTCTGATACATCTGGAATCCTAAGGGAAACCAATGGCAATGTCTTTTGCCTGGCAAAGCTCCTGATCCACCTCAGGCAACCACTCTCTCTCCAGCCTAACTGGTGCAGAACTGCAGGTTTGCAAACAACTGCTTTTATTAATACCCATTTATACTGAAATGTCATCTTGTCCTTTTTAAACTCTGAGATTGCCTAGGAAACGAGGAGGAAACCAACCAGGTGGAGAGCTCCTACAGTGTCAATGGCTTCCTATTCATTTGCCATTGACTTTTATTAAGATGCCTTTGCAGTTCACATTAGTCTCTTTTTGGGGAGGTACATGGCTTTCAGGGACTTTAGTTACACCTATGCTGCTAAGTGTGTTGGACTGAAAAGGGGCCCCAGCTTTGCTTTCTATGTGACATTACTACATGGAGCCCCTCCAGGTGTCAGCACGGCTGAGGTTGTTCACTCTCAGAGTTTTCTCCCAGCTATCTGCAGGGCAGAGACAAGTTTTGTAATGGGGCTTGGCTGCCATCTGCTGCTTAAAGGATTTGTGAGTGTCTGAACCAAGCAGGCAGGCATGTGTACATCCACAGTTAGTGCAAAGCTCCTTGCCTCCTCTTTAAGCAAAGCACCATCCCCATGGAGGGGTCACACTAGCAGAGGAGGTGCAGGAGCCCGAAGAGGCATATGTTTTGACCTTAAATGCTTAATGAAAATACAGCAGGTTTCAGTTTGGTGCAGTTACATGTGAGAGGCTGTTCTCTGTTTCAATGGAATGCTAACAAACCCCTAACAAACCCACACACCTTCCAAGTGGAGTTGAGGTGGAGGAGTAACTTGCTTAGGGTTAGTAGTTACTGTGATTCATCTGTTCTCCAAGATCTGCAGCCCTCAGACCAAACAACAAGTGTTGCTATAACTTGTATGACCTCAAAAACATTTATCTGGCTGCAGGTTTCAAGATTTTTATTCTCCCAATGAGAAAGCCCTAGACATGCTTTCTCATACTTAACATACAAGTTCTATGCAACTGAAGATACTAAGGAAGTGCAGGGTTTGAGGTATCTACTCTAATGCTGAACATGCTGGGTACAAGAGCAGGAAACCTTGTTTTCTCACCTACATCCACAGAGTGAGTATCCCTGCTGAGCTACTTTACACACATCTATGCTGAATCCCCCACAATATCATTAAATTTACCAGTTTTCCCTACAAAGACCAGTCAGGGTACCCAGCTCAGTCCAAATTCCTACTGTTCTCAACCCAGTTTTAACAGCTATCAGTAGCATGAATGGCATGGGGAAAGTCAACAAGGTTAACATCTTCCTTACACACAAGAGAAGGCTTGTGCTCAGCTCCTCCAGATTCATGGCTCAGAGGACAAAGAAAATACTATAATTATTACTACAGGTATTGTAGTAGTAACTATTGTCTAGAGGTGCCACTGGTAGAACAGGCATCACTTCTGTGCCAAGTGTTGTGCACAGAAAGCAAAAATACAGTCTCTGTCTCTCAAATAGCATGCAGCTTCCTTTTCCCTCTGGCTTTCTCTTTTCATCATTCTATTTTCAGCCAGAAAATGTATGAACTCAAGGAAGAATAGATTGAGTTGTGGTCTGTTTTCCATTAGTGCTAAGCAACTACATCTACTCACTGCTTTCAGCATAGAGTTCATTCACACTTCTGGAAGAGAGCCCCAATGTATTTCTCACAGCAGTGTTTCCCCACAACCCTCTTGTTTTCAGAGTTTCTATTCTACAGTTTTGTCAAAACAGCCATTTCCTTTACAAAAAGTGGAAAGAGAAATAATTGCACTCAATAGTCTGTATTTTCTGGCTGATTTCTCAAGCTTTTTCAAGATCTATGGCATTTATTTATTCCCCTTTCTGAACTAGTTCCAGCTTCCCCATTAGGATGTCTTGTATTTCATCATTAGAACAGACAGAGTGTTATCTGGCCCAGAACCAGATCAGCTTCAGAAAGCAAAAGCTCTGCTGCCAGCATTGACAAATTATCCCTATATGACAATGTGTTTAGGAGCCTCTGTAAACTCCTGTGGCTAAAAAAAAGGAGGCATTTTCTTTATCAATGTAAAGAAATATGCTGGAGTCATCCTAAGTCAGAGTGAGACTTCTACTGTTCACATGTGGAATAGAAAGTTAAGGGTGTTACACACACACCCCCCCCATCTCTCACCTGATTATCTGTGAGAAAAGAGGAGGCTGGGAAGAGATTGTATATGGTTAAAATTCACCCCAGCACTTATGTAAGTGGGAAAAACATCTTCATCCTGCCTCCTAAATACTGGGCATAGGAAGATAAGAGGTGTATAAAACCTGGGGTATTCTGAGTGCTTTGGAAATGATTTGTTTGGAATTAGTTGGCTTGTCTCTAGAAGAAAAGTCTCCTGGACACTCACCTCTCCCCTCAGCTGCCAGAGTTGAGTTCAGTTCCCAGGAGGTCAGGGTTCAGTTTGACAAAGCACAACCTGGGGAAAGAAAGCAAATCACAGTCACAATCTCTCTGCACTGTGAAAAGACACATCTGGAAGGAAATAACTGCCCCACCTACCAACAAATCTCTCCCAAAGTCACATCTGCAAAATCACTGGAGAGTTGGCAAGTCATTACTTCTAGTCTTTGCCTCCCAGAAGCTTTCTGTCCTCCAAACAGTTTTCTCTTTGTCTGAAAGAATCAACCATAAAGATAATGTATTTATTGAAAGGCAAAGCAAGCAGGATATATAATGTAACACCAGGCCAGGGCTCTAACACCATGCTGTATTAGATTAAAGGCCCTAGGTTACTGGAAGCAGAATAATGTCAGCTATGTGTTGTCAGAGCCAATATCAGAGTTAATAAACAACATACCATGGAAAGCCTCAAACCCTTCTAGACACTTGCAATTCATGTTACCATCAAAGAATGGGAGTTATTACTGCATACAAATAAAGTTACAGAGGAATTTCACAGCTGCAAAGCGTTGGGAGCCCATTATTTGAGGACAGTTACACCTCAATTTGCTGTAAGATTAACCTTAGCTATTCACATGAGGATTGGGCTTGGGCAAGTTTTACCTTAGAGGTTTGCTTGATAGCTGAGCTGTCATCATCTACTCCAGTATAAGGATGGTTGGGGTTTTTTTGGTTTGGTTGTTATTAATTTGCTTGCTGTTTGTACCAAGGTAGTTAAAAAGCAGCAAAACATTCTACTGCACACAGCTCCTCCAGGTTTCAGAGTGCTACTCACCATATAGCAGAAGATGCTATTCTCTTGGTGTATGAATGCCTTCCACATGAAACTTCATAGGCTCCTAAAAAGGGGTTAAAAAAATTTAAAAGTTAATAGATTTTGACCTAAGAGTTTGTTTCAATTTAAAAAGCCTGCTAGGTTTTCATAGCATGTTTAAAATAGTCCTTAAAATAGGAGTTTTGCTAGCTTTGCCATGCCTGTGAAGTGTTTGGACTTGAATGAAACAGCACAAGTCAATGAAAAACACTAATGAGCAGCCCAATCCTGCCCTGATAAACTCTGGACTTATTCCACCCACTGTGTCCCTAGTTTGCCTTAATTTTGGGAGTGAGGAGTAGTCCCTGAAGTGGGAAACAGCAGTTGAATCCATCCCCCCCTCTCTCCCCCCCTCCCCCGTGCAGGAGCTGTGTGTGAAGTATCACATGTAGCCACTAGATGATAGCAAAGGCATGTCCACTGCAGGGCTGGCAACCCAGACACTTGCTCAGGCACCTCTGCAGCTCTGTTTTCCTCTTTCTTTTTTGTTAGAGCTTCTGGTGTTGAGTTGGAAGCCTCTGAACAACTTGTGTACTGCAAAGTTGGGACTCAGTTTATAAATCGTGTTGTAGCAGGTACTGATGAGGCTGCATCAAGAACAGCGTGGCCAGTAGGGCCAGGGAAGGGGCTCTGCCCCTCTGCTCCACTCTGGGGAAAGCCCCTGCAGTGCAGCATCCATGCTCTGTACAAAGCATCTCACTTCTGATTACTGTGCTTGGTTTCTGGTCTCTCGTTTCTGAGGTCAGACCAGTTGCTCCAGCAAACAGCAACTGGAGAGTAGTGACAAAGAACAGGATACTGTCCAGTGCCCATATCTGGGACCTCTACACTTCAAGCAGATTCAACTCTACCATCTGGGGAAGGTAGTCACCAGCAAGAGATTTTAAGCAGTGTCTAAAGGAAGGAAGGGTTAGATTAGATCTTAGGGGGAAGTTTTTTACAGAGAGAATGGTGAGGGGCTGGAAGGGGCTGCCCAGAGAAATAGTGGGTGCCCCGTCCCTGGAAGTGTTCAAGGCCAGGTTGGATGGGGCCCTGGGCAACCTTGTGTAGCTCTAGGCCTGGAGGTTGGTGGCCCTGCCTGTGGCAGGGGGGTTGGAGCTCTCTGATCCTTGGGGTCCCTTCCAACCCAGACCATTCTATGATCTGCTTCACCGATTCCACCTGTAAAGTTTATTCACCAAGTAATATTTCCATTCAGTAGATGCCCTATAAATAGAGAATTAAGACAATCCACCTGGGGACTTGGACTCCTGGAGGGGTTTGGGGCTATTCTGATTATGTCATTGGGTTCTCACAAGCCAACAGTGCCAGGGAAGTCACCAGTTCCAGTCTGCCCAGTACAAAGATGTGTAGAATTGACAGACCCAATGGCAGAACTGCACAGGAGAGCAGTGTGCAACTCTCCAGTGTAAGGGAGCCAGACTCCTCAACTGCTAATATCCAGGATACTGAAGAAGCAATTACACCATATTTAGTAACATTATATTCTGCATGGGGTTGCAAGGCTGCACAGCTGCTACCTGTCTCAATCCTTCAACCCATCTGATAAAATCATAGCAGAAAGCAGGCAGTTGGCTTTCAGAGTTCTCCAGGCAGAAAAAAAACGTGACAGGACAAATATGTTCCCCTGCCAGCAGCACTATCTGTGTCACTGTTAATATCCATCAGCTAGAGAATGAAATCACTGGAGTGTCTCATCCTACCTCACGATATTGGAAGTCTCTTCACCATGAGGTTGAGGAGAGTGAACATCTGCTGGAATGAGACAAGCATTTCCAGACTCCACCTGTGTGCCAGGAGAGAAGAGTTAAATCTGGGTTTAGCCCCATACAAAGTACAACAATCTCTGATAGCAAGCTCATTTAGTGGCACCTGTCTTAAGAACTTGTGAGATCATTGTGATCTTATTATTTGGAGCAGTGCACATGCCTCAACTTTTCAACAGGGAAGCAGATCCAGCCAAACATACAGTACACCTAGGGCATATTTCTGCTTTCAAAGTGCTGGAACATGTGAAATTAAGATTCTAGCACTAACATTGTCCTACAGAGATAACAAAATAGACAGCTTGGCTATGTTCTTCCCCAGCAAAGTCCAGCTGAAGCACTTCAAGGGTCAGTATCTGGGCAGGTGAGAAGACCTCAGTCATCTAAGCAATACTAGGGCTGTGCAAAGAAGTCCTTAACAAATTCCATTTATGGAAGAGGTTTTATAGTCTGCTGGGATCTAGGTGGAGACCTACCACTGGTTTTCAAGAAGGATACTAACAAACAGCACATTAAAGCAAAAGCCAGGGGTGGGTTTTTTGTTGGTTTATTTTTCTTCTTTAATCCATGTCCATTCCTTCTGCTTCCATTGGAATATTTTACTGGGTCTTTAGTAATTTGAAACTATGAGGTCTCTTCTTTCTGGACATCCTCAAATGAGACCCAACTATGATGCTCACTCAAAAGATGAGCTAAGGGCTATTCCAATTACTTAAATACAATTGCCAGAAATGCTGCACTCCATAACATTCCTCTTTCAAAACCAGATTTCCCCTTTATTTTTCCTGTTTCATTGCTTAAAAGATTTATAGCCTAAGCAGCCTGTTATGCCTGCCTCTTGCATTCTCAGTTCCCATGAGTGACTGAAGTAAGTGGAGCTGCCCGAAGTGTAAATCTCAACGTGAATTGGGGAAGTGAAGCTCAAGCATCCTTTAATAAGGGGTAAAGATTTTCACAAGGTTGGCTTATCTATAATATAAGAAAGGGCAAAGGATGAGGTTCTTACCCCCAGGTCTCCTCAGATCTTCACATTTCAGTGCAGAGCCAGAAGAGAAAGTCACATGGGCTGAATGGCATTTGAAGAGCCTTTCCAGCTCCGCACTATGAAGAGACCTATTCAATACAAACAATAACAGGGGGGGATCCATCAATCTCTCATAATTACATTCTCTGCAAGTCTCCCTTTCTCAGAGAAGCTATTTGCCATAACTACTCACTGTTTAAGAAATGCTAGAGGGATTTTTGGCAGCTCAGCTGAAGTACATAGTTTAGACTTTAATGAAAACAAGCTTTTCTAAGACTCAGCCATGGAAGTGTTTCCTGGATTTTTCCTGTCTTCTGCTAGTGCCATTAATTTTTCATGAGGATCATTCCACAGCCATCCATGTAACTAATTTTATAACTCACTGTTATTCCACAAGAGTCAGGAAATGACACTTCCTAGGGCATGATTCTGCATTCTCTTTTCAACTCAAACTGCTGAACTTCAGCTTCCTCTCCAACTCAAGTGTTATTTTCCTATTCCATTTATGCAAAGTGTAACTCACCCAGGAACTTGTGTAACTCTCCCTTCCACAGGGGCTGTACAATACATTATCAAGACATCCCTATATTGATCCCAGTAATGAAGCACACCCTGTAGGAAGGCATCCAGTCTGCATTTAAAGACAGGAGCTGGAAAATCTACTCACCCTGAGCAACTTGTTTCAGTGATTATCAATCACTTCTCACTTTCAAAATGCATACCTTGCTTCTCATTTGAGTTTGCTCCACTTTGAGCTCTAGTTACTAGCTTTTGTTATGCCTGTCTTCTCCACATTAAAGATCTTTATACTGGTTGTGAAGCTATATAGGCACTTTATGTGACCCAGAGCCCCTATCCTCTTCCTGTTCTACTAAACAGACTGAACTCTACAGCTCTTCCTCTAAAGCACTTTTCCCCACAGTGAGCCACTCCTGTACCTCATTTCTGTGCATCCTCAATTGAACAGCTCTCAAATGTCATGGTATTTCAAAAGGGATGCCAGTAATATGCTGCTCACCTCTTGCCCCACCTTTTGCCAAGATCAAATTCTAGGTGACAGCTGCCAGTTTCAGAAGAGAAACACAGGTTTCTTACCAAAACGATGACGAGAAAGAAAATGATGACGTTGTTTAAAGCACATCATCACCACAACCAACAGCAGACATAACAATGGTTACTAGACATATGCATTAGAAATAGCCAGGCGACTGGCAATTGGGTGCAGCCCCCAAGGATCTCTGTTTCCTACCTGTCCATGGGCAGGAAAAGAGGAACATAAGTTCAGGGACTGCAAGTGTATAGAGTTGCACATAGCTTTATCACTCATAGTGAGTTGACTGTGTGTTCCTCCGCTATCTCATTATCTTCCTATAGGCAACATGTCAAATAACCCTATTTTTGTAATTTATCAATCTCTAAAAACCTTTAAGATCTCTTGCATTCATGATTTCCACTCATTTCCCTCTGCCAGAGCTGCCCTGAGCTGATGGGTTATAAATTTTCTTTACAATTTCCAGTACAACATCATGGGTGATCATTCCTTTCCATATGCATCACTTGTGTTTTCCTTTATTGCCCCAATCAGCCAAAATACACACATCAAGAATGTCAGCCTTCCAAGTATACTTGGAGAGGCTTTAACTTACTTGTTCCTCACAATCCTGAGGAACTGGAATGTTTGTGGAAGTTCAAACCACCTAAGTGCTCTCAGAACCCACAACCCTGCAGAAAAATGAGTCAGAGAAGGAAAAAATATGTCAAGATCAATCACAACAATCATCAGAGGCACCTCTTCCTCCACCCATGCAGGGGCATTTTCAAAGCAGACACACAAAGTAAAGTAGTTCCCTAGGTCAGCTCAGGTGAGCATCTGCTCTCATGTACAGGTGAAACGCTATTCATGGAAAGAACTCTGTAAATAGGATTAAACTGCCTGTTTGTTCTTCCAAAACACCAACTCTTCCCTTCTGAAGCTATTCCTAGATGTTTGTCAGATTTATAACAACTTGGGACTAAACACAATATTGGATTGCTCTTGATGTATAATTCCCCTTCTCAGGTTTCCCCCTCCTGATTGAGTTTAGTTCAGAGTGCTAGAGAGCTTTTATATTTTATTTATTTCATTTTATAATTCCATTTTATTTTTCTAGTGCTGTGCACCAGGCCAAGCAAAGAACTGAGAACAATGCTCTGGCATATTAAATCAAAGGGGCTGACAGATTAATATCTTTTACCCCAAGCACATATGTAGTCAGGTGAAGGCTGGTAGAGGCTGCACATATCAGTGCCCATAGGCTCCTCTGTCTGTGGCCACAAAGCAGCTCTTAGCAAACACATCAGCTGGGCAGTTTGTTTCCACCATTTGTTTTAACAAGCTTTTTGGATAAGCATCAGCTACTTATTCAGGAAGATTGACAAAATTAATTATGAGCACTCCAATATTCAGAAGAAACACCAGTTTCAGCTGAAGACACAGGAATCAAAGAGGATGCTGTTGTGAGGCTTACAGCTTGTCTCAAACACACACACCTCCATCCCTAAGCCATTTTCTGGTTTTTCTGTGACTTACAGGAGAGGCAGAAGGGACAAAGTTCAGTTACCTACACTCTGCAGCAAGCTCAAGAGAGAGATTTTAGTAAGGCATGTGCACCCTAAACCAAGATCTCAACTGAAGGAAGTCAAACACTGTCAGGTTACTTTGCTGCTGCGGAGGCTGTGTGCAGCTCACCACATAACCCTGGTTCCCTGGTCGCTGTTGTGAAAGGCCAGGGAATCAAACCTACACAGGTAGTTCCTCATTCCCCTGCAGCCACCAAAATCTAGTGTATGGAAGTGTTCAGATTACAAAAAGCCACTTGGACGTGACAGTAACAAAGCCAAGCAAGCCAGCAGGGCCACACCGCTCAGAAGTGATTCAGTTACCCAGTAGAATGTGTAGCCAGACCCAGCAGCCTGTCCACAGCCAGATAGGAGACATCAGACATGGAGTTTCAGTGGTTTTGTCTAACTTCTCCTTTTTAGGACCTCTCCAAGTCATCTTCCCAGGTCAAACACATTTGTATTAGGAAAAAAATATGACCCAGTTCATGTGAACTGCAAAACTTGACATATACTTGTGTTTCCACTTGATGTCCTCATAAGAACAGATATGCTTCACCATCCTGCACTAACCAATCTACTTACCCACACACTCCCCATCGGTGTTTGAGCCGACAGCATCATTTCTACCTGTGCAGAGAAGACTCTTATCCAGTAGTCTGAACATTGTTTCCTTTCATGTGGCCACCAGACACCTCTGAAAGAGAAGCAAACATGATTAGCCTCAGCTTTGCCAGACACTGTTTCCCAGGATGGCTAAAGCAAACTCATCCAGCCTCCTCCAAATCTGAACAGGGATTGAAAGAGGGGAATGGAATATATTTTCCTTCAACTAAACTACTGAAGGTTACAGAAAGCCTTATCTTCCAGGAATTCGCTGAGGGCATGCTGTGCAGACACACACAGTGATATAGAGATGCAGTCACACTTCTTCCCTCCTGGTTGTGCCACGACGGAGAGACGGGACACAGCTTGATGCAAGCAAAAGTCCCTTTATTGTATAAAATGATTCCTTTAAATACACTCAGAAGACATGACATGGCATGCTTTAATCAGATTGGTTATTTCATACCTAAACTGCTGGCGGGCTGTATCTGATTGGTCAACGGTCTACCTGTATAATGCTAATAGACCTTATCAAAGTCGTTAGCCAGCAGGCCCAAGTTAACAAAGGAAGAGGCTTGTCCTGGCGCCTCGCTGCAGCAGGAGGCAATGATTACAATCTCTAGGCATGCCAGGGTTTATGGTCTAAAGGTTCCATGCTATCTATCAATCTAGCATTGCCCAGGGCCCTGCTTTCCAAGCCCAATGCCACATGGTTGCACCAAGGAACACTGATTCTCATCACCTTAAAGTGATTGCCTCATAACCTCAGTCTGAAAGGAAGCTAAAAACACCTCTCTGCTCCTCTCCCATCTTATGTCAGGTGTGAATTCATTCTCATAGTTTTGACCAAGTACAACATTTCCCTAGCCCATACCTGGAATATCTCAGTTCCACTGCTGTGTTGTAGCACAACCTGTTACACCTCTTTTGATGTATGGCAGTAACAGACCCAGGTAAGACTTGGATTTACCATATCGCTTCAGCTAATTCTGATTAGCTTTTGCTATCAGGTAGGATTCTGTCCCTCTTGCAGCTAGAGCTGTCACTGACTGTAACAAGTAACTAACACAGATTATTCAGTGACTGAAAACCTGTAAAAAACCCAGAAAACTAAATAAAAAGCAAAAAGAGAGCAGTGCTGCTTGTAACATGAGACACTGTGCTGGCCTCTTTTTTACACCGAGTTTCCCAGGCTCCAGACTCTGTGAAGAGATAACACTTCAGAACTAAATCCCACCTCTGCTCAGCAGCCAAAAGAACAGCAGAGGATGGGATAAATGTGGCATCCTGGCAGACAGAGATGCAGAGGCTTTGCCAGCAGCACAGGTGTTCCCTGTGTGTGCTGCCCACACAATCCAGGTGAGCTGATGGGCATGTCAAGCCCTCCCTTGGAAGTGATTGGATGAAACAGCCAGTGACAGTTGTTGGAGGCAACATGAAGTGAAACATGGACAGAACCCTCAGTCCTGCAAATGACACTGTAACCATATATTAGCAACCTGTATGCCACACAAACCATCCTGGTGATACTCAGAGGCTACAAGTTACTAATACCCTCCCAAACAACTTGTTCTCTTCTCTTAAAAGGGGGAAGACACTAACAGCCAAAAGCACTAACCTGCTAGTGTAATCAAGGCAAAGATGAAAGCAAACCAAGCCAAACGTCCTCTGAACATGCCCCATTTAGGACACTAGAACTGAAGATACTTCTTCCACACTGAGCAGAATTCCTGCATCTCCCATCAACACCCAAAGCATGAGCCATTCCAAAGAGATTCTGCCCTTCTCAAAATATTTGACCCCATTTCAGGCTTCCTACCAAGAGCTGCAACACTCACACACTGCAGTGCCCCCTCGAGACTCTTCACTCGACTCTGGGATCGAGTCCTTCTTCTGCTCAAACCCAACACAAGGGAGATGCCCTGGCATAGAAGATGTGCTGACAAGAGCTACAAGAGCTGCATAGCAGAATAAACCAAGTCAGACCACCCAAATCAGACCAAAGGTGTGCTTTGCCTGGAGTTTTGTCTCTTTGATGACCCAGCCATCAGCAAAGTCCAGTGTGACCTCTCCACTGCTACCTTCATTTCAATAGATTACCCTCCTTCTAGTTTAATAAACCTTTTAATCAGACAAAATTTAACAAGTTAAGTGAGTTTCTGAAAGGCACTGAGCTGGGATAAAGTACTCTTACCCATAGATGGCAACCTTTCCTTGGAGTTAGGCTACCTTTGCATGCCAGTATGTAAAAGCAAGTTGCTTCCCAGCAGCATCCCTGCAGCCTCAAAGAGAAAACCAAAGCAGAACAGCACAACAAGGCATCTCTCAGGAACTGCTCAGAAAAAAAACACACCAGTTCAGCTGGTACAACACAGGCCTGGCTGTCCCAGCCACAGCTGGTGGGGTAGCGATGCGATCAGATGCCACCAGTTCATGCAGGATCTTCCCCCTTCCTATTGAAAGAGAATGTCATCAAAAGCTTTAGGTCTAGTCAAGAGTTTTGAAGTCTTTTATGAGCACTGCAGATGAATAATGCAATCAGGCTCTTCTTCATGCAATCAGGACAGCTGAGTATGGAAGTAGTGATTTTGCCTGAATTGGGAAAAACATGTGCCCAGGGGAAAAAAAAAAACACCAAAAAACCCCAGAAAAAGAATGCTGAAATAAATAACAGCCCAGCAAATAGTTGGCAGGGAGACAAAGAATATGTTATTGTCACGTTTAAATACAGCAGTATTTAATGCTTGCCCTCTCCTTTCCTCCCTGGATGAGCATCAGAGGGTACCATGGGTGACTGGAACCCGTAAGGTGTTTTGGAGGGTGGTGGGGACAGCCTGCCAGCTGACAAGTCATGACTCCTGTTTTCATGGACACTAATAGGACAAAATTGCAATCAGGTTGTCTAAGGTTCCAAGAGGGCAGAGCCAAGGACAGAGAGGGTTTTAAATAAGTTCCCAAAGGGAGAAGGGGTGGAAAAGAGAGGGTTCACTCTCCCTGTGAGCTAAGGCCAGCAGCAATATCTCCCCCACTCCACTCACAAAGTGTTTGCCTGCAGGACTGGGGACAGCAATTCACTCAGATGACAAGGGATGTGACACCAATCAGTACAACTTCTGCTCTGCATCTAGTGCTTCTTTCACACATTTCTTCCACCTGGCCCTTGCTCTATCTCCAATCTCCCTGTGGCACAAGGTGTCTCTTGGCATTTCTCCCTGCCACTGCTGCAGGGAGGTTCAGGTGGAAGATGGGAGGCTTTGCCCCTGTGTGTCATCCAGCCAGCACTGGAAAGGAATGGGCTCACTGCAACTCCAGTTATTTCCCAGACCAACTGTCCCCCCAGAGCAGAAACAGGTTGTTCACAAGTCACAGCCACTCAGCAGGAGGACAGAGCTGCAAGGAGACAAGGATTTATTAGCACACTCTAGCACGCTGCCCTGTCTGCAGTGTCAGAAGCCAGGAAAGGCAGCATGTGTCAGAGCAGACTTCTGTCTTCTGTAGTTTAACTAAACTGGAGTTTAGGCTGCAGTAATGCACACATGTGGAATGAGGTAGAGTGGAAATCCACCAAGAGGCATCACATACTGCTCGTTTCTGGTGCAAAACCAGCATTACTGATATCCAGAGAGCTTTATGAACATGAGGATGTCCCCACCTGCCACCTGATGGGAAACTGCTCAGTACTGTCAGTATTTACAGGTAGCAAAACTGAATGAAAAATTAAGGCCCAAAAGAGAATTCAGCAGGATATCAGTACCAGTCCATTTTCTGGTGCAGAGGTCTGTTTGAAGCTGCTTCCCTTCTGCAGCCACGCTGCTGCAACGTGGCAGTGGGATGCTCAGCTGCTGTCTCCAAGAGAAACATTCAGTGCCCACCATGACACATCATTTAGCTTCATCTCTAACCAGTAGAATAAAACAATGCTTTTCATCAGAGCACTTCACAGATCTCCCAAATTAGGCTTATGTTCTGGATTTTCCTAGTTTGTTACTCTGAACACATTCACTCTGGTATATTCTTCCAATGCCTAATTATCTTACCCTAAAGTCATACATACTCATGCTCATTCCAGCTTCCAGTGAAAGCTGAAGCCTGACCTTCCAGCCAAATGTCACTGTGTATTTTTCTGCAGGCTGGTGGAACCACCCACCACGAGAAGTCACCTTCCCTGTATTTGTGCTTGCACATTGCTATGTATTCTCCCCTCCATTTCCTCTTTGATAGCCTGAACGGATCAAGCTCCTCACATCTTTCACTAGAAAGATATTTCCCAGACTCTCAATCATTTATATGGCTCTTTTATGAACCCTTCCAATTTTTCAGCATCCTCTTTGATCTGCAGACACCAGACCCTGAATCGCTATCCCAGTGAAGATCTGCTTAATGGGGGTGGATGGAGTGGTAAGCTTATTACATTAGATCTGTGAAAGGAAAGATTTGATTTTAAAGTGCACCAGTTTGACTGAGAGGAAAGCAGGATAACAGAAGCATTGAACTGGGGAGACATTTCCTGAAAGGATTAAACTTGTCTGGGTAATGAGAACATCCACAGTCACATTAGACTGGATTAAAGAGAAAGATAAATTCTGCTGCTCCAGAACATAAACCAATAGCTGGTGGGGACTACAAATAAATGTCTCCTCTGGGTAAGTTCTTCTGTAATTGTTCACTGTGGAGAGAGCTTACATCTCCCAGTGAAGCCTCTGGCTACCAGCAGACCCAGGACACTGGGATAAATGGAACTAGAGGAAATTGCCCATCTCTATTATGTGGAGACACACACACACAGATTGAAGAGACAAAGGGTTTGCATTGAAAGATTAAACCCTCATGTCATCTCCCTCCACTTCTGAGCCTACCTAGGTTAAGAAATTAGACTGAAAAACATGCAGCACAGCCAGCATTCTCCAGCCTCCTTCCCCATTTGGGATGGAAGTGAGTGTATACCCATGAACTCAACCGTCCTCATATTCCTGCTTGGTAAATAGTTCCCACTTTTACTGTGCTCTGGATCTTCCAGGTGCAAAATAAAACAGATTGGTCTGGAATTTGGAAGCAAATGAGCCAGGCTGCTTGCTCCAGGCTTCCAATTTAATAAACATGCATCTATATCTAATGGACAGTCTGTCACTTCCCTTTAATAGAAATCACCTGCTCCTCTAATAATCATTAAACAAATTGACAGCACAATAGCCAAGGCCTCTCATCTTAATGCCACCTGCAGCAAGAGTAAAATAATCCACTAATATCTTCACAGAAAGGCCATTATTCTGCCTAATATGAATGCACATACACACTCCATGTGACACAGAATCCAACATGTCCATGAAGAGATAAATTGTATAAGAATTCTCTTTATTTATATAATGCATGTGTTTTAGTAGTAAGATCATTTCTCATTTTCTTTTGATGAGGATAATAATCTCTCAGGCCTCCTGCAGTGCTCTCCTCTGCTAGACCTGAGCACCATGATGCTGGATGGCCAGACATGCCTATGTCTCCATCTGAAATGCAGCTTTCAAGGCCAGGGTGTGCTAATGCTGCTGAGACCTACACAGCTTTAAAAGCTCCCTTCCAGGGGGGATTAGAATTACAGACTCATTAAGGTTGGAAGAGACCTCCAGGATCATCTAGTTACTTTTCTCTGGACACAATCCAGGGCCTCCATGTCTTTCTTGGAGTGAGGGGCCCAAAACTGAATCCAGTATTTGAGGTGCAGCCTCACTAGTGCCAAGTACAGGGGGATGATCACCTCCCTGGTCCTGCTGGCTACAAGCCTGCTGATACAAGCCAGGATGCTGTTGGGCTTCTTGGCCACCTGGGCACATTGCTGGCTCATGTTCAGGCAAGTGTCAACCAACAATTTTCCCTCTGTACAGCTTTCCAGCCACCCTGCCCCAACTGCTCTCCCACACATCCTTGTGTAGTTGTGGCAGGATCCACAAGGGCACTGGGACTTCTGACAGTTAATGGTGGAGCTCAGAGCCACAGCATGGTAACTTTGCATACAAGCCAGAAAATACTTCAGGGTTAGATGGAACCCCTCAACAGGTAATTTGGCATGCCTGAGTACCCAAGGGGCAGCATGCAGCCTTCCTCAGTCAAGTATTCAAGGAGTACCACCGCCCTGTGTGGACTCTGCCATCCATCAGTCCCCAAAGGATGGTCTCCTCCACAGGCTGCTAACATACAGCCCACAGCACACCCAAGAGCTCATCAGTATATTAAACAGGACACACTCACTAGTCCTCCTTTATGGGCAGAAGCTGTTCTGTGATTCCTGTTCAGAGGTAAACCCACTGCTGTGCTGCAACTGTTTTCTGGCAGCTGTGAAGAAAAGCTGTGGTGAATTACTCTCAGCTCAAACCAGAATCCACTGTCCTTCACAACTCCCCCTCTGGGGGGGAGTATCCACACACACAAGTATTCAAGAGAAATCAAGGACACAGGACAGACCTATACTCCAAGGCAAGTCCTAGACTCAAACCTCATGGGGCTACTGATCATCTGGTGGATACTCTGGGAGCTGGGATGGAGGATGCAAGTGAGAACGTTGAAATGGGTTGTATGGGGATAAACTGAGCCCTTGCTGTTTGTCTGGTCCTTATCTCCACAGTACAAGAGCATATCAGTCATTTGCAGAGTTCTCTTCACAGCATGCCTGTGTGGGAGGGGAATCCCACATCCCCATTCTCCAAGCAGGGAGGTGAAACAAAAGGAGGAGTACATGACTCTTCTGTTCCTCCCTGAAGTAAAGCAGGAGGTCTGCAGGTGAGTGGAACTGAAACCCTATCTCCCAAGCTTCCCAAGATGATAGCCTCTCAGCTCTCACCCCTTTACCAGCAGAGACAAACTGCTCAGCATCAAACTTGCCTTGCAGAAATCTCAGCAGGCCAATGGCATCTCAGCATACCTCTTTTTATCAGACTTGGTTGTTGTTTTAGGGTGTTCCTACTTCTAGGACTAGAGGCTTGATCCTTGCTCTCCTCAGTAGTGCAGCACTCACTGCAAGGTACAGGTGTACACTAAGAGGTACAACTACCACCCACTGAAACCAGTCTAAGTGATGGTGTAGCTGCGAATTAAACTCCAAGGTCTCCATGGAGTCATCTCTCTTCCTGTTTCTCCTTTACCACTGTCTACACTTGGAGGCCAAACACCAGCAGCTGTATTTAAAGTTCTAGAACATTCCCATACAGTACCAGACACACAGAGATATAGGGAAACAAGTATATTAAGATTTCTCTGGCTAAACTACTAGCTTTGTTACTACCAAGACTAAACCCCACTATTCACACTGATGAAGAATTCCACAGGATTTCTTTTGTAGAAGAAAACCTGAAATTCAAGAAGCTGGAGATTCTTCTATACCTTTTCACCACTGAAAAATCCAGGAGCAGAAGCCAGACCTGCTGGACTCCCACTGTCTCATACAGTATCTTCATTTACTCCTTCATTACCAAGAACCATGTTCACTGAGGTGATGTGAGCATGGGTGACTGGAAACCTGCTGCTCTGGAACCTAAGCCCAAAAATGAAGAATGGCTCCCAGGATGTACCTTGACCAACCAAGTACATCCTGACCCATCACATAAAGGTCCACCTATATATGCAGGTTCAGAAAGGTCAGAACATATGAACTGTCTACCTAAGTCACACAGTATGTCACAGCCCACCCTACTGCTGTATGCAACCCTGCTTTTGTAGCACACAAACCAAGGACACCTCCTGGCCATAAAAACCTGATAGAACACATCAGTACCACACACTGATTGTGACCCACAGAGAACTTCACAAAAGCCAGCACCATGCCAGTACATGCTTTTCCTCCAGCAAAGCAGGCTCCACTTCAACCCACAACCTGGAATGAGACAAATCCTTCTTCAGATATGGTCCAGTTGTCCTGTCTGGAAGAACCTGGGGGAAAGGGCAGCTGCAAGTGGGAACAAAGAAGGGCAAGGTCTGTACAGCCATCAGTTCCTTTGTGTTTAAAAAAATCTCCTGTAGATTAAACTGGGTCTGTCTTTAAGTAATCTCCAGTTTAAATTACTCCCATTGAAACCTCTCAGCAATCAAAATTAACAGAATGAGCATCATCATCTCCAAGATGGAGTGGAGTAGGAGAGGGCAGAAGGGCAGCCACATTAAGAATCAGACCTCAATCCACATGTAGCATGGAAGTCTGAAAAGCAGCACCACAGATCATTCTATCTTACCCCTCTGATTTCTCCCAGGCTCCTCTCTGACCCGACCTGGCCAAAAAGCAGCCTCTTCAGCAACACAGATTTAGTAGCCAGCCCTGCTGCTCCTGCTGTGCTGCCATACCCTCCTGTCAGTCAGGAAACACACAGTGGCTTTCAGAGACAGCAGCAGTGATACACATTCTGCTTGAGCACAAACACGTCTGCTGCTCACTGCAGAGGACAGCTCCAAGATATCACCCATTTTATTTGTTTCAGTCAGGCCTCTCAAAAACTTCAGCCCAGGAACCAAGATCCACATTCCAGATCCTCAGCAAGTACAAAGAGGGTTAACTAGCTCTGTTAATTGAGAGTCACAGGCACAGAGGCAAACTGAGCCAGCAGCTGAGATTGCAGCTATAGAACTTCAGCCACTGACTCTTCATCTAAAATGCTAAAGAGCTGCTGCTTGGGGCAGTCCTGATTTTAAAAGCATCTTCTCTGCTCCTGAAATTCCAGTGCAAATACTCCAAGAGGTCTCACAATGACCCAGGGCTCTTGGTCCCCTCAGGTGTATTTAGAGGTGACCTGTAATGCTTTGGGGAGCTCCAGTGTTTGCACAGAGGACTGAACACATGTAGAGGTTCTTCACACTACAGGTACTGATGCTAGGATCAAAGTAGTTTGCCCTGGATGTAGGTTAGTCTAACCAAAGTGCATCAGACAGATAAAGATTAACATGCCTAAATGATACATGTGTCCTAATTAGAGAATGTAATCACCTCAGGCTTGATCATTATCGCTCCCTTTATGTTTATCATCTCAGCTGCATTAGGGTCTCTGGCAGCTCTTTCATCTAACTTTCATATTCAAGGACATCAGGTTTTTAATCATTAAACACACCTTAAATGCTATTTTTCAGGAATCTTTGAAGAATAATTGTTTTCCCAGTATAAAACTGTATATCACTGAAAGTTGTTTTAAAAACCTCTCATCTCTGGCTGCTGCACTTATGTCAACAGATCTCTCTGGAAATCAGGCCCTGGGAAAGTAGCTCAGAAAATAGAGAAAAAACTGTTTTGTCATTCTCACTCTAGTTTTTCATCCATTTGCTCTGTTGGAACATTTCCAACTCAACTATAGGATCTGTCAAAGTATCAGCATTGTCAGAACTAAAGGGATTTTCATCTGAGACTGAGCCCTCAGGGGCAGCACTGCCCCTGTTTTGGGGCTGACAACTCGAACTCATTCCTTCTGATTTAGCCTAATGCTTCTCCCCACACCTCTCTGCATACATTCAAGTTTTCCCCTCCATATAGACCAACCACTTGTAAAAAAAAAACCCAAAAGAATTAAAATTCCCACATTATTCACCTTCCAACAAATCCTCTTTCACACTATTGGTGCTATGCAGGGAGACATCCAGGAAGAGCTGGCCTAACTTCTTGCACGTTCACTGATAACATGCATTTAGTAGGTGTTTAGCTTCATATCATCCTGCAGAATGCATAAATCTGGCTCAGGATATAAAAATAGCCCACTATCAATCTTTCTGTAGTGGGAAATGTAGATTCATTGGTGCAGGCAGAGGGAGCACTGGCAAAACTTTATAGCTGCTTCCATAAAGCTGTCAGCAGTGAAAACAGGCTGGTTTTTAAGCTCCAGGAACAAAGATCATATTGGCACCAAGTCTTACAGCAGGAATACTAATGAGATCCTACAGACAAGAGGTTTGTGGCTAGGACAAGGAAACACAGATGTAGACCTTTGAGCTCTGAACCAGAGTGATTCCATCAAGTTGTTAGAAGTGACTGCAACTCTTCTGAAAGCATCTACAAAGGATAACATCTCCTTCTCTACTTTTTTCCCCTCAAAATCCGCTGATTCCTTAGCATGGCTGCCTACCAGATACACATTCTGGACATAATTACTTAGAACTATATAAAATAATAGAGCCTGTTGTTGTACTTCTTGCTTCCTCCCACAGATTTTGCTGGTTTGACCCTAAAACTGACATCTCAAGACCATACATTAGGGTCAAAGATCACTAGTTGAGAGTTCTCCTCAGAAATATGGCCCTACAGAATCAGGCAGGCTGGAAAAGAAGCTGAACTGAGACATTCTTTTAGATATGGCAGCCAAGGAAAACTCTGAATCACAGCTAATGGGGATACAAACCCAGTTGACTTCACAAATGTGAGAAGAACATAACATCTGCTGCTGTTGGGCTTCTCACCAAGAGTTTTATTAAATAGAACTGTAATAAGTTCTATTCCTTATAACACTTAACCCAAACCTCTGAAAGGATCATTATCCTATCAAGAAAGTGGCTGTTTTCATTAGGAGTCCCAACAATCATATCTATTCCTGCTTTCAGCCAGGACTGAAAGCCAAAATATCAGAGGTCCTACATGCCAGTTCCTTCTGTGATCACACCCTCAGAGAATATGCCAGAAAGCACAATAGGAAGCTACAAGCTTATATGTTTATAGCTTTAATCTTTCAACCAAACATGCCTTGAGTACTTTACATATCTGAATGGTATCTGATATAAACTTGTGATCTATCACATAATGAGGAATGAAGATAAGACAGAAACCTGTATTAATTTGACATGCACAATATACACATATACAAAACACTCCAACAGCAGTAGCAGAGCAAAGACCAAGGAAAGAAAAGCTTCTACAGAACATAAAAACCATATGAAACTCTTGCAGCTCACAAGGTCTCACCAAAACACATCCAGCATCCTTTCCACAATTGGCACTGCACAGAAAGCATCCCTGGCAGGAGCCTGCAAAGGTTGGGGGTATCCAGCTCTTCTCTTCTACAGACCCTCATCAGCTGCAGCTCAGCTGAAACATCCCAACCTCATTCGTTAGCATTGATTTACATTAGCAAGTGGGAATACCTGTTATTGTTCCCCCTTTGCCTTCTTTTCAGCAATCCTAATTACTAGTTAATCTTTTTATGTAATTTATATTGTAAAAAAAGGGGAGAATAAAAGAAAAAGGAGAGGGCAAGTCTCTTCAGTAAGAGCAAGGTAGGGGCTGGAGACCTGTATGTACCTGGCTACAGCAGGTCCTTCTTTTGAGACCCTCCCCTTACAGATTGCTAAACATGGTCAGAACCCACAACAGTGGCTATTTACAAGATTAGAAACTAGAAGTTCTTGTTTTGAGCTAAATGACCTTCTTGTGAGCAAAAACTGAGTCAGACTGTCCAGACTATAGTTTGTAATTAGAGGCTCACAGTAACTTCAGCAAACTACCACCACGTGCATTTTTCCCCCCTTTTAATCACTCAGAGAATTGCTGTGATAACTCTGCACAGCAAAACAAAGGTACAGGAGCATTTCCCAGGCTCTAGCTCCTGGCAGCAAAGTGACAGTGAACGTGCAAGTATTCAATACAAGCATGATGAAAAAGTGTAAACATTCCTGACCCAAGCTGCATTTTTGATGCAGTTCACAAAAGACTGGACCCAAACCCCTTTGAAATTCATGTGAAACCCTTTCAGGATCTGAGCATCACCAGGCTGTGCTGCTGTGGTCCCTCTGTTACATGGCACATACACCTTTTGTGCACAAATACCAATAATTCAGAATAAAAGCACAACACATCTTTTGAGACTGTGCTCCCCCCCACCCCCCCAGCAATCAGTCAGTAAGAGGCAGAAGGCTCTTTCTCCCAACTGGCAGCTTTTACCAAGGCAAGTCATCACTTTGAAGGACACAAATTGTTTGTACCTAGAAAGATAAAAACCCTAGAGCACACTGCATAGCATTCTCTGCTGCCCATTGTGCCTCAGGATGTATGTTCCTTCCCTGGTGTAGACAGGCAGAGGCAGTGTCCTGGTTCTGGCCAGGCCAGAGTTGACATCCCCAATCAGCCAACACAGGTCAGCTGAGTCAGCCCAGGTGAACTGAGTTAGCCGGAGCTGTTTTCCACACCACCTGACACCATTTGCCCATAAAAGCAGCTGCTTGGGGAAGGGTGGGGGCTGTTCTTTGCCTCTAGGATAGTTGGAGTGCAGCTCCACATACCCACCCCCTTCCCCTGCGGCACCGTGGGGTCCCCCCCACGACCTTCTGCAGCGTGAGTCCTCTCTAGTGGGGAGTCATCCCCTCACCACATGCCTCTCAGAAGGACTCTCCCCTCCATAGGGTGCTGACATCCGGGTCCAGACCCCCCCCGGCCTGGTCACCCGCAAAGTCACAAGTCCCTTGGCAAACCTGCTGAGGCGTGGATCAATCTTCACAGGGCAGAGGTGTCTCTGCTCCCCGTCCTCATCCATGGGCTTCGGGGGGACACCCGTTTCACCATGGACTCCACCACGAGCTGCAGGGGAAACTTTCTCTTCACATTCTTCATCCCCCCCCTCCTGCAGGCCTGGCCTTGTGTCTGTGCAGCTTGTTCCATCTTCTCACTCCTGCTCCAGTGGCAAAGTGCCCCTGCCAGCAGGTTTTTTTCTCCTCTCTGTGATTCCCAGAGGCGCTGTGACCACCTCTGATAGGCTCAGTCTCAAATTTGGCCTTGACTGTACCAATGTTTTTCAAAACATGGGGCTCGCAGAAAGCTGTAACTGCAGCTTACAAGAGCCCCTGAAGCAGCAGTTACACCAAACTGCAACAGGCAGTAACTTCTCTAGGTACAGTACCTACCACTCCTTGACTTCCCATCTCTCTTACTCAGGGTTACCACCTCTTCGGATGTATTGTCACAGGATTTTTCTGATGTGTTTCTGTTACAGCTGAGACAGGTCAGACAAATCCAGTATTAAAACAAAGCAGCTCTTTTGTCCAAGAGGAGCTAAAGAGTGTTGCTGTGAGGAGGAGGAGGCACCTTTCCACAAAAGGCAGTGGTACCATACCCATCATGGGTGTGATGCTCCACAGCCTTAGGCAACCTCCACATGAAGGTAGGAGGAGCAAGAGAGACTCTCTCCCACCCTGCCTCTGGGAATGAAGCATCTGGTTCTATCCTTACCAGGGCTCAGGATGTTCAGTGGGATTTACCCTGCATAAAGTGGGTGCTTTTTGCCTCCAGGACTGTAGCACCATTCAAATGGGCACACAAGTCTGTAGCTGGGAGAAAGGGGAATGGCTTTGATTCCCCTCCTACAAACAGGAGGGGAATGAGCTTGTTCAAAGGGTAGACAATGGCAGGACAAAGGGGAATGGATTGGAGCTGAAGGAGGGAAGGTTTAAATTGGATATTAGGGGGAAGTTTTTTTATAGAGAGAGTGGTGAGGGGCTGGAACAGGCTGCCCAGAGAGGGGGTGGGTGCCCCATCCCTGGAGGTGTTCAAGGCCAGGTTGGATGGGGCCCTTCCAACCCAGACTATTCTATGATTCTGCAAGAGTCTGGTGGCTGGAAAGCCTCAATGTTGATATATCATCTACAAAATTGTTAAAAAATAATCCCACACACCAAACACTGTAAGGCAGACCAGTAAGTCCCTGTAGTGGAAATTACATCACCTAGACATGGGCTAAAACACCATGCTCTGCCTCCAGCCAAGAATTTTCTCTATTATTAGAAAATCAATTACTTCTCCTAATCTGGACTGCAAATATTGGATGTGACTAAGTATCCTGTGATCTTTTCCACTCAAACCCCTCTCTCTATAGTAGGCATACCACAGAGGTGGTAATAAAATTTGTATCTAGTGGTTCATGCACATTTCAATATTACTCTCCTGCAATTGAGTCTGGTGAATGGAAAACAAATTTAAATCAAGATAAAAGCCCAGGCAGATGCCATCCATATTGTTAACTGCTTGTCATAGGTAGAGATGTATTTTGTATCCTTTGGGAATGGCACTTCTCATTTTTTCTCACTGTAAAGCTGTAACATTTATTGTCTCTGAGCAGGAACTGTGAGGTATTCCACTTGGATGGTGTGTGAGATTGGAGTGGTTTAGAGCTTACTTTCTTGTATTCCTCCCCAGCATTACGCACATTCCTTATTTTCTCTCTGTCTTTGTTGTTATTAAGGTATCTGACTCAAAACCACTGCAGTCAGTACAGACCTTTCCACTGGCTTCAGACAGATTGGGACCAAATGCTAACAGTCTTCTTGTATCTCTCATGAAGCCTGCAATGATCACAGAACCCCAGACTGGTTTGGGAGGGAAAAGCCCTCAGAGCCTCCTCAGTGTCCCCCTGCCAGGGGCAGTAGCCCACCCCAGCCCAGCGTGTCCAAAGCCCCATCCAACCTGGCCTTGAACCCTGCCAGCGATCCAGGGGCAGCCCCAGCTTCTCAGGGCACCCTGTAGCAAAGCTTTAGCCAAGAAGAATTTCTGCCTAGTATCTAAGTCTACCCTCTCTTAGTTGAAACCCATTACCCCTTGTCCTGCCACTCCATGTCCTTGCAAACAGTCCCTCTCCAGCTTTCAATATCCTGAAGACTTTTTACAGCAGCTTTTGGAGGCAATGCATTTCCTATCAAAACACATCTGTCCTGCAAGAATCCCAGGTACAAGTATGAATGGGTACCTTCAGGGCAGGAGAAAGAAGAAATATTCCATGTCAAAACAGCTGACCCAGGATAGCTGCTTTAATGCAAAATCCCAGCAAGGAGCATGCTTTTACCTAGGTTTAAATAGTCAAGATAAACTGCAGGGTGAGGGGTGTGTAGGAATATAATATTTTGATTGTGCAGGCACTGTGCTTCATTTCTACTGCTATTTATTTCAACCTGGTCAGAGACAGCTGGTACTTTACAGAAAGCACATTGCTTTTACAGGGAATATACAGTCTGCCAAATCAACACTGGCTTCAATTGCCTTTTAATAGGCCAGGGGTTCAGATACAGAGACAGAAATAAATGTGCCTTACTAGATCACTGCATTGTAGGCTCAGCCCAGTTTCTCTTTAGCCCTGTTGCTATCACACAAACAGTTACCACCACAATTAACAGTCTCCTTTCTTCCCAAAGGAATCCTTTTTATTCTAAATAAAACCAGTGAGCTGAAGCTACAAAGAGCCATCAGTTACTGCTTCTCAGGGTGGCAACTTAACCCAAGGACATCCTCTAATCCCCATCCCAGTTAGCCTGCTATGGGCTTCCACCTCCCTAACCAAGACCTCTACAGGAGATCAGAGGGCTCCTTCAGAGAGGGTTAAATCTGCAGCCTTTTAGGTTTGAAGTGAAAACAAGCCAAGAGCTGCTGTTTTCCTTGGTTTGTGTTCTCATTTTCTGTTGATCATTTTTATTTTCAGAGCTTCAGGAATTGGAACTACTATGCAAAGGCCTCGTTAAGATTATATAATTAATTTCACTAATGAAAGAATTTCTAAATGTGTTTTTAAATATAATTATTTAATTTTTAATGTAGTTGCCTAATTTCCTAGGTAAATACCAGGCTATTGACATTTTGCAAGGCTCACATTTATAAATAGCAGATTTTTAATGCACTAAACTTAATAGAATCCCTTTAGAAAGCCTATTATACTCTTTAATGTAATGTAAAATTTTATTACTTTTTAGTAATTACAGTGTTTGTTTTGTAGAATTAATTACCAGCCAGCTTCAACCTGAACAACTCATCATTCCAAGCTTCTCCCTCTCCTTTAGCTACACACTGGGTCTGGGTCATTGGTGTAATTACTGGAGATTAAGAGAAACAGGTAGATTGTTTGTAAAGCCCTGATCGAATTACATTTGCCCAAGGACATCAAGGGCAACAAGAAACCCTTCTACAGGTATGTCAGTGATGAAAGGAAGACTGGGAAATGTTTGGGTCTCTCTGAAAGGAAATGGGGACGTGGTTACCTGAGATATGGAGAAGACTCACATACTCAATGACTTTTTGCCTCAGTCTTCACCAAGTGCTTCACTAGGAGAATGAAGAGCTGCCCACTGTAGAAGGTGATCAGGTTTGGGACCATCTAAGGAACCCAAAGGGTCTCAAGTCCACAGGACCTGAAGAGATGCACCCATCAGTCCCGACACTGTGAAGAAGTTCCTAAGCCACTATCCATCATTTGAGAAACCATGGCAGTCTGGTGAAGTTTGGTCTGTAAGTCTCAGTTCTGTGCCCAGTAAGATCCCAGAGCAGATCCTTCTGGAAGCTATGCTCCACAATGTATGTCCTCAAAAAGCACTTGGCAGGACTCTGCATCAGGACAGACTAAGTATTAATGTCATAAGAGTCTGCAAAAGCTCACCCTGCCCTTCTCCTTGTTTGTACACAACCCCCCCCCCAGTGATTCAGCGTTATCAGTCACAAGCCACACAGGGACATATGCAAAGCCCCAAATTCTCACAAAAGCTCAGCATCCAGACCTGGATGCCAATGCTCTCAGGCCCTTATAGGGTTGTTCAGAAAGGAGCTGGTGTCTCTCTGAACTCTGATCCCAAGAGAGGCAACTTGTGCATATGCCAACACAATTACATGATCAAGGGCATAATGACTACCAATTATTCTACATTTCCAAACTGAGCAGTCACTTGCATTACATATTTTGTGAAAACCCTGCAGACTCCAGAACAAGTAATTGCAAGCCATTCTGTGCTTTCCTGGAACTAGAGTCAAACTTCTTTCTCCTGCTGAGACCATAGATCATTAACATTGTTAATGTTCCCACTAAAACTGTTTGGAGAATGTGACAAGTCTAATTTGTTACTGCCAAACCAGCTGGGAGTATGTTTAAAATGCATCAGTCTTGCTGTTGTATCCTTTGAATGGATGTGTGGTTCCTGTCAGGTAGGCTTGCTATTTTCTTAAAGACTATCTGTTATTTCATCAATCTTTGTAGCTGGCTCCAGAAGGGAAAACCCTCTATTTTGCTTACTTCTGCTTTTAGATTTCAAGAAAAAACTATCTTTAAAATACAATGATTGTGGCCCAGGGAGGGAAACAGAGCACCTTTCAAGGCAAAGCTTGGGAACCCACAACTGCTTGATTCCTCAAATAAAGCTATTTGAAAGTTGCATAGCTAGTTACCATTTAGTTAGATACCATGCCTAACCTCCCACCTTTATTTTGGTGTTTGATAAGTCTTATTTACTTTGTAAATAAAGCTTCATCAGTCACTGATATTCCTAACATCTGTGGTTGCTGTGATCCTTAACACAGATGTAGATCAGCAGCCAAATGTCTGAAAAGGATGCTTTTTTCCATCATATTTTTTCCCCCCTATTTCATTGTCTCCAGCATGCAGTATGACATTCCTAAACAACAGAATCAATCAGGAAAGAAAGTAGTGAGGCTGATTGAGATGAAATTTCAGGAGCAATGCTGGGTAGATGTGCCTAGGTGTACCTGCTTATGGTGCATTTTCTATTTTAACATATGAACAGGACATACCTGTTTGTATTATGTTTTAATATCTTGGGAAATACTAGTTTAAATTGGAAAAACCTGAAGCTAAAGCAAAGAACCAGCACTGACTATTCAGTGTAGTAGGGTAGGTTATTTTCACTTTGGCTTCAAGAAGAAAAAAGGATAGAAAAATACTATTCCTGATCTACTGGGCTTTGGTATTTTCTGATTTCCTCATGAAATATAAATTCAGTTACCCATTTCCATGCAGAACCTGTCTCCATCTCTGCCCTGATGACAGAAGCAGAGCACAGGGCACCCACTTGTTTAGCACAGCTGCCTCACTGCGAAACACCCACTACTCTGCTGTTTGGCACCTCACAGCTAATCAGGCTCCAGAGCTCTCTCCAGTAAGCTCAGCTTCCCATGGCCTTTGTACCACCCCACATCCATAGGAAGGCAGTATGGAATGATAAATCTCTCAGCTCTAATGTGGGAACAGCCAGCTGTAATGTGGAGCAGCTGAATCCTGTCTGGGATGCAGGATTGTGATAAACATCACCCAGGTGATGAGTGGGCCTGTCAGTTTGATGAGGGGCCCAGCAGAAAGAAGGATCTCAGTGTCTGTGCTAAGCAGCTGGTGTTATGAAAAGCTATCTAAAAGAGAGGTGTGCTTAATTTATGACGTGCAGCTCTGTACACACAGCAGCCTTGTTTGCTCATGGTTTGACAGGCTTCCATGACACAACCACTCCTGGACTTTGTTCTCATATAGGAGTCAAAACCACTGAATGGGTTGGAGGATGTTCAGGCAGGACAAGAGCACTTAAAGGTGGGACAAGAGGATTACTTTGCCCATTTAGTAAGTGCTGCAACCCATCCTTCTGCAAGGCATCACAGTGCCTCTGCTTGATGAGCAGAAGACAGGATTTTGTAATAGTACCTAGAGAACTGTTTGTTCCCCACAAAGGTCTGATGTGCAGTATGGACATGAGCTCAAACTGATTTTTATAATCATTTAGTGTTACAACTTTGTGGCTGGACATCTTCATATTAGTTTTCACTTAGTGAAAACCAGAGTACTAGAAAGTGTTTCAAGCAATATAAACCCATTGAGAGAAGTGAGAAACTCAGGGTAAAGAGAAGTGCAACTGCTGTGGGGCAACTTAAGATGTCTTACATCTATTCTTCAGCAATATTCCAGACAATTGCTTTCCTAATAGTCTCATGAACACAACCACTCTAACCTGGTAGTAAAGAGCCAGAAGAAACAGGGGAAGTGGCAGCCAAAGAGGAATTGTGAAGAGTCTCTCCTCCTGCATCAAGAAGACATCAGGTATGTTCTGCTCTTTATGTTGACCTGCTTAAGAGAGATTTTAATAGTACAATGTGCAAAGATTTGTCTTGCTGAGTTTTTAAATTTAGTCCCTTTTCACAGCGCAATGCTTCTGTTTAAATTAACAAGCTGAGAGGGATTTATAGCTCCAGCTTAGAAGTTTATAAATTGTTATTGCTTTTCTTGAGTTTTTCCATTTAAACGAGTTGCAAGGCTTGGGAATCTCTCCTGGAGGATGATTTAAATCTGGCCATGCTGCACATCTGTAACCAGAGGTGGTATAGTGCAAGGCTATCTCACTAAAAATAAGGGGAGAGGTGAGCCTCTTGAATGGGCCCATGAATAGAAGGATGGCCATTACACCTGGTTGTATTACTACACACAGCATATATCACGGTGTGCACATTGCCTCTGCTTTGCTATCAGCCATGTCATTCTGTATTAATAGCAGTGGTTAGCATTTCTCCTGGCCTCATCATATGGAGGTGAAATTGTTTTTTCCTGAAGGAAGACATTATTTCCATCCAGCAGAGAGAGAAGTTAAGATGGCAGAATGAGAAGGGAGTAGCTTTCCAAGAGACCCTGGCCTCCACTGCAAAGGCTCTTATCTATACCTCTGAAGAGCTGTCCTGCTGAGTTTGAATGATGGTATTCAAGGCTACAGCCTAGTTCCCCTTCTCTTCTTGTGAGTTCTACTGATTTTTATTGGACAGGCCTGGCTGTATCTCAACAGGGAAAACTGAGTGTGTTGGTATGGTTCCACAGCAAGCTAGAGATAGCAGGGAGGACTAGGAAGCTATGGCAGGACATGCAATGGGAAGCACAGAATAGATATGTTCATGGGAATGTGGGAACTTTGAGACACTAGCATGAGATACTCTGAGTGAGAAAGGCATTTTCAAAGGGACAACTGTAACCTACGTGCCCATACAGTGCTCCTGCAACATGGAATACCACCGAGCTCATCTTCTGCCATCTACAGGATTCACAATGCTCAGATGCTTAAAACTTAACTGCTGTGAGCTTTCAATACCAGTAGCATAAAGCCTGTACCCTTGGAGATGTGAGGTGGTAATGCAAAGGCATTAATCCTTCCCAGCTTCTTGGGAGTTCAGCACCAGGTGGGATCAGTCCCAGAGGAACTATGCAACTCGCTTTGCCTCTATCATCAAAGCACAGGGAACCAGGTACCCTTCACGCTCCTCACTTCCAGCAGAGAACATCAGTATTGGGTTGGTACTTTGTCCTGAACCAGTGCTGAGGCAGGTGAAGGTCCCATCCACCACGTTTCCCTTACTTCTGCAAAGTGGCAATGGATCCATTCATGCAAATGTAGAAATAGCTTTTGTTTTAAGCAATTAAGCTGACACTGCTAGCTAGAGCAGATATATAAAGTTGGTCCTGAATCAATCTACATAGTTAAATTGGGACTTCTTACCTTTTAAATATTCCCTGAATCACAAGGATGCCAAGAGCTGATCAGAGAAGATTCATGTCTCCTTTGGTATAACAGTATTTATGTAACTGCACATCCTGATAATTACTCAGTGAGAGTTTCAGGCTGCCAGCAGTACCTTGAGAATTCCCCCATGGGTGATTCTGTGGAGGAAAAGGAGAAAGTGAATATTAAACATACTGTAGCAAATATATTTTTTTTTATCATCCAGGCACTGCTTACAGAGCCTGAGCCAATTTGTGATTAAGCAGTGCCGGGTCCTTCCATCTCAGCCACAGCAATTTGTGCCTATTGCTGCCTAACTCTAAAGAAATCAAACCTGCTCTCACGTTATAGCACAGAAGATGCACTTTTCATTTCATGCAGTGAGGGAGACTACAGCTCCATCAGAGATTTAGTCAGCCTCAAAGCTCATTTGGAGCTAAAAGCCCTATGAGCAATCCATAATGAGGAAGATCTGATAGTTTAATGCATTTCTGCAAAGAACTGTAATTTGCTAAGAAATGAATAGGATAATATCATTTCTGGGATCAACTGGAGGTCAGTGTGTTACGTTTCAGCTCTAAGTGTTGGTATAGAGAGATTCAATTAGGAATAGGTGACAGTTTAGAGACAGTCTCAGACTTTGTGACACCTCTAGGGAAATTCCAGTCAACTCTTAATACTTTGATGCTCAGATAAGTTCATTTTTTATTTGTTGATGCCTGCTTCTGGTCAAGATGACTCAGTTCAATGTCCATCTTGGCAACGTTTGGATATGTACCCAAACCAACCTCTAAATGGATTTACTAGAGCAAGTTTCAGAGAACTCAGTGTCTATGGTAGAAGTGCACTGTAGACCAGCACTTGAACCATGCAACTTAGAGCCTGAACAGACAAGGTGGGAAAACAGTGTCATCAGGGGGAGAATTGAGCAAGCAGCTGGCAGCTTTTCAGCAATGCAGTTCTCATTTAGACAATGAGATTGAGCAGGCTCAGTATTTCAACATCCTTGCTCTTTTTCCTCAGCCAGGTAAAGCCAGAGCATTTACATTCACCTGACATCTTCCTCTCTACCTGGTCTGAAAGCAGCTTTGGGAGAAAAGTATTTGCTTTATTCTCCCACTGTCATTCTCCCACCCTCAGTGTGGAAACCAAACTAATTCACAAGAAATCATTCTATGAGCTATTTTATTTGCTGTTCAGAATCAAGGCACCTTGCTAATAGAGACACTGCAGATAGAGAAGGTTCATGTTATTAATTGTAACAAGAGTTTTCTGCAAGTGAAGTATCACCAGTGTGCCAGCTCTTTTTTGATTTAGGCTTCATGATCTGCAAGAGCAGTCTGTCACAGTGACCCCAGTATCTGTAATGGAATAACAGAAAACTGAGTCACCAAAGGTAAGCAAATAACCACATTTGGAGAACCAAAAGGAAATGACTCCTAGGTGCACACTGAACCAAGCAAGCACCAGTAATTCCACAGATTTGAAGTAATGACCACAGATACTACCTGGTATTTTATATATGGAGAAGTGCCAAACAATTTTAAGGCAAGATTGACTAGGAAATGAGATACAACAGAAAGAACTATCATTACCTTCTAAGGACGCTATGTTGCTGCTGGATTTATAGGCAAACTCAAGCTGGAAAGACCAGAACTAGTAAATTAAAGGGAAAATGTTGAAATACATCAAACTGATTACCTTGGAGCCAAGAAGAAAACAGCATAGAACAAATCCACTGCATGAAGATGGTGGAGGGTTGGAGCACTGAACTACAGGAAAATTTGTAAAGCCAGAGGTAGGGTTAATGCATCTTTAGGATTAATGTAGTCATAATCTAACACTGCAAAGGGAGAGCTGGTCATAAATTGCCACAAGGGAAGGAGATGACAATGGGGAGCCTGCGTGGACTTACTGAATAATAGTATCATAGCATCTGTTATGCAATATGGTTTGAACTTTGCAAAGCCCCACTGTATAACTCACTTGTCGTTTGGGCTGAGGAGCAGATGACAGATCTGCCAGGAATGCTCAAAAACAGGCCTATTAATTATTTTTTTTTCCAAAAGAGAAGTTTCTAAACCAGCTGTTCTCACAGAGACAGTGTTTCAGCCAATAGATCATGCAAAAAAATAGAAATGTGTAGAGTAGAATCTAGTAAAGGTCCCTGTAAAAGCAAGAAAATGTTCAGAGAGAGAATTGTGGCAGCTTCAGTTAGCTTACAGCACAAAGTTATTTACAAAGCAATGGGAAACATTACACTGGAAGGGACACACTGGTCCAAGACTAAACTCTCATGATACAACAGTTGTAGCAGACCTGAAGATGTTTTTCCCTTTCTCCAGCAACATTCCAAGACTAAAAGAAAAGAGAGTAAGTTAGAGGGCTGCTGCCTGTCTTGCACTCAAGAGTTCACAAATGAATGCAGCATCTATTTGAAAAACCCTCTGACCAGGGTACCAGGTGGTCATCAAGTTCATCTGTACACCCAATCCTTTTTTTGGGTGTTGACCAGACAGAAATCTCTCAGAAGTCTTTCAGCAAAGGAAAGCTCTCCCAAGCCTCTTAGGCAATGTAAGATCAATCCAGGGCTGTCAACATCATTACTACCAAAAAGTGAAGTAACAGTTGTTGCCTTTGCAAGCTGTGGCAGTCACATGTACAGCTTCTTTCACAACACCAAGGCAAGGAATACCTACCAGTAGAACTCATTTATACTGAGCCAAGCAAGCATACATCCTAAATCCAGGTAGTATCTTAGTAGGTGTGTTGCTTTCAGTTTATCTTTTATATCCATTTAGCTTGAGATGTTTCTGTTCAGATTGTGTACACAAGAGTTATTTCAGAAGCCACTTGTAACAGCAAACAGAGACCACTGCAGGGATTAACAAGAACATCCCAAAGGTAAGTCTGCTAGCTCAGGGTTGAATTAATATAACTATATATGCTCCAACAGTTTTCTGTATTAGCTTACAGACACATCCTCATGTATCTTCCATTTTATCAGAGGATCTAGATTATATGTCTATAGTAATTAATAAAGGAATTAAAAGCATTAAGCAAACCTGACACACAATCCAAGCAAGGCTCTGGGAGAGGCAGAGAAACCAGGCTGCTCCCTATATGGCCCCATCCTATGAACAGCCTTTCCAAAATGAAGATGATCATTTGCATCACATGAATATACAACAATGTTAAAAGAAGTAGAACATGTTTGAAGTCTATTCAAAACCTCAAAGCTATGAATTTGGGTAAATTAACTGAATTTTACTCTATTGTGCCTACACATCATCAGATAGCATGTCCAAAGTCAGGTCTCTATATATTTACTCAACAAGCTTTTGCAGAAAGATGCCCTTTGTCTCATTTAATTCCTCAAAATAGAATAAGAATTCCACAGCCTTATGCTGTTTTTCTGCAAAGAGGCAGGTTTTTTTCCCAGATAGATGCACGCTGTTTGCTCTAGGTGACACACATTTCTAATGGCTTTAAAGCACTCTGGCTTTCTCTAGACATTGCTATAATTACCAGCTTCCTCTAGACTTGGTGCTACCATGCTCTGATCAATACAGAAGTCAGATGTGCTTGCTTAGGTATCTTGCTTTATTTCTTGTGACCTTCATGTATTTATAAAAATATGATCAAGTGCTGCCTCACTGGCCTGTTTAATAGACTCAGAGCCAATCCTTACATTATAGATTATCTTCTCACTAACATCGGTGGTCAAATAACTAAGACAGAGCTTGGAGCCTTTAGAAACACTGGATGCACTGCACTCACAGGTCTCTGCTGGACTGGGGTTTCTTAGGTGATTTAAGACTAGTCATTTAGGCTGTTTATCAAGGTTATACATCTCAGGATCAGGACTTGTTCTCAGTTCAGACTTGGCCTTCCTCTGACAGATGTATTGTGCAGATACACATAACAAGGGATCACATAATTTACACAATTAGGGCTACAAAGATGACTAAGGGCCTGGAGCATCTCCCCTGTGAGGAAAGGCTGGGTGAGCTGGGGCTGTTCAGCCTGGAGAGAAGCAGACTCAGGGACCTTATTAATGTCTATCAATATCTGAAGGATGAGATGCAGGGGGAATTGGCCAGCCCCTTTTCAGTGTCTGTGGGGACAGGACAAGGGGTAATGGCTGCAAGTTGGAGCACAGGGAGTTCTACCTCAGTCTGGGGAAGGTGAGGGAGCCCTGGGCCAGGCTGCCCAGGGGGTGTGGAGTCTCCTTCTCTGGAGAGATTCCAGCCCCATCTGGACACCGACCTGTGCGCCCTGTCCTAGGGACCCTGCTCTGGCAAGGGGTTTGGACCCAATGAGCACTTGAGGTCCCTTCCAACCCCTGTGATTCTGTGATTTAGACACTGAAGGCTTGTCTACAGGCTTAGCCCCTGAGTCACTGCTTCATTTCTTCAGGAAAAGTGATCATCTCCTATTTAGATCTTCTCTGAACTGTCATATGCTGATTCATCAAGAACTTGAAGAACAAAGTGTTTTGATCATTTAAAAAAAAATACAAGCAAAGCAAAGCAACTTCCAATGACATCTTTGATGTTTTATAGATTAAGAGAGTCTCTCATGAATAATAGTCATGTCTTGTGTCATCTCTTTCCTGGCTTTGAGAGTTTTCATTAACCGAGATTAACACTAACTGGAAAATAATTAAACTAGCTTATAGAGTCTGGCCTTCCCATCAGCACTAGTAATAATTAATCAGCACCATCAATAAATTTTAATAGCATTAAAATTCTGATTCTCTCAGCTGCACACTCCCTATTTCTATTCTTAGCTTCATTGCATGCAGATAGCAGGATTTAAGACAATACCAAAAGGATAAATATAGAAACTAAAACTAGCCTTCATTTTCACTGTCCCTGTAAGAAAATGTTGTGTTTTCCTACCTAATTGCCCAGCATCATTTACCCTCCTTCCTGTGGATGTGAACTCATCATTCAGGTTCTCTGCTCAGCTCCAGAGGCTTCTGTGAAGAAGCCAAAACAATAAGAAAAAAAAATTTAAAAGAAGTGTTCTCCAGCTGGCATAATCCCATCTCTCCTTTTAGTTGTGACTGTTCTAGTCACTGGCAACAAGCTCAACCTAAACTTTCTTAATCACATCAGAAATGGAGCAGAGCTTTTCTACTCTTTTACCTTCACAGAACTTGAATGAAACTGAGCCTTACCTCTTAAAAAGAAAAATCAATATTCCTGCTAGCACTAATACATGTATGACTTTCAGAAATGGAACAAGCACCTGGTCCATTTTTCTTCATTCTTTCTGATCACAGAAGATCAGCTATGCACCACCAGATGGTTTTTTTTTCAGGCCAAATAGGTCAATAATTATCTTCTACCACTTCATTTCTACTTAAGAGAACAGGCAATTTCTTGTCAGCAGCCAGGACAATGTTACAGTGTTTAGTGACAAATGAGTGGAAGGTTGAACTAATCCTAAAGATCTTCTGTTCTTAAACCTTATATAGAAATACAGGCATGTGTTACAGATCTATCAGGGAGCATCCATTGCATTCAGAAGCATATTTATTCCAGGATAACTCAGTGCAGCAAGCACAATAAGTATTCTAAGGGCCTCTTCCTTGGACAGCATCTAGAACATAAAACTCTGATCAAACACTTCTTGTTCCATTTAAACCTCCACAAAGGGGCTGCTAGAAAAGAAACCATTTGTCTGGCTACTTCAGGTTTGTGGAAGTACTCACATCTTGTAAGTGTTTTCCAAAAGGGCAAGTAGGGGTAAAGTGAGCAGGTTGGGTAGAAGCCACAGATAAAGTTTTTATTAAGTTCTACTGCAATCTGATGGTAGCCAACCATTGTTGATGAGCACAGATACATCATATCTATGAAGACAGCATTAGACAAGGTTACTATTTAATTTTACTTGAAGTGACTTCACATTTCTTCTCTAAAAACAATTGGCCCTTCAAGGTTAGGATAGAAAAGAATGTAATCATGAAAAGGCTGAGGATATGGAGTCAGGGTTTTAGTGAAAAACTTAAACAGAATAATTTCATAAAACGCTAAACCACAGACTTTATTCAAAAACTGTTAATATCAAACCAAATAAAAGTGACAGTTATCTTGAACATTTTATTTTCACTCCTTGGTTCTGCTAAATTCTGATGGACAAACTCCAGCTAAATCACTTAGTCTGGGATTTCTCCATGCCTAAGCACTCTACATGCAAAGAACAGAGGCATATCTCCCCCTGCAGCAGAGTTTGTGATGTCAGTACTTTATCAGAAGGGGACAGCTTTAATTCTGTACTTCTTTCCAACTATAAGGTTCTTTTAATTAACTTTTATGTTACTCACTAAGTTGAGTATTATATAGTGTTTGTTATATATAGATTAACCATTTCCTTATCACCAGGAGCCACATTTTACTAGTGCAGCATCTGTTTCAAGGCACACAGGCACTGGAGACCACACAGAAGCACTTGGCACACCATGGGAACCTGCAAGCCCTGTATGACTGTTTCACCACTTGAAGATGCAGAGGGAAAAAAATTAAATTCCAGGTACTTCCTAAGCCTCTGAATGCAATCCTTAATCCCAGTAATCCAAAAGCAATCTTGTTGGCAATCTAATTGTGTTTTCTAAGGAGAAGACTGCAATAACAGTTTGTTTACATATAATTGGATCCCTTTATATGTTTGTATCGTGCTTATTTCTGACACCTTTCAAAATTGAAAGGTCTCCTGTAATATTTACCTTGGCTTTTCTCTCTAACCTGAGGGATTACACATTGCTTTGCACATAATAGGCCAGACAAATAAGAATTTTGTATTAGCACTGATCAGAAAGCACAGCTATCAGTTGAGGACCAGCCACCAGGACATACAGGAAAAATTGAGGAAGTTGAACAGAGGGGTTTTATTTTAAGCTGCTTTTAATTTTTATTTTGTTTTCTTAGTAAGCTTTTCCCAGCTACATCAGCTTCTTTGTTGTAAGGGGAATTCAGTGGGGAAAACATGGAAAGAGAGAATCCCCATTTGAGACCATTTTTGAAGTTATGAACTCTTTCAGAGAGTATTTATTCCCATCTGCACACTGGAGTGTTCAATAGATGTCAGAAACACATGTTCCTCACTGACACCACTCCTAGCTCTTGAGAGGAAATGCTGTGCTTGCCTCTCACTCCATTACAGTTTCCAGAGGGCTGCATTGAGATAGAAGACCAGAAGTTTCTTGTGACTGAAGAGAAAGCATACCCTTACATAGGGGTGACAGAGTTCCTTGTGTGGACAACAGCTAATGTCACATTCATTCCAAAGAGTTACATTCACTGACTGTTCTCCCCCCCCAAATCTTATCGTTGAGTTTCAAGTCTAGCTTCCCACACTCCAGTAACCAGCTTTGACAGCAAGCATTATTGCCTAGGGGTGAACTGCACAATGAACTGAAGGACCTAGGATTTTGCCAAGCAGTATCAACTCAAGAGCCCATCAAGTTATGCTGAGTCCAGCCATGGCTGGTACTCGATGCTCAAGAAGCCAGACCTCCATCAAGTTACAACAACCAGGGAGGTGGTGTATGCCCCATCCCTGGGGGTGTTCAGGGCCAGGTTGGATGGGGTCCTGGGCAACCTTGTGTAGCTCCAGGCCTGGAGGTTGGTGGCCCTGCCTGTGGCAGGGGGGTTGGAGCTCTGTGACCCTTGGGGTCCCTTCCAACCCAGACCAGTCTATGATTCTACAAACTGTAAAGAAATTGGCAGCAGCAGCACAAGACTTGGAAATAGAAGCAGCTCCTAGGCTTGTGTTCTAGATCCCATTACCCAGAACTCTTGCCCTACCAGGATTTGATTCCTACCTACTCTTCCCTCATGTACCTGGCAAACATGGTGACAAGTCATGGCACAGGAGCCACTGGAACTGAGCAGTCAACATTTACTCTCCTGTTATGGCTCCTTGTAAGTATGGCTATCTGCTTGTCCAGTCAGGTACAAAATAGGAAGGCAAAGAAGAGAGCTATCAGGCAAGATGCATTTGAGACAGGAAGGACACTATTTGCTTAAAAGCCAACTGACAGGTGAATCCCATAATTCTGGATTGCAGTAAAATAGTCTTCCCTAGACTTTACCATGGAGAAATCCTGATCTACAGGAAACAACCTGAAATCTGCAGTACCAGTTCAATCCAGTCATTCTACACAAAAATCTTTTATGCTGGCTGCCTCAGGAAAGAAAAACAGCAATGCAGTCTTCATCACTACTTCTAACTCCAGCCTGGCACTTGCAGAGCTATTCAAACTGAGCACACAATATTTGTCAGAACAAGGCTGACATTTTAAATGAAGAATAATGATAAAATGTCTAAAAGCCTGCTGCAGAAACACTCTCCCAGGTAGAGCTGGCAATTTGAATACAATAGCAAAGTGTTATTGTGAAAGAATTTCACATAGCAAAACATGGAGTTGAGTGATGTAAAAGCTGCCTTGCAGAAAGGGGAATTCACAAGTCCTTGTTTTATGGCTAAGTGTATATGGGTATTTTGCACTAAGATTCACACTGGTTTCACTTTCCCCATTGACATAAGCATAGCCATTTCATGAACAAACACTAGATGGAAAGTACAGATTCCTCACAGCCACAGGAAATGAAATCTCTTCCATTCAGTCAAGCCAAGTCAGTATGAATCCTTCTTAAGCATTTTTGCTGTATGCAGTGCTACAATAGAAACACTAATGGTAATTAATTTTATAGGCTCAAAGATCAAAGAGCTGTAACAAGCTGTGGACAAGCCAGCTGAGCATATAATACACTGAGTTTTGTTATCCTTTGTATTTGGTAGGGCATTACAGTGGAATCCTGTTGTCTTTTTACAGCCTGGATCTTTAGCATTCACACTGGTTAATTTGAGCACGAATTTAAGAGATTTTATTCTGCTTTCCTCATCTTCCTTCCCACTGGAAGCTAAACATGTCTAATGCTACAACAGGGAGTCATACTGAGTTTTAGAATAATTTTCAGCTATCCTGGATGAAAAGAAAAAGTTGTAAACATGTGTAAAGTATCCAATGCCCCAAGTTGAAGACAGACCACACCATTTCAGAAGTATGAGTTTATCCCACAGATCCAAAAATACAATCACTTCTTAGGACAAGTAAAGGGGAGTGGGAAAAATCTATGTACATGTGAACTCAGAGTCGATATGCCTCTTTTGGACAGCTTTACTGCATAAGGGCAGATCAAACCAAGCACTCTATCCCTCATTTGTTTTATCCTCTCACTAATCCATAATTAAAAATTAAATAATTAAGTCCAAGAAATCCATTACATTCTTTAAACAATTATAGTAAAGAGTCAGTTAAATATGATGGGCCATTGAGTTATTTTTGAATGAGGTTGTTGGGTTTGCATAAGCACTAACTTGCTTCCTCCAAAGCATGTAGTGCCTGGTAACTCACACCCATCCCAGGTCTGATAGACACTATCCTATCCCCCCAGCACGTTAAAATGCTTATTTTCCCATAGCTAGAGAGCTCTCTCCCCTGTGGTTTGAAGGTAATTTAGCATGGAACATTTCCCTACTAATATCCAGCAGGATGAAGCGGCAGAGCAGAGGTGGTGTCAGCCAGCAGATGGTACTGCAGGCTGCCATACTGCGGGCTGCAGAGGACAGGCTGGCTGCTGTCAGGTTGGAGCATCTCAAGCTGCGAGGGAGCAAGCCCTGGCAGAGGTTGTGCTCTCAGCCTCCTTCCTCCCAGGGTTCTGATATCAGGAGACAGGCAGCTCATTATACCATGGAGCCAGCTGCGGGAAAGTCAACTTTTCAGGTAGCCAAAGGCATCTTCTCTGGGAATAATCTAGATAAGCAACATACACTAGAAAGCACTGGCTGCACTCCCACCTTCACCTCACAGTACCACTCCCCCACTGCTGTGCATTTCTGGGTGTGCATGGCTGGGAGCTCATTTGCTCTCACTCACCAGTTCTCTTTTGCTCAAGGACAAGCAGCTGCTGCTCAGACAGCATGGAACCCAGCCCTGCACCCAGAATCAGAATAAATCACTGCTTTCACTCACATTCTCAACTATTTTAGTTATTGCAGACTCTTTTCCCAGTTGCCTTCACAGGGAAGGGAGACCTTGTCTGTAGGGCAAGTTTCAGCAGCTCTCCAAGTCACCTTTGGTTACCTAGGATGCAGTGCTCTATGTCTTTTATCCACACAGAACAAGACACCAAAAGTAGCAAATTCTCACTGGCTAAGATAAGCTGCATCTCCTTGTCTTTCTTAGGGGCCAGAGGCAATGATGAATCCAGCTCAGGGACACAGCACAACTTACAAAAACCTTAACTTCACAGCATGTAGGATTTGCTTCCTTTGTCTGGATTGGGGGTTCTTTTAGGGTATACAGATGTCTCTAGAGGTCCACTAAGCTAAGAAAAGCACTTTTTAACACCCCAGTCTATTCCTGGATTCTGATTTCTGACATGCACCCTCCTCTCCTCCCCCAAGATAAACTGCCTTGCTTATGGAACACGAAGATTTTTGTTTAACAAGATAGGTGATGACCCACTTTCGAGTTGCATGATTGGCAACTGAAGGGGAAAAATGTGCTTTAATTACTAGTCTCTCTGGGGAAGATTTTAAATAGTTGAGCTGGTTCTAATATGACAGCACTTAGCAGATTGTTTTCTCTTCTCATTTTGAAACGAAAGTTTACAGGTCCATGAGGCACCATTTGGAGCAGCTACTGAAGTCTTTACTAGAATAACTGTGCCTCCTGGGGACCCATTCCCCACTCCTCTGGGAACATGCATACCATGCCCTAGCTGTGCAGCAATCCATTCTTATTTAACAACTAACTCTGTTTCCCCTAATTAACTAAGCTAATTGGGAGAGTCGAGATATCATGGGTTTAGACCTGTCTGCACCACTGATTCTCTGACAAGTTAAATAAGTTGCTTCAGCTAGTGCTTTCAGAAGCAGCACTCTGAGGCTGGATCTCTCAGATCCTGAGGTGTCCTAGACCCTGTTGGAGTCAGAAGTGAAAGGGCTCTTTGGGGCTGGGTTTACAGCACTTGAATACCATTTCTGCATCCTTTGCTTTCATTATCTGTAGTTGCCAGTGACATACTAGTTCCTCAGACTTTTCAAGACCAAGGAGAATTTCAGTGGATAGCTAATATTAAGAACAGGTTTAATTTTTTCAAGAAGTTTTACCAAGCCAATGCCACTTTCATCTTAAGGCAGTCACCCTCCCTTACCTCCATACTGCTACACCTGAGAAAGCTGAGAAAGTCCCAAAGTCCTTCTGCACACAGTCATCTTTAACATACCAGGAGTTCCACAGTGACCCAGGTTCTCTTCCCAATGTAAGCAAAGATAAACATCACACACACTACACACCAAGCAAGTTCCTGCCTCATCATTTGGATATAACATAATTTAGATGTAGCCATAGATATCCAAGGGCAAGCCAGGAACTGCAGGTAGCTCTGAAGCCCACGTTTATCACATTTGTTAGCTGCTATCATGCTTCTGTCCACAGAAGTCCCATCAAGTTAACAATCATCCTTAAGACTGCTTTGTTAGGTGGCTCACACACAGCAAATTGTGCCCAGCATTTAGCTAGCTGGTTTTCCTTTGTCTTCCCCTTGTGCATTAAAGTTTTAAAGACTGAAAAATGAGCATTGAAAAAATTTCCTCAGTCAGCAACCTGCAATCTATTACAGCAATTAATCAAAGGCATACTTTGTCAACTTCTCCTTGTTCTCTTGTGCTTTATGATCATGTTATTTCATCAACACAATAAAAAGGGATTAATCTTCATTGCTGGAAAAATTGTTTTCAGGACTAAGGGTAGCAGCCTTAGCTACGCTACTGATCTCATGGTCCAAATCAATCCCTGAGAGCAGAATTAATTGTTTTTAACTGGGATTCATTCATTAAGCCCTAGCAAGTGCATTTTCAAGTTCTGCACATTATCATAACACAAATCTGTCATTCAGGGCAGCATACTCACAGACACTGCAAGTTCAGCAAGCAAAAGGAGGGCTGCATGCAAGTGAACAGGCTGGTGGGGTGACCACACATGTGGCTGTGTAGTATGCCTACAGGAGACATCAGTAGGCTAGTGCACTCCTTACTGAAAATAACCACCATGATTGCCCCATTATGACAAAAAACCTACAAAGCAGTAACTGTAATTTCATCTGTTAAAAAGGATAACATCACAAATTTTCTTATAGTCTGGAGGGTAATTGCACAGCAGGTAGTTCACAGTGCAGGTTGACACACTCAGGCATTTTCATACCTGTAATCAATACCAGTTTGTCATGAAGCTTAAGGAATTTAGGACTAAGTTCAACTAGAAGAGGACACACAGGATGACTCTGCAGCCAGAGACCCTCTTGACCATCCTAACCTGCAGTTTCCCCCAGAATAATCTGAGCTCAGCTTAAATTTGTTACCCTTCCAGGTCAGACAGTCCCAGCCAGGACTTGCTGTCAAGCATACTTAAAGCAACATCCCAAATCTTGTCTGGGCTCTATGAAAGCCCCAATATCCAGTAACTTAACAGTGCATCATTTTGCAACACTCTGAACATCTGCAACCCCAAAATTCAGTAATACCAGCTCAAAACAATTGCTCATTTGATAAGCCTTCCTCTCACACTGCAGGCAAACTTAACCCAAAGCCAACAGTTAATAAGTGTGTGCAAAGAAGGGAATAAAGAAATAGTACCAACTCCCACTCACAAGCACACTGGTGGTTCACATCACCAAACCATCAGCATCCCAAAGGCAGCCAAAGTGTGCTATTGTGACATGGACCTTCATATGGGCAAATCCATTAGGAAAAATGTTTAATTAAAAAGCCAAAGTAACTTGGTGACATTAACCAGGAGAATCTAATGGAGGGACTAACATTTCTGTTAGATTAGCCCAAGTATAGCACGATAGACCTGGAAGATACTTTAATTAGATGTGTATAAAGACTCATACCCTTTGTAACAACACTGGCAGTTCATGTGAAGAGAAACAAGTTTCCCAAATTACTAATTGAAGTTAGCAAGGAAAATTAATAGGAGGTAGCCTTGATCAGCTTGCCCCATCAAGCTTGTGAGCAAGCAGACACATTCTGTGTTATCTTGGTCTCTCACTATACCCTATCAGGATAAGCCAATGCATGAGTATGCAATGCTCCAAGGATATGAGCAGCAAGAGTGGCTTCCTTTCATTTTCACTAATAGTTACCCTATCCAAATGGAATGAATCTGAACTCACCAAGCAAGTTTCATTCCTGCAGCAGGAGCCCATTTTGCAAAACTGCTGGCCAACATGTAACTTCACCAATAACTTCCAGTGTCTGAATAACAAAAACAACAACAAAACAGAAATCACACCTCAGTTTAAGGGCTTTCCAAAGCCCAGGCTCACTCAGGATGCCTCAAGCAAGCAAACCAGTGCTGAAGCTTTGTTATAGACAAACAAGGAACTCAATGATCAGGCTGCTGGCACCACCCTCATTTATCATTGACTTAAGAGCATAGCAGCAGTAGAAAGAAAAGTTCCCTACAGCTTAATAGCTGTAATCTCCTCCCATGATATCCCATTCCTTCAGCCCTTACTGCTTCTGTAAACTTTTCCAATAGCTCATGAATTAGAAAAACTATGCCTTGAGTTATAACTCCCCTGCATTAGAGTGATCATAACAGATTAGTGATAAATACAAAGTAATTGATTTTTTTTCATTTTCTCCCACCCTGAACAAGCTTAAACTAATAACAATAATTATGTGAAAGTATTTCCATTGGGAAGTTTGTACATTTCTAGCAGTAAAATCAATTGTGCAGAGGACAAATTTTATCACAAGAATTAATCATTGCTATCATCAATTTCTGTATCACACAATTATCAGTGTTATTCATGATGTAAAGTATGTAGGATGGCATCTTAATTACAAAATAAGACTGTACAGTAACTGCTACCAAGTCTTATGAAAGCAAAAAAAAAAGGAAAGCATCCCTGATGGAGTAGAGCAATAAGCACACTCTGCCACACCAGGATTCCTGGGAATGTGCTCCAAGTATTTCCCATCCCAACATGGACATTACACTCTATAGAATAAGTGTTGTCTTCAAACTCAGCACAGGAAAATCCGTAAAAAAACTGCAATTGAGGATGAGATTGCAGCCTTAACTTTGTAGAAAAGTATAGGTTTGATTTGTCAGTGTGGATGGTTTTTGCTGTGTTAAAGGCTGCCTCTGATAATGCTGTTTGAAATTGGAGAGGAGCTCCCAATAGTTCAGCAGGGCTCACAGAAATGCTCAGGACACTGATTCATAAATGGAAATACCTAGGAGAACCCAAGGTCTCCAGCAGAAAAGACACCAGGCAAAACACACCTGAGAAATTGGTTTTCAGTCCTTCCACAGACTGTCTGACCTCAGGTGAGCTGCACACGCTGCTTTGACAGCACTGAGGTAAGGACAACCCCAACCAAGCTTCATTGCAAAACCCATTACACAGAGCCAGCTCAATATAACTGTAAGGGCAGCTGACTCTGCTGTCACAGCTAGGCAAACAGGATCTACATATTGCAAAGCCAAGCCAGGCACTACCAAGATAGGCTAAGGAGTTATCCTGGCTATGTAGATGGTGAGATTCAAAGTACAGGGAGGGGTGTCACTCTGCTCTGCACAGGAATATCTCATTAGAAGCATTTTAGCATCACCATAATAGAGATGATAATCTACACTGACAGTCTTTTAGGATAGCCCTCCCATCTTTAAGGGGTTTAAGAACCCTACTTTCTCAGATCAGCTGTCAAAAATATAAACTTGACCCATCTACACTTTTTGCTTTATTATAGCAGTTTTTTTTAGTCTGAAAATCCCAAGAGCAGCTAATAGCTTGTAGTCTGGGAAAGGGTGAGTGTTAAGGGCAAGACGTTAAGTCCAAAAAATGAGTGATCAAACTGGGGTACCCTTCCTCCTAAAGCAGGTACTCTGTTACTCTGCCTTACTAGTTCTTTGTTGGGTAATTACAAATACTGTGAGCACCCTACAGACACAGTTTGCCTAATTATTAGGCTTTACAGAGAATACATAATTGGTCTCACCACTATCCCCTGAGGTGGGAGGAAATGAATAAATCACTGGATAGCATCAAGGTGGTTTTCTTTGAGGGTGACCCAAACAGGTAAGCAGCACCACTGTGCTCACTGCTACATCATTTACACTTAACCTTGAACACCTTACCTGTCAGACCAAAGCATCCACCAAGGTTTCATTTTCTTTGTAAAGGGACATTTATAAATATTTGGTTCAAGTTCAGCTAGTATAAATCACAATTGTTCAGCTGGTTTATATCTGCAAAGCATCTAGTCCTTAATCTTGACTTTCTAATTAATTTTCATACTGCTAAGTATAATGTGTATTTAGTAAGAATGGCAGTGACTGTACTGCTGTTCTACTGTGCCATCAGTTACATTTATCACATGGTCTTAACCATGTCACCCTCATAGTGCCCAGACATTAATCCCCCATACTCCTTATTCCATTCTGAACCTTTCAGCAGACCCCAAGGGATATTAATTGTTAGCCTATCTGTCAGGCAAACACATCTCCCCTCTTTCCAAAGGCTGCTCTGCTATTGCAATAGGTAGCATTTTATCTCCACTTTGAAACCTGTAATGAGACTGTTCCACTGGAGGGCAATGACTGCAGGTAGAAAAGCACACAGAGAAGCTGACCACAACTTCTGGGTACACATATGGTGGTGTCCTGGGGTATTACATTTGGTTTGTGTCAGCCAAAGACTAGGACAAGATAGCAGGTGCTGAAAATAAGTCTTAAGCTTACTGTACAGTCCATGGAAAAGAGTCTAGACAAAATAATCAGGATCAGGCCCAGAGGAACACAAGTCTGCCAACAGACTGGCAAGCAGACCCATTTGTTCTAAAATTAGTGTGAACTGTAAGTTGGCAAGTCAAGCAAGAACTGGAGACAGCCCATTGCAATCCTGCTTTTAAATTCTTGAAGAGACTGTCTAGATGGAGTCTATATGTCTGACCACCCTTTAAACAAAGCTCTAGTCTTGTGCAGTCCCTAAACAGACAGAAATAATCTGGACTTAGTGCAGCAGTGGCTCCTTCTCTATGAGGAGTGCCTCCCATGTGCACAAGAGCTCCACAACTCCAACTCCCAGCTCCTTCTCACTGCATGCCCACAGGAGCAAATCCCTCTGGAAGGGGAAAAGGCCCTTTCTTTGGCTAGGACAGAGGCTTTCCACTGGTCCTCACAGCACAAAGATGTAATTAAGCCAAATTGCACATTTCCTCTTTTAAGTGATACTAATTTCCTTTTGTGTACACTGCCTTGGCCAGGTCACCATGCCTCATTAGACACAGCATCTCAGGTACCCAGCTATCAGGGGGTCTGGCCTTGGGAAAAATCTTTCCCAGAGCCATTCTTTAATAACTGTTATTTAAATGCTGCTTTAGGGACCAAAGAAAATTATGTATTTTAAACATTAAAGTATTAGTAGTAGTAAGCAATAGAAATGATTGTTCTGGAATAGAAAAACATTTCCTGAAAGAATCTGTGCCAGCCTTAATTACACTCCTATTGTATTTCATCTTCATGCTCCCCACACCGAGAGGGAGGGGTGGGAGGAAGATAATTGGAACAAGGTGAAAATGAGTGCTCATTAAATTGCAGACTACACAAGTACTCATTCCATGTGAGAGGGCTGTAAATATGACTTTTAATGAAGTTATGACATGCTTGCCAATAAAAGTCATTTACTTCACAGTATTACAGTTAATTATACACAGCTGGAGCCATTTATTGCCCATCCCTTGTTAACTTTGCCTGGGCTCATTAACCCTTTCCCAGCTCAGAGCTTATAATACCTCCCATGCAAGGGGAATAGGTCAGAGTCCATAGGAGTTTTAGGAGTGGGAGTGTAGATACTGTAGAGAACCTTTGTAAGAGTGTGCAAATGCTTCAGCTGAGAACAGCTGTGCACTCAGTTCTAGAAAAGTGTAAATAAGTAGTCTGCATCAAGGCATAAATGGAGAAGGAATAAGTGCAGAAGCACCAGAAGCAAAAGGAACGTGAGTGGCACATGTGGATAGCACATAGATCAAATCATCAGGGCTGCAGTACATCTACAAGCAACCTTGTAGATGGACAACAAGTTTTATCTACAGTGCAGTGGATTTCAAACAGCTGGTTCATAATATTAATAATCTCTTCTGGCCATAAAGCTACAACATAACACCAAGTCACATCAGCACAAAGATCTGAAGAAGGGCCTGGAGCATCTCACTTGCAACAAAGGTCTCAGTCAACTGTGGCTGTTCAGCCTGGAGGAAAGACTGAGAGGGGATCTGATCAATGGTTATCAATATCTGAAGGGTGGGACACAGGGGGTAATGGCCAGCCCCTTCTCAGTGGTCTGGGGAGACAGGACAAGGGGCAATGGCTGCAAGTTGGAGCACAGGGAGTTCCACACCAATCTGGGGAAGAACTTTTCCCCAGTGAGGGTGAGGGAGCTCTGGGACAGGCTGCCCAGGGGGTTTGGAGTCTCCTCTGGAGATATTCCAGCCCAGTCTGGACACTGCCCTGTGTGCCCTGTCCTAGGGACCCTGCTTTGGCAGGGGGTTGGACCCCATGGACTCTGGAGGCCCCTTCCAACCCCTATGACTGATTCTGTTTTGCAGTGCAGACTTCTAAACATCCTTTTAAATCACATTTGCTACCCTATTATTCAGGGGAGAACTTACTGCCTAAACGGCAAGCTTTACACTGTAGTCCCTGCAAGTGTAATATTCACTTTTCCAGGAGGAATCCTTATTTGAATACAGGTATCAGTATTGGGTATTTCAGTTCCTTTGTAAATTTGCAAGTAGAATGAGTTATCCATTGCTTTCCCAATTAAAGAATTAAATTAGAAGTCAAAACTTAATTTGATGACAAGATTCAGAGCCTCTTCTGTAACGATAAGCTTCTGGTGGCTACCTCAGCAGTGATGAAGAAAACTGATTAAGGTTATGCTATGTTTGTCTTCAATTCCTGCTGCAGAAGTAGTACTGCGATCAACACCCCCAGCTAGGATGGAATTGGTGTTCCAAGCTCTTTGCAAAAAGAAGCTATGGCTCCACAGGACTGCAAATCCAGTTTAGGATGCCTAATAGTTGATTAGTTTAAAGAGATAAAGGGCTGAACTAGGACAAGTGACATCTAATAGTATAAATTAAAGCATTTTGAAGGGGTAACTATCCCTGAAGATCCAATGCTGCTCCATTAGGAATACTCCTACCACAGCCAGCATAAAGCTAGTAACCCAAAGCAAATACCCCATTATGCACTGTGGCTGATTCTGCAGAAGCATGCTTGCAAGCCTGTCCTACCTGTATCAAATTTGCACTGCCACATAATTCAGAGATTTGGTAATACTGAGAATAGAACCATCATCTGTCATTTATTGACACCCACTCTTGCACAGAAGTAGAATTTTAATTTTCCTTATTTTTTTAACCATAGACTCTTATCTAGTCAATAGAAAATTAAGCTAAAAGTCAAGCTTATTTCCCTTACTTATGTCCTTATTTTTAATTTGAAGGGCTGCATCACCAAATTACATATTAAAGTCAAAGATGAACAAAGACATTCAGAATAGAACTGGTTCCAGTTTACCTGCTGGTAACCAATTTTCAGCTCCTTATCTTCTGCTGTTCCAAACAGTGCAGATCTTTAGTTTGAGCTGGAATACACTGACAGCACTTTTCCTAGAGGAGCACAATCCTGACCCATCCCTCCCCTAAAAAACTTCTCTTAGGAGAATAAATTAAATAGAGAATTTATCAAGTTTCACTCGGCAGATTTAGAATCCCTGCAGTCAGGAACCCCCACAGCTGACAGCAAACTGCTCAGTTACCCAGGGATTTGTTTTCCTTTGTCAGAAGACTTGCCAGCACACAAACTTTTATAGTGGCAATAAAAAGCTTTAAACCAGCCCATAAGCCTCAGAGTCAAACAGCAATCCCCTAGCACTGCTCCTAATTAGCTTCTAACCTGCTGGCTGGATGGGTTTTTTCCTCTTTATTCCTTTTTCATCTGCTAAAGAAGTCTGGAAAATTGAACTTTTCCCTGGTTTCTATGGTTTGATACATTTAATTACAGGTCCTCTCTGCAGTTCGTAAGGATTCTGGCTACCACAGTATATACTCTTTTCCTGTCATCTTAGTCTTGTGTGCAAGTTCTGTTAGACCAAGGGCATGTCATGATCTAAGGAGTTAGTCATTTACATAGCTACAGGTGGTTTTAAGCAGAAAATAGACATTAAGTTCCTTCCAGTTTCACTGAGACAAGAGAACAGATACAGAGTTTAACCAGGGTTTGTTTTGATGGAAGAATATAAAAATAAAGCATTGAAGGGAAAGATTTTTCCAAGCTGTTCTAAGGGCTTTGGGGGATATGTCCAGAAAAGAGGTGTCAAAAAATTAACCATTATTCATACTGGAAACCAGTTTCAGCCTACCCCACTTCTCACTAGATAACAGTACCTGTAGACAGCACAGAGTGCTCAGGCTTGGGCACTGAGCAACTCTGCAACTCTGGGTTAATCATCTTATTTTTCATCCTTCTTCTAGTTTGCCTGCAATTCCTTCTGTTGCTCAAAACCAGGTCCTGTCTGTGCCCTTAAATAAGGTAACTAAAGAATTTTTAAAAGTAATTCTATTAAAGCATTAGAGTTGCTTATTTGAGGTTTACAAGCTAGTCACAAATCTTTGACCATTTCACACTAATCTAAGTTGGGACACTCTTGACTTCAAACTATCCAGGAATAACTGGTGGAAAAGTTGTAGTCATTTGATTTTTGCTGCCCTAAAGCTATTTTACAGAATTCAGGCTTGCTTTAGGTAGAACATTACCCCTAAAAGGTGGGCTCATTGCCTTCAATTGCTTATCAACAGTACAACCTGTTTCATTCAACACCATTAACTAGCACAAAGTCTAATCTGAGCAGCTGGCTTACAGTACCATAACAGTAAATAACTCCATTGATGAAATTGAGCTTTCATAATTAAATTTAGATGAATCCTGTAAAGAAGTTTTTCTTCATCAGAGCTGTCTTCTACATTTTATCTACAGCCATTGGAGATCACAGAATCACAGGGGTTGGAAGGGACCTCCAGAGTCCATGGGGTCCAACCCCCTGCCAAAGCAGCTCCCTAGGACAGGGCACACAGGGCGGTGTCCAGACAGGGCTGGAATCTCTCCAGAGAAGGAGACTCCACACCCCCTGCGCAGCCTGGCCCAGGGCTCCCTCACACGCACTGGGGAAAAGTTCTTCCCCAGATTGGTGTGGAACTTCCTGTGCTCCAACTTGCAGCCATTGCCCCTTGTCCTGTCCCCACAGACACTGAGAAGGGGCTGGCCTTTCCCCCTGCATCCCATCCTTCAGATATTGATAGACATTAATAAGGTCCCCCCTGAGTCTGCTTCTCTCCAGGCTGAACAGCCCCAGCTCACTCAGCCTTTCCTCATAGGGGAGATGCTCCAGGCCCTTCATCATCTTCATAGCCTCCTCTGGACACATTCCTACTACATCCATACCACTGTCAGGAGGCAGCAAATAAAGCAGAATGACAGAGCAATACACAAAGGCTCACTTTTGACTTTTATCCTTTGCCACAATGATTCTCAATTTCTTACTACAGCATAGCCAAGTGTACAGAAACCAACTCCATAACAGGAGATCAGAGATTTGCTAAGCAGACCATGCCAAGTGCTTTTACTTTGTGCTTCCTAGCAACTTCTTAAAAGAAGGGCTACAAACAGGAAAGCTACTACAGAAAAGCAACCACCATTGTAGAGCATGTTTAACTCCCTTTGCAAATAGTATTTTTATAGATTCCAACAAGCTTCTTCCCTGCTTCTCAGCACTGGTAACCAGCTAGTATGAGGCCACTGAAACAGCTCTGAACCAGAAGACATGCTTAAAGTCAGGTTTAAGCATTGCTGGATGCTCAGAACAGCTATCACATGCTACTCAATGAGAAAACATGTTGGTTCCTTTCACATTCAACCATTACCTTTACCTCAGAGGTGGTGTCCCTGTAGTAGCTCTGAAAGCAGGTAGCTTCCAGTTCTCTATTGACTGAGTCCCACAAAAGCATTCAAGTTTTCCAAACAGTTAAACACAAGAATTCTACATAGATGGATAGATACTTCTCATAAATGTGGAGTTTATCTATTAACTGGGATTTTGTCTACCTTGGGTAGGGTTTACTCTAGCTGATATAGCCATCCAAAATTACAATAGTGGTAGGGGTAGATTATACATCACCCTTCCATAAGATGCTGGCAGAACATTCAAACCCAACACTAGTATTATTCTAAACTCAGGAACACCCAGATTAAAACAGAAAGACAAACTCTCCATCTAGCATGTTATACAACCTTGGCACTATATCATAATTTGCTCCAATTTGCTAATGAAGACTAATTATCCAAATAATTCAGCATGACTATCCGTTCCTGACCACCGCAAATCATCCTGCTGTTCCTCAAAATCCTGTTTGTTCCTTCTCCCTTCTCTTATTTTAAGCCCCTGACTGTTCCAAGTGCCTTTTATTTAAAGAGAAATTGGTTACCTACTGTGTAAATTCCTGCAGGGAGCCCTTTAATGTAGACTGTTGCAATTTTCTCCAGGAATATACTAATAATTGCAATGACTGGGGACTTGCATTTTGCCATCTTAAAGGAAGCAACAAAAACATGATGAAGACTTATTTGTTAAAGTCCACAAAGAAAAAAAAGAGTGCAATGAAGCCACAGGGTCTTCTTAAGCAGTAATGGGTTGGAAAAGAACTAAGGGCATAAAAAAATTAGAGAAGAAAGAAGAGGAGAGGCAAACAATTAACTGCTCACATTAACTGGGACAGCATCTCTTCCTCTGCCCCCATGGAGTTTCTGCTATAGCGAGCAGGATTAGACAGTGCTGCAGCATTTGGGATGTATTGGTATTATTTCAACAGCTGGGAGAAGAGTGGTGTCTGTTGACAAGCAGGAGATGAAAAGGGAGAGCACAAAGGACACATAAGAAGGAAGAAATGAAGGAGCTGAAAGGCACAAGATAAGAATGGCACACAGCTTACAGGGGTTTGAAGGAAGCACCTTGGATAATTAGTGAGCAGAGCAAGCCATGGAGTATTATACATCTCCAACTTTAAAACTGAAGACATTACTTTTAATTCAGACTCTCAGATTTACAGGTCACATTTCAAAGTGATTTCTGCTCAGCAACTTAAGATTTTTGAATGGAATTAAGAGATCTGACCAGGCATGAAATCCAGCAAATTCATGTGCCACACAAAGCCAGCATGAGTTCCCCACCATGAAGGATAAAGTCATTGATGGAGCAGTTGAATCAAACTGTGAGTGGGTAGATGGCTGAGCACACCTACATCTTAAGAGCTTTTCATCTCAGAATTCTGAGTTGCTCAAGGCAGAAACTGGACCACTGCTGCTGCCACCACATTCTTTAGCCTGCTTGTCTTTGGAGCCCAGGGGCATCACTGTTTCTGTTCAGAGGCCCTTGTCTTCCTTCTCCTTGATGTAGATAAACAGATAAAAGTTAGCTTTTAAACTCCATGCTATTGACTGGATTTTGGAACATTTTCTTAACCATTGAATATTTCCTGTGTTGACAGTTCACAGCTGGAGATTACATGCCCATACCAGAGTGCAGCTATATTCAACAATTAGGTAGCCTACTAAAGGGACTACATTCCAATCTCCTCATTGCAGAAACAGATATAAAAGCCACCTTTCTTACCCTTCCTATACAGGAGAGGGCAAAAGGACTGTCAGAGGTGCAGACAGACACACAGCTCATTTAGGAAGCTGTAAGAGAGTCACCTTGGTTAGAAAGCAACAGCACACAGGCCAGCAGTCCAGCACACATCTATCCCACTTCGCCAAGCAAGCAATTGCAGGTATCATAGGTGACATTACCTTCTTTAAAGGAGCTTTTAAATCTACATTTTCAGCTTCATACATTGTCACCCAAATAACCCAGCTCTAGATTACTTTCAGGTGAGGCCTCATCTAGCCTCTTGAAGCTCTCATTTAGTGCAGAAGAATATAATTAACAAAGAAAGCAAACAAGGAGATGACTCACTATCCTAGTTATTAGAGGAGTCATAAGGCAGATACAGCTATTTCAGTCCCTTCTTTGCCAAACACTGAAGCCAACAGTGAAATATTAATTACAGAAAGAGCTAGAACTTGCTACAGATAGAAACTTCAGGAATCATGTTCTAATAGCTAGCAGAGTTTAAAGCACAATGCAGTTTCTAGGGAGCAATACTTAACCTGTTGGCTCCCTATCCCACTGGAGATGTCTAAGGAGAGATTAGAAAAACATGTGAGGAGCATTAAGCCTTGCTGATGCTGCCTTTGAACACATGACCTCAAGAGATTCCCTTCACTGCTGGTTTTCTGTAATTGCATGTTGTGGAAGGCTCCGAAATTCAGCCCTTATTGAAAGACAAATGTAAAGCTTGAGAGAGTGCCTGAATATCAATATATCATTTCACTCCACCCTAAAACCTGGGAAAGTGATTACCAGATCTCACAAGCATAGCCAAGCCTCACACTAGCTTACCACCTCAGGCCCTCAAGCATCCCTAGTTAAAATAAGGCATTACACCACTATTTGAGAGCAGTCTCATTTCCCCATTGTAGCAAGGGCTTCTCAGAAAAGTCTTACAGGAATACTTCTGACAGCTAATACATCAGGTGCTATACAATGCAGGGGAACCCTCCCACCCCTGAAGCACTTACAATATTCAGAGGATGAAGAGACAAGGGGAAGAGGCATACAGACAGCAATGAGCCTTCCTATAGAATCTTGGAGTTCTGGTCTCAAACAGAATTCTAGCTCCAAAATAAAGAGCAGAAAAGAGATACAACATTTACCTCAGCTCTACTTAGGAATAACAGTACAATGAGTATTATATTAGTACACAGTAAGTAGGAAAAGATGAAGGTAGTGTATGAAGCAGAAGGACTACATCTGCCTCTGCTTACAGACACAGAGCAGCAGAACAGCAAGTCTTAGGCAGAAGTCATCAAGTTATTACTTCAATTATTTTGGAGAAAGGTGTTGGGGGAGGGGAGAGAAAGAGGAAGCATTTATCTGGAAAGTTCTTACAGGTTAACTTACATTTGTTAGTATAAAGCTCTCCAAGGTCCCTGTTCCTCAGGTCTGAAAACACTTAGTCTTTCACCAAGACCAAATAGAACCCTAAAGGGAACACCTAGCCTTGAAACAAAGGTTATTCAAAACACCTCCTTAAAAAAGGTTAAGCTGATACAATCCTGACCAAAGTGTAATAGTTGATTTTTACCAAGAAAAAGAGGTAATAAACACTGAAAAACCTCAGAACAATTTGAGGTAAACTGATAATCCCATAGAACTTGGACTGAATGCACAGCCTGATTCCAGGCAGTTCAGTTAAAGCTTTCTCTTTGCAGAGAGAGCCAATGCTAGCTCCAACTTACTGCAACACAGTTCTCTGCCTCAGATAAACTACTTTCTACTATGGAAAGCCTCTAACACCTTTTAGACTGCCAGGGAGTAGCACTGATACACAAGGAAGCCAGGTAGGGGGCTAAAAGCAATTAATCACAACACACAGAAGAACAGACCAACAAACAATACCTGGAAAGCCAGAACAGCAACAGCTCAGCAAACACCAAATCAAGGCATCAAGTCCAAGCTCAGCCTCGCAGCCAAGAGCCCCAGGATACAACTGAGAACCCATCTCCACAACTCAACCCAAGCAAAAGGGTGGGCTGCAGGACTGACCTTAAATGGAGCTCCTGAGCCCCAGGAGTGGCTGTGTGTGGGTGGGGGCCAGGTGATATCAACCAGGCAAAGCACAACCCCTAATTCATGGGGATCAAGTGAGATGAACCAGGCAAAGCACGGCCCCTAATTCATGGGGGCCAGGTGCGATGAGCACAGCCCCTAATTCATGGGGGCCAGGTGTGATGAGCACAGCCCCTAATTCATGGGGGCCAGGTCGGATGAGCACAGCCCCTAATTCATGGGGGCCAGGTGTGATGAGCACAGCCCCTAATTCATGGGGGCCAGGTGTGATGAGCACAGCCCCTAATTCATGGGGGCCAGGTGAGATGAGCACAGCCCCTAATTCATGGGGGCCAGGTGTGATGAGCACAGCCCCTAATTCACTGGGACCAGGTGTGATGAGCACAGCCCCTAATTCATGGGGGCCAGGTGAGATGAGCACAGCCCCTAATTCACAGCAGGGGCTGGGGGGAGCAGTGCTCTCTAAGCTTTTTCTTTTGACTTAGAGGATGATTTTTTTTATTAGGTGTTTTTTTTTGGGGGGTGTGTGTATGTCTTTCATTTCATTATGAATGCCAGAGTATACAAAACAAACCTTTTTGTGGGTAAGATATTTGCATTAAAATTTTCAGTCAGCACAAGGGAGGATTAGAAAGAGTGAAACCCCTTAGTAAGTAGTGATTCTTTCCTGGATAGTAGGCCTTCAAGTATGACCCTTTGTTTTCCAAGTTAATGAAGTAATTACTTTAGCTAAACAATAATCATAGATTTTAATCCTCCTATGCTGAAGCAGATTTGTCCAATAGAAGTAATTGTTTGCAGTAGCTATATTTATAATTTAGCATCCTCCTCTTCTATGAAAGATCTATGCTGAAAAGATATTTCAGTGATGAAGAATGTATGCTCTCAGCTTTTCTGTTCCTGGCCACTTGTAAGCTTTGTAATTTTACATATATTTTTTTTAAAGTATTCCCCAGGGCTGCTGAAGATTGTGTGTTAGTGGCAAAGGCCTATCTTCTTATTACCTGTGGCAGTTTGGAAATTAGGGTAAGTTAAATGTGTCACACTGCGGTTAAGCAGGGAACAAAAGAAGGAAAAATCTACTTTGGGAAGCTTTTAGTCAGTTTGTGTGGGTGAATGTGGGCAGATAATGTAATGGAAAAGCAAATATGCTGTTAAAATAAGATTTAACAAGCTTCTCTTTCAACAAGGGGTGACAGACTCATACCACTAACTCACTGTGAAGAGCAACTCAACAGATAATCCCAAAAAAGATATCTATGGTCCCTCTTTTCTTAAAAAATTGCTTTCTCACCTATTCTATGAGCTCTGCCCTTTAAAAAAAATTATTATGGTAATACTTATATTATTCTCTCACTTTTTATTCAAGGCTTTTCACTTAATGCTTGTTTAAAAAAAAAAGACCAAATCTTCATAGCATTTTATATGTATATAAAGGAATAAAACCTGTAGAAATGAAGAGTTGGCTTCCAAAAAGTTTCTTCTTTTTCAGTTATTACAATTAGGAATTACAGAGTGATGTTATTCATGATGTAACACTTCAGTTAGTGCCAATGTGCATGTCAATATATAGAGCATTTGGCTGCTTCTGCATCCGAAGGGTCTTTTCAGAGCACTGCTCCCTCGAGCTGCTGCACTGACTGTCCTTACTCTGGGTTGGAGGGGCACAAGGGACCCCCTCCTCTTCCTTTCTTATCTAATGCTTGTGAAGATTTGCTGCCCCCGTGTGAGTCTGGAATATATATTCACTGTCCCAAGAAACTGTGGTGCTTCTGCTGTCAGTTAGATCCCTTGAGGTGTTCACCCATCATCTTTGTGCTCCTCCTTTTCAGTGGTCTGGGGATGCTTGTGAGGTTCCAGAGCAGCAAGGAGCAGGGGGCTAGCTAGATTTGTATTCCAAAGAGCTAAAAAAGACACTTTTGCATACAAGGATTTAAATGATCTCTGTTTAGGTAACTTCTCTTCAAGCAACTCCTCCATATTTTGCACAAGGATCATCCACCAGGAAATAAAAACCAAAGTAGGTGTAGGACTTGTAGTAATATGTCTAAAACAGGCCAGGATGGCTTGTTGGCCAGCTGTAGAGAGGTGTGTGCTTCCAACCAAACACCTCATCTATCAGACATGGAGGTGAAAGCTTGTTGGAGGCTGGTTAGATGATGCTTATCCTTTTATCCTTGCATGCTGAAAGGACTCAGTACATGTCAGTCGATGGCTGTAGAGCTTTCTGTCTCTTCCACCTCACATCAAAGCACATTGGTTTGGTTTCAGTGATATTAAGACTTACACAGGTATCAGAGAGCCAGCTTTGGTCAGGCAGTTTTGCTGATTTTTAGGGGACAGTTAAAAAAAACCCCAGTCCTCTCCATCCTATCTTACTGCTGCACTGCTCTGGGAAAACAATGGACAGCCACTCCCTTTCCTAACAAACTTGTATTGCAAATTCCAGCCCTTCCAAAACCTTTGAACAGGTAATGTGTTTGTATCTAAATGTCTGTCCCAGTGTAAAATGTGAGTGCAGAGAAGGCTCTGATATTTTTCAGCTTTAATATGGCCAGCCAGAATAAAAACAAGGTGTTAGGTGTGTAGGGGAGTAATGAGGAGTATAAATAGCTGCATTATAATACAGATGGCTTGGAGTAGAGTTGGGGGGCGGGGGGAGAAAGATCACAGAGCTTGCCATAGTAGCAGTTTCCAAAGCCTTTATTATCATTTTAAATCGTATGAGCTCAGCTAATAGAATCTGAACAGCCTGGCAAGAAAATAAACTTGGAACTGCTGGGCTCATGTTTTCAGAGGGACTTTTTTCATCCATCAGACACTTCTGTGACAGTTGCTACATGTCTACATTATGCAGTTCAGACGAGATATTGATCAACGTTATGTGTATGCCACAGAAGGGAGTCAAAAGGATTTAAAGATGACTTGTGTGATCTCTCACCATGAAGTGAGGTGATTTACTGGGGAAATGAACCTTACTGGGATGCACCACATGGAAAACTAGCAGGTTGGGAACTGCATTTGAGACTCTGGAAGAGATGGGATCATCTATTGCTAATGGTGTCTATTAGTGGCCTACAGGAGGCAAATGGGATCTAAGACTCACGACTTATCATCTAGACCACGATGATGAAGGGCACACAACTGCAGTTGAGCACAGCCCTAACCCTGTTCCCTAGCCCAAATTTGCCTACATCACATACTTGAAGTCACTCTGACAGACACAGTTTGTGTCCTTCTGTAACACAGAGGAGGGGAAAAAAAGGACATTTTTTCTGATCTTAAATTTCCTCTTGGATAAACCCATATTTTTAAATATTCACACTGTGTATAAATACAAGAAAGAATAAGATCTCCAATGAATGATTCTGGCCACTATAGAACTAATTATTTGGGGCTGCAGGAAGAAGGAAAGAGAAATAAGATGATGAGGTTACTGACAACTTATTTTTGTTGGTTCCTAATCCACCTGCAACTGTGTTATTCCAAATACTGTGTTTTATCAGGTTTCCTAATCCTTCCTCAGAGGAATTCAGGGAGGGCTTTTCAACTAGATGTTTTGGAAGGAAGAAGGCAAGGCAGATTGCTGAAAATGGTTTGATCCAAATCACATCTAAGTGTGGCTATCCAGAGGAACAAAGACCAAACCAGACCCCCATTCAACATCGTCAAAGTTTAATTTTGAGGATGCTGTGTTTTAATTTGGCACACAGCAGGCCTCAGCCACGGAGCAGAAGTCTGTGCAGGGAATTTAGGACTAGCTGGCATCTGCTGTGCCTCAGCTCTGGCTGTTAGGAAATGAAATGCAGCAAGGAAGGAGGAAGAGCAGCACAATAGTGCTGCGTTTCTAAATGTGCTTTACTTTTAAAGTCCCTTCCAGTTGAGAGTTTGGGGTCTTTTAGAGATATGGGCTTCACATTGAATTGCAGAGATGTTGTTTACACTATTGGTAAGAACTTGCAAGCTGAGCATTCCCCAACAAACAAGAATAAAATTCAAGGCATACTTACATCCCAAACCTGCAAGGTGTTTTAGCCCAAGAAGGGGACATACATATACCATAGTATGTATATATATTGTGATATATTTCCCTCTGATTCATGTTAATATGGAATAATGTTGGGGGTGCAAAATGACAGACCCTTGTATGGTCATGGGCCTGGGAGGGAGAGTTTGAGATTTTGCACGTACTGAATTAAGTTTGTTGAAGCATCAACAAGCTGTATAAAGGACGTGTAAATCATCGCTTAAAGGACCACAATGTAGCACATTGTGTGCATTGTAATACTACTGCGGAAACAACTTGTCTCTGAAAGGAAGGCGATCAGGGAGACTCCTGGAACCTGCGGAACCAGCTGCCTCACCATCAGCAAGACAAAAGATACAGGCACTCCAGCATGTCATCTTAAAATGTATATGGTTATGTCTTGTTGGGAAGGGGGAGGGTTGTCATGCACTCCAGCATGTCAGTTTAAGCCGGTGGGCTGTGTTATCCCTGAAAAGTATATAAGCCAGGGACTGGAACTGTTCGGGGTGCGTCTTGGTGGGGCGGAGACTCCCGGCGCACCCGGTGCTGACCGTGCACCCCAGCACCGTTTGCTGCCTTTTATTCGTTTAAGAAATTGTTCAATTTGGTTAAAATCCTGTTTGGGACCAAGTAATTTATAACATATATGTATAATTTTTATATTTTAGAGATATATAATTTATATATATAGTGTGTATATATAATTTTCATATATATATATAATTTTTCTGCCTGAAAATGTACTTAGGTTTTCCATCAGTGCAACCGAGGAAGAGTTGATTTCAGAGACATGAACCTGGCTTTGAGATGCTAATGTGCTTTGAAGACAGCAGTATTTGAACGCCTTAGAGTCACTTTGTGGTGGGACATCAAGGGAACAATGCAGAATTGGGGGTGTGTATGTATTTCGTTTATCTTCACAGTAGTAGCACTTATTCTTGGAATTTAATGGTAGACTGTTGCAGAGCTTTACTGTAAACGTGTTCCCTGCACTGAATACTTAATAATAATAGTAATTAACAGTAGAGACATGCAAACAGTTTTCATTTAATAGCAGAGTTGCCTGCAAGTGCTTCTGTTGTTAAGAGTTTGTCAGAGCTTTGTATTTTAATTAAAGGGAACGTGATGCTGGTGAGAAAGGTGTTGAATTGACACTCCCTGCAAACGAAATCCTCTGCTTATCTGCTAACAAACAACAGCTGCAGCTGCCCAAGTGCTACTGTTTGGAGTAAATATGGGAGGGTCAAGCCCCAAACCTTCCTAGGGATACTGCTGCCTGTGCCTTTCCAGCGTTGTTCAAAATGATGGAAGGATGCATATGCAATTTAATCTACAGGTAGGAAGTTTTGGAATTCCATTGGAATATTATAACCCCTATGGTCCAGCTAAACTCAAAGCTTGACCCTTAATAAGTGTGTTGGTATACCTCTTTTAAAGATGTTTGGTTTTAACTGAAATATTTAATCTATACTCTCCTTGTTATGGGGCAGTAAAAGGGAGTTTATACTGGTCTATTTATATTCCTGCTACAGAGGAACAGCAAAGCAGCAAACCCCTATTTACTCTGCTCCACCGTTATCATTTTAGTCATCCCAGTGAAGTGGTGTCAGATGAATTCCTCCTCACGGGTCCCAGACTGAACTTGTGTTCTAGCTTCACTAATTTCCCAGTGCCTGGCCAGCTAACAGTTGTAGCTGCTGTGATAAGAGGAGTCTTGTTTACAACAACATTCCAGATAGCCTGCTTTTGTTTTAATAACACCTTTTTCATCTTCAATCTAGGAGTCTGTCATAGCAAGGTACTATAAATTACTGCCACAGCATGCTCCTTACCACCTACAGCCTTTCTGTGGCGATATATGACCCATAAATCTCATTGACATTCTCTTCCATGGCTCTTTTAATGCTCTTTCCTTTCTCTCCTCCTTTCTTCTCTCCCTTTTCTCCCCCTCTTTGCTATGAAGAAATCCAGTGGTTACACCAGAAAGTAAAAAAATCGGATTTTGTGGGGAAACCTGAAGGTGAACACAGAGAGAAATTATTCGACTCTGGATACAGAGTCCTACTTCTTACTCTGCTGTGCAACCTAGGAGTTGCTAAAGGGTTTGGCAATGCCAACAAGCCCTTTTACATAGAATATCAGCTATAGATTTGGTCCTGGGAATTTAGTTCATGACAGATTTCTTTCCAGAGATCACTCGGGGTTCTGAGCAGCCACGTGTTCCAAAGGAAATGGAATTGCAGTTACTTCTGGGAGTAACTGTCTCACCGAAGGAAGCTGGGTCGGTGGCAAGTGATGGAGCTGGCCTCTCGAGGTCCATTTTCAGCATCAAACACAGTAACTCACAGAGAGAGATATATACTCACAAACCCCTCTAAGAATTAATTTCAGCACATTTAGATTTAATAGATTCTCTCCAAACTACTCGCATTCTGTTACCAAACAAATTGCTTTAATGATTTATATCATAATTTCCCCCCAGATCTTCCATTGGGTCATCGGACAACTTGATGGTATCACTGATATATGCTTCTATTATTTCTTATTTCATTATTTATTTTGCTCTTTGTCCTGTTACATTTATTCTATTTAGACAATAACATCTCTGTCAACTGCAGTTTAATTGGTATCTAAGGCCTGGTCTGCATTTACATTTTACTGGGATAATAATGTTGGTGTGATTTTTTTTTTTAATGGAAGAGTTATGCTGCTATTGTAGAAAATGCTGGGGAATGTTGCTTTTGCAAACTGAAATGGGTTGTGGTATTTTTCTATGCTGACTTGGGAAGTGGAGGACTCAGGCTGCCTCAGCAGAAATCCTTTGTTGGGGATTTAGGAATAGGAAAATAAAGGACAAATCTCAATCTGGATATGCAGCAGATAGCACATAAGGGAAGGGGGAACACTGTTTGATTATAATTTGCATTATTGTAGTAAGTTTTGCTGTTGGTTGTGCTAAAGAATGATGGTAAAATTGCCCTCTTGGATAAGGGTTCCATTAGAAACTGAGGAATACACAGCTCTGCTGAAAGATGCAGATGGAATTTACACCCATCCATTGGACAGTGAGAACATGGAAGTGGTTGAATTGTGACTCAGGACATGGGGTGGAATGTAAGGAATCGTTTGGCTCAGAGTGCCAAAACTTGTTAGTGGAAATGTCAAGCCCATCAGGCGACTCATTGGGGGTTGTACAGCATCTCAGCCTTGGGTTGCCTTGAGGCCCTGTCTCAGCCCATGGGGAGCTGTGTAGCTAACTGGGACTTGAGTTGTCCTGTAAAACGAGATTAATCAGGGCACTGCTGCATAATTCAACGAACTGAAACCTGGGTTGAGCCTTGAATTCCTTCAACAAACAACATGCCCTGAGTCCCAATCAAGCCCCACTATTCAGCTGCCTCGCAGTAATACAAAGGCAAGCATTTGAAGGTCCCCATTTGGCTTCAATGTGCCTAGACAAAGCAAAGATGCACAACAGTTAAGGACTATGTGCGATAAACAATAGTAACTTAGAAAGATAGGGCATTTTGCTCAGTAAGCTCATAAACATTAATTTTCTTCACCTATGGGAAGCAGGAACTTGCCAGCCATGCGATGTGTATTGTATTATATACTACTGTGAAGAAGGCGCCTCGGTTGAGCCTGTAAACCTTGGAAATACCTAATCCATAGGCAAATAGGGGAGGGATTTTGGATGGGAATATGGTATCAGAATGCTGCAGACTCTGCCTACAGGTGTGCCTGCTTTGCTAGGCCACCTGCTCTTACTTAAAGTGTCCAGCGGGTTAATTTAACCCTTCAAGCAGGTGATGCAACAGAACTCCTCCGTCACGCTGTCTGGGTGAGAGGAGCGGAGTTTCCCCCGCACCATTCGTGATGGACGGGCAAGCGAAGCCCCGGGGAGGTGGCAGAGAGGGAACCCGCCGGTGATGGCGGCTGGTTTTGCGCAGCGTGCTCCTGAGACACCCGTGATGCTGTCCCGCATCCCCAGCACTGCCGCCCTGGCTGCAGGGGACTTGCCCCAGGTGCAGCTGGGTTTCGCAGGTTCTGCACGAGTGGCCGAGCTTAGAAAAGGGGCATGGGGGCGACTAACAGGCCGCAGCTGTGGGTGCCAGCTCCTAACAAGCACGGAGCGCGCTGCCCATGGGGTCCAACCCCCTGCCAAAGCAGGGTCCCTAGGACAGGGCACACAGGGCGGTGTCCAGACGGGGCTGGAATCTCTCCAGAGAAGGAGACTCCGCACCCCCTGGGCAGCCTGGCCCAGGGCTCCCTCACCCTCACCTTCCCCAGATTGGGATGGAACTCCCTGTGCTCCAGCTTGCAGCCATTGCCCCTTGTCCTGTCCCCACAGACACTGAAAAGGGGCTGGCCATTCCCCCTGCGTCCCATGCCTAAGATATTGATAAACACTAATTAGGTCCCCCCTAAATCTTCTTTTCTCCAAACTAAACAGTCCCAGCTCACTAAGCCTGTCCTCATACAGGAGATGTTCCAGGCCCCTAATCATCTTCGTAGCCCTAGCCGTAGCTCATGATTAAAACCATCACCAGAGAAACACCCAAATAAAGTGCAAGTAGGCTTTCTGGACCTCTGTATAAGAGGGTTTATGCTAATATTATAATATCCTGGCAGTCTGGTGTTAAGAATGAAGAATCTGAGCTCCACAGATGAAGTGCTATGGTACTGTTTCATCTCCCAGAATAAAGATAAAATCAAGGGATTCTAGTAAAAGTTACTTGAATTGCCCTTAAGCCATGCAGCACGATCTAATGCTGAGATCAGAAAAGAGCGATCCTCCTTGAGGCATGCTAGTGCTGGAGACTGGGGAGCTGAGGAGCCCTCCTCTTCCCTGCCAGTGGGATGGGAGCGAAGCTAAGGCTGCTCCTCATACCGGTGGGGGTGGGAAGAGGGGTGATGGGCTGTGAGATGAGCCTTGCTGTGTCCACAATGGTGTGTGTGGGCTGGTTCCCTGCACGTTCCCCAGTCAGTTCCTGTGTTTGATGGGGAGGAAAATGTGCTGGGGTCTGGCTGAACAGCCAGAACACACGAAGGCCTTTCTGCTGTGCCGATAGGACAGCAAATCAATATCCCTCTTGTTCAAAGAGCAGAATGAGCAGAGAGTTTAAGAGTGAAACTAATGGGAGGGCCAGAAAAGAAAAGCCTCAACTCCCGTTGCCATGACAAATAATGACAAAAAATGACTGAAGCATTTTAAAGGTAATGTTGCAATAAAAAATATCCTGTGGGTTGCTTGGTTATAATTGGGCTGGGCCCTGTCAGCACTTGTTAAGGCTGAGAACTCGGCAGGATGCACAGGGGGTGTATGTGCTGGGTGACATGTGGAAGGGGGGAGACAAACCTGCTCTGAAAAGGCTTTGGATTTAATTCCTCTGGGAACTTCTTTACTCCCCCTCCCAACTAGAAGTTGATTGTTTCTGTTCCTTCCCTTGTTATTCTCATAGTGTATCGTTTTGGGAAGTTGTGTTGCTGTTCTGTCACCTGGTTTATCTGCACAAATGGAAGTTGTAGGGTTTGGGAAAGTGAGAGTGAGGCTTGGGGGTGTGAGGAAGGGGATAGTAAATGGCTCCTGGTGCTCTGTGAGGAAGGCTGAGGGGTGAAGTGTTCCTTGACGCTCAGTACTGAGGAGTTGTGGCTGAGTATTCCAGAAGTACTGCACTAATACAACCAGTTGGACTGCTGAATTAGTCCTAATGATAACTTCTGTGTGCATGTGTGCATTTTCCTTCTGCTCAGCCCCCTAAGTTTTAGATGTGGTCATTGTCCTTTCTCTCAAGCTCTGATACATTTCCAAACTCAAATGTTGGCCTTCTAGCATCCTGAGGATGTGAAGATCTCTGCATGGTTGTCTCTCTGAAGTGTGTTCAGGGATAGAACTGAAATCTTAAGGTAGTTATAATAGGTATGAATGGAAAGTAAGGGTGACCCAGTGTCTGCAAAACTGCAGGCATCCTGGGTTGGTCTGTTGGGGCGCTGGTCACCTTTGTGCACTGCTCTCCACAGGACAGTGTTTCTAGAGCAGGAAATGAGCCACACTGGGATGGAGCGGGCTGTTTAAAGTCTTAACATAGTCAGTACTCTTTTCAGTAGAACCTTTGTTTGAATATGGCAAATTTCTTGCTGGATTCAAATAATCCTGTGTATTTTTTAGAATTTTCCCATTCTTCAGTCACACTAAATGGATGTAAATGAAGGTACCTTATATTAACAGCCTTGATTTTAGGCATTGCACAAATTCTGATAGCTAATAGTTTATTTTGCAGTTTCAAAGACCGTGCTTTTTTTGTCTGAGGAATGTCCTGAATGAGTTAGTACCTATTTCAGTGCAAAAAAAAAATCCAGTAGTGTAGGAAGTATGTAATTTTAGTACTTGTGCAGCTCCCATCGTCCTGTAATGACCACAGGCTGTCAGGGTGTCATAATTCCACTACGGGGTGACATTACAGCAATAATAAGATATGTGAAGGTATCAAACATTCATGACTGTATCTGAGGCTTTCTAGTCCATAAACCTTCTCTGAACTCAAGTAATAGAGTTATCAACAGGATAAAGCAACTGTTCATAAATGCACAATATTCATAGGCAGCATTGAAACATCATAGTGTATTGAGTACTTGGGTATAATTTGGTCTGTTGTGTATATATATAAATGTGTATGAATATATTAAACTATACTCAAAAGACCTAAACTTCTGGATTTTTCCCAATCTTTCTCCCCCTTTGAAAAGAAACACATTCTTTGGTGCATGCTTTTCACTGATTTGTGATCCTTTTAGACCAATCAGCATGTATAGAACTTACTTGCTATTTTAATGGGAGACCAGAACATTCACATTCTTATGTTGATCTCCAGCATCTTTCAGAGGACACTCTTGTGTCTATGCTAAGATATAGTCAGCATTAATTGCTTGGTGTGTTCGTTGTCGTTCTAATAATGCTTGGGATGGGTCTGTTAGCAGATTTCCTTAATGCATTATGTGTTATAAACTGAGCAGACCACTGCATGGTCTGACACTTTCTGCAAAGCCATTCCACCCCCCCAGCTAATGAAAATTACATTCTCAAAATCCACGTCCTGCTGAGTTTTCAGAATGTGGGGTGGAACTTGTGTGCTTGAGGCCAGTGGAGAGCATCCTGTAAAAACAGGGTGTGCTGAGCTTTGCTCTCCTCAGTACATGGATATTACAGGGATCAGGAAATACATGCATACAGTGCTATTTATAAAAATGGATTTAATGGGATCCTATAAAGTGAGCTTTGGCTTCACATTTTGCCAATGAAAAGCCCAGCAAAGCACATGGTGCTGTGGGCTTTAACAGCTTCTTGGATTGTGCCATAGGAGAGAGATGACAGACTGTGCTGCAAATTGCTCCTGTATCACAGGACGTTTTAGAAGCACTCGAGATGGCCTTGAACAAACATCATCGGGGGAAAAAAAAGGTCAAATTATAACATAGCATGGAGTTTGGATGCTGCAGTGTGGTTTTATTACTTTTGAGAGAACTTTTGAGCCCCTGCTAAAAGCATTACTTAATGGACTCTCCTATCCTTGCAGCAAAAGAGATTTACTTTAAAGAGATTCAAATCTTGTCTGTAGGAAAATACTTCCTTTTTTAAAAAAATCAGAGAGGTCTTTGCAAAAGGCACGAATACTTGGTTATCAGCTCTGTACCATTGTTTTTGTGTCCTGTGTCACTCCTGAAATGTAATTTAAATTTCAGACTGAGTGCTTGCTTTTAAATTGACTCATGAAAGGGATGTAAGGGTACACTGTCTGAAGAGTCACTTTCTCCTTGTTTGTTTTTCCCCTAGTTCATAATATTTGCTTCTGCAATGTCCCAGTGAACCTTGTATAGAGCAGAATTCTTTCGAACCTGACTAGAGTCAAACTTCTGTGAAGATGTTCCCTGGGAGTAAATTGATCTTTTCAATGCATTTTTGTGGTGTTTTTAAGCAAATCCAGCTATGATATTCTAGTCCACAGCATTAGTCATTACACATCTGAACTGTTCAGACTCCATAGCTAGTATGTAGAGTTGTAACTTGCCTGCCTGTGTGCTCTCAGGGTGAGTCAGGAGAATCCCCTTTGCTTTGCAGAGGTTCCTGGTGAGCTGTGCTCTAGCTGATCTGTTAGGTAGAGCTTTGCTCTTGGCAGAGAAGGCTCTGCTCTTTTGTATGTGCATTATTGCAGCGTGTTGAAGTGAGGTGCCTCTTTTCCCTAGCATGTTGTGGGGTTGTTCCCCCTGAAGCAGGTACACCCTAAAATTAGAGGTGCCAATCCATGAATGGGCTCTGTCCACTCGATGACTTACAACAGAGCAAGCATTTGAACTTGTGTTACAGTTTTCTTTGAGGGGCATCTCACAGGGAAGTTTTTTTCTGGAATGGGAGAATCAAACTGGCACAGAAGAAGCTCTGAAGAGCTCTTATACCCTTCCTATTTCACAAAGGATAACCTGAAAAGCAACTGAGACTCGTGGTTACTGTGCATTAGCTATCTGGCTTTAATCCTGTTTCCATGCTTTCTGTGTCTGATCTACTCTCAGTACTTCTATGAATTAGCTGGTGAGCTCTTTGAGGTAAGAATTGGCCTTTTTCGATGCATATCTGCAGTGAGCCTGGTGTAATTGTGCCTTGACCTTTGTTTTAGGCTTAAGAACAAAGAAGTTGATCAAGCTACCCTTGTCTCCAACAGTTGCCATTTCTGAGTTCTTAGATGGTGAGCCAAAATTCCATAAGGTAACAGTTACATTTATATAACTCTAGGGAAGAAGTTTAATTTTTCTTGCAACTTTAACCTAAAATAAATACCTAAGTAGCTATAACCTCTGTTTAAAATCTCCCCCAGCAATTACAGCAGTGCCTCTGGTTGGTTTGAAGCTCTGAACGTGCCCTGCAAATTCAGGACCAAGTGCTGTAATTTCATCTCCAGATATCAGTAGCTGTGTAATTTAATGGCAGCCATTCTGAGCCCTTTGCAAGGACAGAACAAGAGGTTTTGTTGATCTGGGATAGTTGGCAGGGTCACTGTGACCAAGTTAACATTGACCATGGAGGAAAGGAGTCTGCTTGATAGAGCAGCAATTTGAGGTGATCAGGCAGTAATGAGACCTTAACCCATTTCAGTTGTGTAGCATACATCACTCCAAATAAAATAAAATGGACTCACACAGCTGCATAATGCAGGATGAGCAGGTTCTGTGTGACCCAACCTCTAGTTGCAAGCAAAGGATAGTCTTGAATTTTATTTGTTAATCTTGTGTGTGTTGAACCTTTCCTATTGCAGGGTTTTTCTTGCTTTCAAATTAGATTTTTAACTTCTAATTAATAAATTGGAAGTTTAAATTATATAATGTATAAATATAGAAATATTATAAATATGTAATACAAACATTATTAAAACATATATTAAAATACAATTATAAATTATTGTATTTAAATCAGCCTTTAGGTTTATACCATTTTTATGTTGTGTCTGGTCTCCTCCCTGCTTGAGGATATCAGCACAGTCACTCCAGGACTGGTCCCAGTGATGCACCAGAAAAGACAGAGGCAGAATGGGCAGGATGCTGCTTCTCCATCTCAGGAAGCTGCTGGGCAGTTTGGATGCAGCCAGCATCCCCACCTGGGTGTAACTTGGTTCAAAGGGCAGAGGTGGCAAACAGCTTCTCCTTGCTTTCAATATTTCACCCGATCTTCTTGCTGAATTGCTGCATGAACAAACACAAATCAAAGCTGACAAGGTTGACTCTTTCTCTTCAAAGCTTTGAAAATAATCATGCATCCTGCCTGTAACAGTGCAATGTGTTGCTCAGCCTTTCATGCTCACATATGTGTGCACACATGCACAGAGGGGTTCTTTGAATTTACTCAGGGGTGGTCTGTCACCCTCCAAACTAAATAAAAAGGGCTGGATTAGTGGGAATTCAGCATATTCATTGAATTAATCTAGACCAGTCTCAAAGTGGGTACCCAAAAGTGAAGGTTCTCAAACTGTACAAAACCAATAGAAACCAACCATGCTAAATGTATAAAATTACAGTGACTGTCTATCTGCTGTGTGATTTCCAGTTTCAGCAGCATGCAGAGACCTTTGCCTCCATATAAGAAGTCAAATGTGGCTAGCAAGGGATAGCTCAGAAGAATTTTAGATTAGTACATGTTTCCAAAGGGAGAGTTAGCCATTTCTGTGTGGATGCATGGAGGGGGTCACAGAAATCCAACTTGTTCTGAGGGATCTCTCTTGTTATGGGACTTGGAAGCAAGCATTTTCGAGTTACACTTTCCACTGGTCTATTAAAAAAACAAACAAACAGTGGATAGTGAAGCTAAAACAATGAAAAAAGAGGTTTTTCCACCCTTTGGTGAGCTGCTTTTTGGTCATCCTGCTGTTAGCAAAGCTGTTTAGCTTCCTAAAATCATACAGAGCGTGTACAAAGGGTGCTTCTGCAAACCATCATTAGTGTTCTTAGCTGAATGTAATTCAGTGGTACCTTTCAGAATGGTTGTGGTTATGGAAAGCCATCTAAATGGAAGAGTAAATGAGGAACATTCTGGTTTTGTCTGCTTTGCTGTTTTTTGTTTGGTGTTTTATTGGGGTTTTTTTGGTAAGAAAATGTGTATTTTGATTGAAATTCAGAAACTGCCATTTCTGAAAGGAGTGTGTGGGTTCTGCTTGCTGACTTCTGTGAATAAAACTTGTGGATTCTTAATTAGGTCAGCTCAGGGGCTATTAGTACCGTGCTGGTTCTAGCTGAGTGCTTCTTAGAGGTATAAGTTAAGGGCTTTACCAGAAGAATCAGAATCAAACCTTTACTCTTCAGAGTGTGTGTTAAATTCAGTGACCTGTTTCGTGACCTGTTCTGCCCTGTAACCACAGTGCATGACCCCAATAATAATACTCTGCCAAGGAGGAGTATTATTGGGGTCCCAAAGTTCACGCTGGTTTCTGTACTGTACATGTGTACAGCCCTACTGGGGATACTTCAGTACTCTAATAATAGCACTGTGTTCAAACATGGCAGCAATTCTAAGGAGAAAGCAGGTTTCCTACTGTAAAGACCTATTGGCGTGCAAAGTATCTGGTTGATACCAAGAGGATTCTCACAAGTGTATAAAACACAGCCTGGACTTAGGATTTAACTGCATTCCGAGTCAGGCTCTGAGATCAATGCATCAGTAGTGCATGATGCTTCCCACATCACAGCACTGCAATGTGATTTGAAAGCCTTCTGATGAGCAGGTCTTGCTCAAAGCCTCATCGCCTTGCTAGAGAACTGGAAGCCTTGCTGTTTCCATGTCGTTTGCAGGGCAGCCTCTTGTTGTGTGTGTACTCTTACATATGAATTGTGGTGCTGCCTGTGGATTACATTAAATATTTCACCCTATGCCTGTCTAAACTTTTAAGCATTGCAGTTGTAGAACGTGCTTGTCAATAATTTATGAAAAACATTGTATGGATTTTAAATCTTGCCCTTTTGGCATCTGCATTTTCATCTCTGAATGTTACTTGTGTATTACATGGCTGTGAGAAATTAGCTTTTTAGTGAATTGGTTATGGTGGATTTTTAGCAGAAAGCAGAAGTAGCTCTTCCTCACGTAAATATGCAAAACTTTGCTGGTAACAAACTAGAAAAAAAGGCTAATTAGTGTAATTACTGTCATTATAATTCTAATTTAACTGCATAGACTTGTACTGCAGCAACATCAGAGCTGTCACATTTGCAAACTGCATAATTATATGTATTAAGTTCTGACTCTGCATCCAATATATAAAATGGGCTGTTACCTTAAACTGCTCCAAAAAAGAAGTCAAGATGTCATTAAAGGGCTGACTCAATCTCCTTGATTTTTCTGATTACCAGTGAAAGGTGAAACAAAAAACTTGTCTATAGAAAAATCTTTAACAAATATATTGAATAAAATTCATAAATCTACAGTGAGCTGAAAATAACAAATTTGAGTGTGCATGCCTATATTAACATGTTTGTCTGCATTTATAAATCCTGCTGCCTTGTACCTGTAGTGTACACTTTCCCTGGAGTGTCAGAGGTCCTATACCACACATTTCCATAGGAAGAGTCCTAATGTAGCTGTTGGGGAGCGGTTCTTTCCAAACAGGATGCTCTGAGTTTGGCCTTGCTGATACCACATGAAATAGAGGTCGTAGCACATAGGATATGATATTCTATCCTATGATCTCCTAAGTGATTGTGTGTTGCATGCTAAATTAAACTTCTAGAGGCTTCCTGGTTACTTAGAGCACTTTGAGCTTACACTAATGTGGAAGGAGGGGTGGGTGTTGTCAGTGTTTTGGAAGATAGGCTGTAACTAGAACTAATTTTGATTCACTGGGGAAAATGTCCCAGAATTGGTAAGATGACATGTAATAAAGACAAGAAGAAAGGAGGAAGCAAATACACAGACTTGTAATGCAGAAGTAGTGGATGTGGTATTACAAACTGAATCCCTTTCGGACCTGCTCAGCTATGGAAAAGCCAGTGCCACTGCTGGGTACTTGTACCCTCTCGTGTGACACGTGGGAGGTGTTTATTCCTCCTGGAGCTTAATTAGCAGCTGAAGACCTAAAGCTTTTATGCACTGAACTGCAGAGTGGTTTTATTACCTAGCACAGAAGATGATGCAGGTGCCAAATTAATCCCCGCCCAAGAGTCATGCCTTGATCTTCTGGGGCTTCTCTGAGACTGAGCTGAGGTGGTGAGTGTGGTTTGTGTTTTGGGTTGTTTGTTTGGTTTTTTTTCTTGTTTATGGAACTGTAAGTTTAAAGAGCAAGTGTTGTGTTGTTCATTTAGCATGGGATAAAGCTCCATCATTTGACAGCTTGCACGCCTGGCAGAAATGCTAGTGAAATACACCTTATGCAGCAAATGACATGTATGACATACCTCACGTGTGTAAGTTCCAGAATTGCCTGAAACTACATAGCAAGTCACAAGGAGAACTCAAGGGATGCCAGGAGGAATGCTGGAATTTCTCTTTGATTTCGTTATTCAAAAAGCCAAAACCCAGGTTGCCCCAGCAATGTTTTTTCAGTGGTTGGCTGTATAATTCAAGCTGTCAAGCTTTGTTCCTTTCATAAATAAATAAATATCTGTGAATCCCCACATTCCTTCAGCATGTACTCTCTGCTCATAACTTCCCAAACCTACCTGTTGTCTTGAAGAGTCGCCTAATGACGCTGGATCACCTAGTCTTTGGTATAACCTGAACTGACTAACTTAACCACCTACGCCAGGCAGCATTGCAGCTGATCAATATGCAGAAACCATGACTCAGTGCCTCTAATGATCAGGATATTAAGTATAATGATAATTTTAAATAACACACTTTGATGTTGCCAAGGTTTTTAGTTTTGCAAGGCTTGGAAACTTAGAAATAAAATCTGAGAGTCCCACTAATACCGTGATTCCTGTACAAAACCCAACAGGCTTTTAATTCTGAACTAAAATCAAAGCTTGTCAAAGAATTTCAAGAACTAGTACTGCTGTTACTTTTTAGATAAACACCTATCAGTGTAGCAATGTATTTTTAGTTGCCTATTTAACATGTGCAGTTCTGGGATAGGTGCATATTCAGGTGAAGTGGGAACTTAGAAGTTCTGCCTTAGTCAGAGCCTGCTGTAAACTGCAATGTTATTGTTTCTCAGGCAGCATTTCATTCTTATGTCAACCTTCAGTACTGCACATTTCAAAATCAGGCTTGCATTTCTTGCTGAAGCATGGGGGTGATGATGGAGGCACTCACCTAGCTAACACCGCAGACATAGCTTGTGCTGCACCTCAAATGAAACTCCTCCTGTGGTTTGAGGCTGTTAAGAGACCTGAGCCCGAGGCAGCAGCTCTCATGAGGATGAACAGAAATCTTAGAGGGGAACAGATAGAAGTTTTGACATGACCCAAATGAAATTTCAATTTCGAATGCTTTAACTTGGTTTCATTCCCTGAGACCATGACATGTTGCACACCCCTTTTTGAGCCCTCAACCCTCTTTCAACAGACCGAGAAAGTACATCCTGTGAGACATCCTTACTTAATATGTATTTATGCTTCTGGAGCACTCTTGACAGTTTGTTTTCTCCCCCTTTCTACATAAAAAATGAGTTGCTTTTGTACTGCTCAGCATTGTGTTATGAATATTAATCCAGAGGGTTTATTTTTGTTATTCTAAATCTGCCTGTATCCTTTGTAAGAAGAAAAATGGGACATAATTAATCTCTCTGTTAATCTTGATATTTGCATGGAACAAGTGAAACAAGCTCTTCAAACCACTTGCTTCACTCTTAAGAAGTATTTACACTGCAGTTCAGAGGGAAACTCGAGGGCTTGCTTATTTATTTATTTATTTTCATCATCTAAGATTCAATACACCCAGTGGGAGGCAAATTTCCTAATTCCCAGTGAGTTTTATCTGGTTCATTCTAGAGGTGGGAAGATGACTTCGAAAGTAGCTGCTGGAGAGGAGTGGGAAGTTACCCAATTAGAAAACGCAGCTCATTTAATAAATCACGTAGCTCATGGAGTACAGCTCGAGTCTCCAAAGGCAGGAGGCCAAGGGAGAGGGCTGGGGTGTGTGCTTCAACTTAGACCTGCTGCTGAGGGCTACTGTGGCTCTGTGTTAGCATCAGGGATGGGAGTCACTTGGATACTTGGCACTGTTGATAACAGAACTTCATCAGGGAGACTGTTTTGCTGGATGAAGGCCATCATACTTGACATTCACTGATGTGAAGGTGCAATCAGGGTGCCTTTAGCCTCACACAGCATTCCATAATTCATTGCTCAGAGATAGAATCATAGAATGGTCTGGGTTGGAAGGGACCCCAAGGGTCACAGAGCTCCAACCCCCCTGCCACAGGCAGGGCCACCAACCTCCAGGCCTGGAGCTACACAAGGTTGCCCAGGGCCCCATCCAACCTGGCCTGGAACACTTCCAGGGACGGGGCATCCACTACTTCTCTGGGCAGCCTGTTCCAGCCCCTCACCACTCTCTCTGTAAAAAAGATGTTGAATATGGTGGAAGATACACACTGTTCCATAGGCTGTGATACATTTAATTGCCTTTAGCAATGTAGTAGCCTTGCCTAGAGTAAAATCCAGAGTTTTCTAGAGTAAAATAAAACTGCATGTATTACAGCTGTAATAGAGTAGAGATCCTGAGTTGAGGTTTCTCCTCTTTGGCCACACACAGGAATGTCAAGGGGAATGGGAATAGGAGAAGTTTTCTTGAATAGTAAACAGCCTTTCACATGAAAACATAATTTCTTCCCTACCACTTCCCTGTTTTAGAAGTCATGTCCTCTAAATTCTGAAGGCAAATAGGACAAAGATCCTGGAAACAGCATTAATTTTGCAATCCAGATGTTTGCATGGTGCAGTGTGTGTGATCCTTTAGATAATTGGAGGGAACTATTTGTTTGCAACATGCCTGATGTTTTTTTGAATGGTTTGGTTTCCTCTCTGTATCTAGGTGATATGTGGTTGAGTGATGTGTGCTTTGGAGGAAGCAGCAGAATAGCAGAGAAGCCCAAGCTGCATGCTTTCTAAATCATGAAAAGCAGTTTCCTCAGGATACAGATCCTCTTACACATGTAAATATGAAAAGACTTGAAGCACAGCACCGTAAGCAGCCTAATTTTTGACATCTGGGAAGTCAAGGGTTGCCTTGTATAGGTTCTGAAAGAGTATTCAAGTGCCCTGGAAATGTGAACAGTACAAAGCACTTGAACTGTCCACAGTCTGGAGAAACTTGTGACTTAGTGGTGGTCTACTTATTGCACACATTGAACCCTGGTGTCCCAAGGCAACAAACCCTTGTTTTGGGCACTGTATGTCCTGGTTGCTGTATTGGGCACATCAGAATAGCTCAGATAAGTTCAGAGATCTTTATGAAGTTTTAATAAGCATCACATAGCGTAAAGGAATTGAAATTTATTTCATCTCTTGCTGCTGTTAATGAAAGAGTGACAGAGGAACTGCCTTATGAACACATGATATCAGTTGTTATAGCAGGACCTCTTGCCTCATCTTCAGTGAGAGCTAAAGTTTCTGTTGCCTTCAAGAGATGTGGAGCAAATCCACCTGAAGAGCAACACAGTGAAGCAATGGGTTAAGCCTGTCTGAGGGTAACACCAGCTGACAGCAACAGAACTGCACTGTGTGCTGTACAATGAAACGACATTAGTAGGTACAGTAATAAATGTTTTCTGAGACATGCCCTGTATATTAAAATTTGTGAACTAAAGTCAACTCTGGTGTCTGGCTTCAAAAGGCTTGCGATGAGGATGGGCTTTCCCCTCCATCTGAAAAATAAACGGGAGCAATACTGAATCTTTTGGGAATGGTAACCCTGCTTTGAAGGCTCCTGTTTTATGAAAGGTGCTTTGAAGGTATTCATTCACTCTGAAATGAATTCATGCTATTCATTCTGCCACTCACAGAATAAGATATAATAGCAGTCAGTCACGATTGCTGTCATCTATCAACAGTTCATTACATACCAGTTAGACTGAGGATGTAGCATTTGTGAACAGTGTGACTGTGTGCATCTTGAAAAGAAAAAGCCAGCAACTTTGTATGTAAAGATACTGAGCCTGTTTCTCTAAAAGACTGGATATCTGATATTGCAAATGGTTTTTATCAAGTGAGGCTGCTGATATGCTGAGCAAAGAAAACGGTAGAAAATGGTGCAACTCCAAGGAGTCAATTTACCCCACTTAAGGATTAGGCTTTTTCTGGGCCATCTTATCCCATATGGTGCTTTACTATATGTAGTGACTCGTACAGGTAGCTGTGAAACATAAAAGCAAAACAGTGTTTTACTCCCATTTTCCACTACCAGATGTGAATGATATTCCTAGCATAATTTTCTTTAGAAGCTCATCTCTTCAGAGTATGTCTGCCAAATTGCTGAAACATCTCTGCTGCTTTAGCCTCAGGAGTTAAGCCAAATATCCTTTAGCTAGGTGGGGAGATGGGAGCTGCCAGTTAGATGTGTCTGGGATTTATTTACAAAGGAAGGTGGGTGATTCTTCTGCTAAAATGGCTTTTTAGTAACCTAAGTGTGTGACTAGAGAGGATTGATGGTAGAACAAACAGTGAAGCACTGTGCTGATGTGGACAATTATGCTGTTTGGAAGGTTGGTCAGGAAGGGACCTGTGTGTCTGCCTACCCCACTTTTCCATTTGTACTCACCGTGCTAAACTCTGAGTAGGAGTAAAGCTGGCAGGAGGAACCCCCAGGTAACAGTCACTTCACACACACCTTTCCCATTTACAAATGATTTAGTATCATTTTGCTATTATTTAGGAACGATGTGAGTATAGATTCATAATGTGTATAATGGGACTGAGAACTGCATGAAGAAAGACTATAAAAAGCAGTATTGAACACTTATGTAATCATTTTAATTGGCTTATCTCAAAGAACATGATCACTATTGCTATTACTGTTTCACAGGTAGGGAAACCAAGGAGAAAAGAATTACTAGTTCTGACAGAAGGAGCTTGCTTTTGCAATTGGCCAGGAAGCACCCTTTGACTTAAACACCTTCCAAAATCCAAAAAGCAACTTGGAATGTGACCCTCTTTAAAACACAGCGATGCTAAAACACTGTAGGGTTGTCTGCTGATCATCCCAAACCCTTCATTCAGTTTTGTAGTTTCTCATCTGGCAAAGCATGTGCTGTATTTACTCATCTGCTTACTCAAAAGAGTTTTCTGGTTTTCAAATCCATAGCCTGAGTTATAAGATCTGGAGTGTTTACTCTGGTCTGGAGTGTTTGCTGCGTGGAATCTTGACCTCAGTTTACCTTTCTGTAAAATGGTTATAGGAGTATTTCTCTCTGTAACTTCTCTAATACTTCAGCAGCGTTTTTAATATGGTTTTCTTCTTTTCAACAATTTATCTGTAAGTTAAAGAACATGCAAAATAATAATACACAAGCTAGAATGGACACCTTAACTGGGAGTATAATTTCTTCCAAACCTCAGAAGAGTAATTGAGTTAATAACTAGTTAACTACTTTCTAATGTATAATTTTCTCATTTAGACAAGTAAATTGTAATTAACACATATGGCCTACAGATACATCGAGGGGGGAGGGGAAAATACCCAATTTTCTTCCCTCTTTTCCCAAGTAAGGATAGATTAAAATGTCCTGTTTTGTAAGAATTACATTTTAATGAACTCTAATAAGTGCAGATCCCTTTAATGAAGGGTTTTTTTATCAGTTCTTTTAATTATGAGGATCATCTTGAAGCAAAAGAANTGGAGAGGAGGGATCCCCACAACTTTCCAACAGTTTTTATTTCTGAATATAGTATTTGAACTTTCCTTTCCTCCTGTTAAGTGTATGGAGCCATTGTGTTTGCAGTTACTATATTTTAGGTCAAAACTTCACAAGCATCAGCTAATCAACACCATTATGAGGCTGGAGAGAATTTAAAGCAGGAATTGGTGTAGGATGTAGAGGTAGTGACAAGGTCTTTACATCTCCTCTTTCCCTGATGTTTTCAGGGGAGAGGGTTGATACCCAGTGTTTTACCAGAACAGTTTTCTTCAGCAGGATGAGTGCTTGAAGAGCAGAACACAGGGTATGACATCTAGACATCTTCCCATCACTTTATATACACCTCTAGCATGCTCTTGCTAGTGATAGCAAGAGAACAGGTCACGATACCGTTTGAGATTCTCTTCCTACACCAACGCTCAGTAACACAGGGCTGGTGCTACGTGCTTGTAACGTCACCCATCGCCAGAAGATGTCCCTTCACGCTCACCAATGCTCCGCGTTTACCGAGGAGATGCTCTTAGTGGGCTGCTAAGAGACGGAGCGCTGCTCTGACCTGGTGTCCAGAACACTGCTCCATGAACTGGTGAGGTATACCACAGGTTCTCTTGAATCAAATGCCCCAGACTTTAGGAAAATTGCCCCATCTGAGTGATGATGCAACTAGAATGTATTGTGGGGTCCTGATTTCTTTCTCCATACGTATAACTCTGTGCCTAATCCTGATTACATGATGTTTGTATGCATTCATTCTGTCTGTAAAGGGATGATTTGTTTGCTAATGACTGACACGGGCTCAGATGCCTTGAAGGCACAGCCTTTAAAATAGATAGGCAGATTTGTTGTTAAAAGTCAAACCTTAACACTCTCCAAACAGGTTTCCTGAATTTGTTTGCTAATCCTGGCTGTTATTTTGAAGGTATCTTTATTTCATAGGTAGAGGTTGAGGAGTTGATTAGGGGTTTGTTAAAAATAATCTTAAAAAATACTAAAGCTGTTGTGTTTGAGGAGGAAGGCAGAAAGAGGGAATTCTTTTTGACCAGCTCTATAGCATCCTGGCTTATGTGGGAGATGAACAAAACCTGTTTCTTAAGGGGAGGGTAAGAACCTGCAAAAACTGCCTTGTGAGAGTTGCTAGTTTCAAAGCTAGATGTTTCTGGGGCTTGTACTCAGCTAATGTCTATGAATCAAATTACTAGCTTTCAGTGTTGTTGGTGTGTGGGAGGTGGCTTAGCTGGCTTGGATATTTTTGTAAGTTATCATTTAGTAAGTACTGCTACTATACTGGTCTCATACAACCAGGAGCTGTGGCGCTGTGCTGGAGGGGTTCCTGGGCCTGGCTCCACTGTGATAGAGGAAAAAGCAGAGGGGGGGTGGGGGGTGGGGGGGAGTCCCTGCTCCTCTTTGTATTTGTCATAATGCATCAACTCGTCTGTATTGCTGAAGGACCTCAAGGGCGGTAGATGCCTAGGACAACGTTTTGATTCACACTGCCTAATAAATGACACAAGGCAAGTTTGAAAATACTTTGTCAGACTAGATGACTGACAGAGCTGTGAGGAGCAGCCTCTTCATTGTCTGGAAGGATGTGTGTGATAACACACTGAGCAGCTTCTGGTTCTCATGTGTAGGGGATTGACAGCTGGACTTGTAGATTTAGTGGATTTGATTTCTTGTTTCTACTGGAGGTAAGTGTGGAGCAGAGTCAGGCTGGGACTGGTAAAACATTCTTCCTGTATGTGTGAGTGTACGCTATCTTCTCACACAGAAAAAGGCTCTGGGATCTTCAGGGCTTAGATGCCATTTGGACCTTGCTCTCATGAGCATAATTAGTCTCATTTATGAAAAATTAAAATGTCATTGGAAAGAGAACCAGCATTATTTGTTCCAAAGGCAGGTGATTGATTTTTGGTGTCTTTTAAAATCCCTTTTTAGATGAGTAATAGTAAACCTCTCTGGGTTATTGGAGTTGTTTGGTTTTCTTGGACTCTTCTGTAGGTTGGATATAGGTAGGTTTAAATTCAGTCCCCAAAGGAACAAGCACTATGACATGCATTGTCCTGCATTGAATCTGCAGAGCCTATCTGTCCCATCCTGATTTCCAATCAAAGCTCTAGAGAGTCCCTTGGGTTTTGATTTTGCACCGGTTTGCTCATCCTCCAAGGATAACTGGTGTTAATAATCTCGGTCTGTACTGCCTGCTTACACATGTTGGAGCCCATGGCATTTAGTGAGTTATGGAGAAGTTGATTCCTAATTAACTACAGATGGTTCCCAACTCTCAGAAACACCCATAAACAAATGCCTGCGACGGTGAGAAGCAATAAACTGCATCAGCACCCCTCTCCTGTGTGATGTTCTCTCCTCCTGTGCCTCCCCCGTTCCGCTACTCTCTTGGAGTTTCTTTTCAAAAGGCAATGACAGCCATTTCCCACAATGTTCCACTCCATATAGGTGTCTGTATGCCATTCTGTGCCTCTAGATTTATAAATAAATGCCTTGTTGTCAAGGTGACGGGCATTTTATGATAGTTGAATAAATAAATATGCTGGGAATTTGAATCTCTTGAAGCTTGCCAGTCACGGTTAGTATTCCTGCTCTGTGTGTTGCTGCTAACGTGGAGGACATCTGAAAACTGTTCTTACTGTTCTTCCCCTTTCAAAAATAAGCCTCTCTACAAATCTCACCTCAGACAATCCCCAGCATTGGCATCAGATGGCAGAGTCGAAGCGGAGGCTTTGGAAGTGGGAGGTGGAGAGGTCTGTGGGTGCTGCCACACAAGTAAGAAATCGATCTGGAAATGGGATCAGATGTTTTGGTGTATGGGAATGGATTGTTCTGCATCATGTTGTCAGACGTGAGGTGTGTGAACGTGATTAAACACCCGCCTTATGCATCATCATCCCACTTCCCCATTATTCTCATTGGATCTTATGGGCCAAATTACACTTGTGGCAGTTTATCAGTTTCCATCTGTATCCTTTCCTGGAGTGAAAGTATCTCTGTGTTTGTTTATTACTGTAACTGGGGATAAAACACGTATTTGAGGACAGACCCAGTTGAAGGACAAACAGCTCCTCAGGAATTTTTCCCCTCTCTTTGGTTCAAGTTTGTATACACCAAGGAACTGAGAGCAAGCCTCATCTTACTATTATGTTTTCCTTAATTTGCCTAGTTAGGGGTGTTAGATTTCTTCAGATGTGTGTTTATGCTCCCCAGTGTTTTTAGACTGCCCTCCATTACAAACAGTGAACTCATCCATATGATGCTGTCATTATCAGACTGGTAATGAATTCCTACCCAGATGGGCTCCACTTCCTCCCTTCAACCCAGGAGCTGATGGAAATTTCCCCCATGGTTGGTAGCATAATGTAAGGAAAGAAAAAATTAAAAACATATGATAAGTTTTTCCCCTTGTAGACGACTTGTGACCACTTCTGTCACAAGAGCAATCTGGTCATCTATTCATGTTATATTAACAGTTGGTGTTTTGATATCCAGTTCATTATTTTTATAGTTTAAATCTTGACTGCTGTTGATGGCAGAAAATACATTAAGAAGTTTTATTAAATAATGTTAAAAGTTTAAAAAAGTTATTTTTAACTACAGAATTAATATCTTGGGGAAAAAAACAAACCTCCAAACCACTTTAACACAGTAGTGTGCAAGCTCAGTGGATGTTGGAGACACCCAGAAACCCCCTATTTTCTACAGCATTCATAACATGGGGAAAAAAAAAGTGCTTTGAACTTTTGTTTGGCTTTTATTTGACAAATCACCTGCTTACCGATTTTCTGCTTTCTTTTCACACTGTCACATGCTGCTGAACCACAGCCTGAGAAATGTTTCCTACCCTGAAGGGGCTCCAGTCTAAATAGACACTACAAAATGAGTCACGTAGTGTCTTGCACAGGGTCCCATTACAGATCAGTGACAGAGCCTGAAATAGAATATTATTTTTTTTTTAATTTGGGCCCCATTCCTCAAGCATCTAAAACCTGCTCTTTCTTTTTCATCTCTGCTATTTTAATACTGCCCTAAAGCATTACCGTGCCGTGCCTTGTATTTTGCTTCTGCTTCTTGTCTCATCTTCTATTTAAATTGCATGTGCTTTGCAGTAGCAGTTTATTTTTTGCAGGGTTTTTTTTGTTGATTCTGTGTTGTGGTGGGTGTTTTTCTTTTGCTGAGGCTGACATAGCCTCTGCCCAGGGAAAATCTTTGTACAAGAGATGTGAACACAAGTGTGTTTGGGATGCTCACAAGTAATTTTGATGATCACCACTTACTAACACCCAAATTTACACGTGCACACAAAGCAAGAGAGTCGAGTCTCGTTGAGTTTCCCACTTTCCCTCCCACTCAAATCAACAATCTCAGCTATTCAGTGCCATGTGTTGCACAGTTTAGCAGAGTACTTTAAAGGTCAGTGCTCTGCAGGGTTTGGTGACATTTGTGAATCTGTTGGGATGGAGAGGCAGGCAGCAGCTCTCGGGAGCAACAGGGGCAGGAAGCAGAGGGAACGGCATTCTTCCCACAGCTCTGGTACACGTCTGAACTGCTCTGGCTCTGCAAAGATAAACAATTTTGTTTGCTTGAAAAGATTAAGCAAAAATCACACATTAGTGCAGAGCTCTCTAGCTTGACAGGAGAAGCTGAAGCATAATAAGATACTGTGTAAATGAGGCTTCCTTAATTTGGAATAATTACAGTCTCTGCTATTCCCTGTTAGGGCTGTCAGATCTCAGGCTTTGTTTTCCAGGAACATTGCACCGTATGAGTGACCTTTCTCTTGACATCTGGTTCAAGTGGTGTAGGAAGTTAATCCCTAAAAAACCCCAAATTAAGCTGAAATGTACCTGTCCTAGGCTGAAGTAAGGACATCCTCCGAATGCTTCATGCCAGTTTAATTGGCGTGGTTTGATATTGCACTTAGAATTGACACAAAATTGCACGTCTGGTAAGCAAGATTGATCTTATTTGCTCTTTTTTCCTCTTGTGTAAGTCAGAATGTGATCTGTTTGACTTTTAATGTGAAAACATACTAAAATCATGGATAAGCTGTAAAGGATCAGTCCTTTAATGGGGAGAGAAAAGGACTGCTGGTAACAAACATGAGCTTTTCGACTAGGGAGTTCAAAGAGGAGTTGGGTATGTTCTGAGCTGCATGCTCAGAATAGGAACTTAAAATCAATATGAAAGTCAAAGAATACTGTGGCTGTTCCTGTGCTTACGGCCATAGCAAAGGTAATTTTTTTCTAGATGTGATTCCTTCTAGACACATCTCCCTTGTTTGCAGTTCCTTCATTTTCTTCATATTTCACTGAGAACTTTTTTCCACTCCATAGGTACAGAAGGGGAAAACACACAAGGAAGTTTGTGTGCATTTCCAGGTTCTATCAAAGTTTTAATCTATTATTCATGAAATAACGTGAATGCATGTATTGAAGAAAATATTTTGGACTAAGAAAAAGTCATGTGTAAAGTCCAAAATTGTTTAGTCAGGCAATAGGAAAAAAAAACCCTACCCCACCAATTTATAAGTGGTCAGTCGAGGAAATAACTGAAAAACAATAAACAGACTGAGGTAAAACATTATGTGAAATAGAGAGGAGTTAAAAGATCATCTGGCAAATAATGTTTTGATATGATATTCATGAAATAATTGGTGGTGAAAAGCAAATTAGTAAAATCAGAGCTCATTTGTTTTGGGGGGGGGGAGCTAAACGGGGCAGATACATTATTTGTTGTTAGTAATTTAACCAGCCCTAACAAAGAATAATAACTATTGTTTGCTAATTTCAGTCATGCTAATGGAGTGGGATTTTGAATTAAATAAGACACTTAATTTGTAGAAGGAAGAATGTGTGGTGTGTAATTAAATATCAGAGGACTGTTAAAAGTATTCTGGAAGAAATAAGCTAAAGACAGCTGCTATCTTCCTGTATTTACACAAAATTACAGAAGCAGCAAATGTATAATTAGGGTGGAGAACTGTATATCCATGCGCCATTGTGGCGTAAAATTACAGCGTCGTTGCTCCAGTTGTAATGGGATTGATGCCAGTGAACAGGCTCTTGGTGTTGGAGCTTGTGGGGAGTGCTGGGGGGTGTGAGTATCTTTGTACATACACAGTCTGCATGTGCATATGTGCACGTGTGTATATAGAGAGTGTATGTGTTACAGAATCACAGGGTGGTTGAGGTTGGAAGGGACCCTTGGAAGTTGCCTTGTCTCCCCCTCTCCAGCTCAAGCAGGGCCACCCAAAGCCAGCAGCTCAGGATCATGTCCGGGTGGCTTTTGTGCTCTTGTGCTTGTCCATGTTTCTGAGGATGGAGACTCCCCAACATCTCTGGGCAACCCAAGCCAGGGCCTGTTCACATTAAAAAAGCTTTTCATTGTGTGTGCAAACTCTGGCACTCGCTCTCTCTCTTCCCTGTTGCTCCCTCAATGAAGAGTTCAGTGTAGTTGCTGCAAAATAGTCTGTCAAGCAGTGACGAATAAAGTCAGGTTTGGTTACATACAGTAGGCTTGATCTTAATCTCACTTAGATTGCAAGGTGAGTAGTAATATTATGTATTTTGGAACCATAATATATATTGCTTCTATGGATGTAAAAGCATGGGAAAAAGGTCTGTCTTCTGCCAGAAAACATCTGAATGATTCATGGTAAAGTACTGTTGCTTGATATCCTGGTGTATTTTCCCTTTCTTCAAGTTCAGAGTCTCAAACCCAGAACTTTCTATATGCATTCATCAACATAAAATTGCATACCAATCTCGTATCTCTGCTTGAATGAAAAGAAACATCTTTCTGGCTGCCAGGATGAAGTTTCTTCATGATCTATTCAGCCATGCCATACTCAGTAAATGTTTTCTCCTTCCAAGCTGCTGACTGAAGATACTAGAAAGCTTTTCTATTGAGTGTGAGGGGCTGGAAAGCCAGTGATGCAGGGGGTCCTTGAACAAGGTGTAGATGTACGCCGTTGGCTCAGCAGTCAGGCAGTGGCAGCGCTGCAGGCAGGCTAATGCATCCTAATGCTCGGCTGTTCCTGGGATCTTGGGCACCTGATTTGGAAGGAGTTGTGGTGGCTGGTGTTGTATGGTGATGCTACACTCTGGTGGGTGTAGAACTGGCCAGTTACAGGATGAGGCAGAGAGCATTCAGCGTTGGGTTGGAGCTAGGGAAGTGAGAGCTCAGTGGTTATCCATGCAGCTCTTCTCATGTGTTTTCTTTCTTTCGTTGGCTTTGGTTTCCTGCTAAGATTCTCTTAGCTTGGACACAGCACTGCACTAAAGGATCTATTTTGGAAAACTCTGGGGCTCGAGCCTTCTGCTATCTGCTGATACTGTTTGCGTCGCCTCTGATTTTACTCAAAATCAATGCAAGTATTCATTTTTTGGTAGTTAATCAGACACTGTCTATTCACAGGTTAATCTTTCTCAGTTTAACCTTTAAAATAATAGATAAGCAGCCTTAATTGGAGAGGACAGGAAATAAAAAACCCGAGTAATGTTTTGTTGGCTTTTCCCCCAGGAAGCAAATATCAGCAGCCTGTGACAAATCTGCAAGAGGTTCAGGCATGATCTCTGTTGTTCTATCAGGACATGCACAGTATGCCAAGGGCAGAGACCAAATGTAACACTTCATTGCAGATTGCTGTCCTGCAATGTTCCAAAGAGATTTGCAGATACAGAGCTAATACAAGAAGTTCTGTGAGCCTATGGCTTCAGAGGAGGTTGGCAAGAAAAAAAATGCATCAAATTGCTATTTCTCTGTCCATTAGTTGAGGCTATGTACTGCATAAATAACCAGGTTTGGCCTTTTCTCTGCCCTTTGTTATTATCAATGGTCTGCTATGAGGGAAGGAGAGGAAAAGACAAGGACAGTTTAAGCGAAGAGCAGGAGGTGGATCACTTTCACTGCAGGGTGGGGTGTGCAGAATGAATGCTGTCCAGCATGACTGTTTTCCTAGCTAAGTGTAAACACGCTGTGCTGCAGGCTGTAGTTGAGAAATCCAAGTGAGATGATAGCTGGTCAGGTTTGGTGAGGAAGGAACTCTTCTGTGTGTCAGGACAGAGCTCAGGGATGTTTTACTGACCTGGTCAACTGACAGGATGGTTTGTACAGCAGGAGGTGGCAGAGTGTTGGTAGCAATTCAACTATTGCTGTTTTTTCCTGATTCTTCTCTTACTTCCCCAGATGGAGGCTTACTGGGGTCCCAGTGCCAAATCTAGCTATGTCAGGCTATATGTCTCTTACAAGAAGCATTGCTGCTTTACACATTTCGTTCCTCTCCCTCCTCCAGCTATATTTCAGTTTACTGCTTCTTGAGGAGTAGCATGTCAAGTTACATAGAATTTCCTCCTTGCTTGTATAACTCTTGTATGTTTTCTGTAAAGTTGCAACAAGAAAACAGAATAGACCTAGGAGAAGACAGAGGATGTGAGCTTAAAAAAATATTTAAAAAAATAATTTCCCCTTGTGCTGGAGACCATTGGTTTGTGGTTTAAATCGGAGCTACTTCTACTGGTGGTTGTATATGGAAGTGGAGGTAGACCATCTTGGCAGAATTCCTTCTAAAATAAATGGGCAAATACGGTTCCTTTGGCTTTGCTGAGCATATGTCAGCTGGAGCGATGGCCAGGATCTTCCAAAGCTTTCAGTTAAAGTAATTCAGTAGCTTGTGTTAAAGCATGGAATGTCTGCAGTGAGACTGGGTTCAAGGTTTGTATAGCCAATAGTTTACACAGTTCCAGGATTAATTGTTGAAAAAAAAGGAGAGAAAAGCAAGAAGCAAAAGTAGAATTTACAAGAGCAGTTTATATAAAGTATTAAATTCAGTGCTAATGTCAGTGTGAATACAAAACAAAAGACGCAGCTGGACTAGAATACCTGAGCCCTCCTGTTATTTCCCTTAAAGTCTTCAGAATCACATTAATCCGGTTGCCAGTAACAGGCAGGGTTTTTCCAGTCGTTGTTCATTTTAAGTGGTTTTAACAGCTCTGGAAGTATTCATGAATTCAGGTTTCCTCACTCCCCTAATCATGTTGTCGGCTTAAAATTCACATTTAATTAACCTCTTCACCCAAGGCATAAATCAATACTAAAACTCGGAATGCTAACCATACTGATAGTGATTTTCATTTGGGCTAGCCTGCTGAAAATTAGGAATTAAGATGCCTGCAGGAAAGGAGCAAACTGGTTGTGTGGGGTGAAGCACAAACTTGTAAACTGTAATAATGAATGTCCTTGGATGGGATGGGAAATCCATTCCTTAAGGTTCCGGGGAAGAAAGTGAGAACTAGATGAAGTAGAGCGAGCGTGATTCAGGACCAGATTCACCTGGGTGACTGGACTCCTACTCAAGTACCAAAGGCAAAGTGTGTTCGTGATGGTCCTGGGGCTCCCAGGAAGATGCTTGAAGTAGCAGTGGCAGAGAGAAAGAAGTTGAGTTGTGTGAATTTGCATGTGTACAGATTTTTATGGTGGATAGCCCAAGCAGGGTTATTTCTGCCTCTTTCTGTTTTTAGAAAAGTATGTTTAGTATGGCAGCTCCTGTATGTATAGCCTTTGCCTTCTGGGCAGTATGGCTGCAGCACTTGGTGGTGAAGATTGAGGCAAAAAAAGTCATGGAGTACCTGAGCCTTGTGCCTATCTCCGGTAACCAGGTCCCCCGCTGCCTTTCAGAGAGGGCCCATGTGTTCCCCAGACCTCCTTTCATCACTGACATACCTGTAGAAGGTTTCTCATAGCTCTTAATGCCCTTGGGCAGATCTAATTCAGTCAGGGCTTTAGCTGCTTGGCCCGTCTCTCTGTGTTCCCCCCCAGGTGCCTGCCCTCACTCCCAGCCTCTGTGCGCTTCCTTTTCATGTTTGAGTTGGTCCAGGAGCTCCTCCTTCATGTGTGGGGAGCCACAGTGTTTGTACTCAGTGACCATTATCTGGTACCCAATGTGAAAGGGGCTGTTACAGAGACAAACCACAGTATTATTTTGGGGGTTTTATTTTCTTAGTGTGCACTGTAGGCACTTAATTCCTGTTCAGATGTAAGGATAGGAAGAACACAGTAAGTTGGGTCCAATATTTTGATGCCTCAAGAAGAATTTCTACATTAGTTCTGAAACTATTTCTTTTTTTTTTTTTCTCCTAAATAAGAATTTGGTGCCAAATAAAGAGATTTCTTTTCACAATTATTTTGCTGAAGACAAAATCTTAATGCTCTGAGTCCTTGTTCTGTTGCTAAAGTCTGAGTACCCCTTGAAATAATAATGAATGATAATTGAATAAATAATTAATAATCATCCGAGACTTAATGAGATGATGAGGTAGTGGAATGGGTTGTTTAGAGAGATGTGATGGGTTTCATGACTTCCTGCTGTAGTTTGTATTCTTTTGGCATGAAGAATTCAAGTCTTTGTGTACTAGGAACATCAGAGCTTGTTTTCTGTGCCGGTGACTCAACTGTGTTTTGCAGACACAGAAGGCATAGGCTGTTCTCATAACTATATTTCTGTAAAGCTGCCTGGCTTTTAAATGGTAAAATCCTCTATATTTGGGGGATATTTCTGCAAAGACCTTGAGAACTCTGTGGCCAGCTTTGCAGATCTTGTATACAGATGTTATTTCAGGTGCCCCTTTGTATTTTGCAGTAAATGCAAGTCTGCATACTTGAACCTTTAAACTACTTGAATTACACACCTCATTTCACTGAAGTCTAGAGGTTGGTATATCTTCAACAGAACCATTAAATGAAGTCTTAGCTCAGCAAAGTATTTAACCATGTGGTTAAAGCTCAGCACACTCTTAAGTCTCTTGATACTTGAGGACCTTCGGACAAAGTTACATCTCCAATTATATTATGCATGTTAATTCCTCGGTTGAAATGGAATAGCTCAGTTGTAATGAAATGCAGGATGAGGCCAAAAGAAGCCCATCTTACATAGCTTTATCCAGTTGGCTTTTTCTGTGAAATGGGTGTTCTGGCACAAAACCTTGGGCAGAATACAGACCTGCTGCGTTATGTCAGCTTATTTCTGATGTTCAGGTAAGTTTAGGGCTTGTAATACAGAGTTTAGGCCCTGTAACTCAGTAAATCAGGAGTGCAGAATCATAGAATCTTAGAATCATAGAATGGTCTGGGTTGGACCCCAAGGATCACAGAGCTCCAACCCCCCTGTCACAGGCAGGGCCACCAACCTCCAGGCCTGGAGCTACACAAGGTTGCCCAGGGCCCCATCCACCCTGGCCTTGAACACTTCCAGACACGGGGCATCCACCCCCTCTCTGGGCAGCCTGTTCCAGCCCCTCACCACTCTCTCTGTAAAAAACTTCCCCCTAATATCTAATCTAAACCTTCCTTCCTTTAGCTTTAATCCATTCCCCCTTGTCCTGCCAAGGGAAGGAGGAATAGTGCAGAGGGAAACTCAGCCCTCTTTTAAGGGATAAGATAAGCAGGTTTTATCAGGAATCTGTGACAAATACGACCTCCCACAATGCTCTTCATTCAGAGACCTTGTTCAGAGTACAGCAACACCAAAGACAATAAACTTCTTGTCCTGCCCTAGCTGGCCAATGGCAATAATTAATCTTGTGCTCTATTCTCTCTCTTCACGTGCAGGTGGGTTCCTCACCGCTTTCCCTTCTGTTTTCTTTAGAGTGAAAAATAGGCAAACAGTGTTCAACAGCTTTCTGGATGGAAATTCTGAGTATTTCTTAACAGCCTGGAGAGTGGGATTTTCTGTATTTAAAGTGGCTGGTGTTCTTATGCCTAAGCCAAAATCTACATAATTTTCACTTCAAACCCTGCTAGAATCAATACAGCATTGCTGTTTCATTCATTCTGCAAAAAAGAAAATAGGGGTTTGAGGAAGTGTCCTGCCTTTATCCTTTACAGAGCATCCCTCTTCCAGTCCCTGTAAGGTTGGTTGTAGGTTCTGTGGTGCCATCCCAGTGCAAAGCAACATGGTGCTTCAGAGCTCAAGGAGCAGCAGTTAGAATCTAGTTTCCCTGACCTAAGAAGTTACTGTATTCTATAATAGTCTATTTTTAAAAGCATTTCTTGCTGAAACAAACTCACTGTGTATGCTGCTCAGGTATCACCTGTTTATTGCTTATATAGGCAGGGTTACTTTGCTGGGCATGTTGAGGATTTTGTTGTTTTTCTTTTGAGTGTTGTTTCTGGAGTGGCCCTAAAATTCTTTTGTTTCTTGATACATGGAAGGGGTGGTGTTTCAATTATTTTGGAGGATGAAAAATCCTGAAACAATCATAGGTCTTAAAATAAATTGGGGAAAAAAGGAAAAGAAAAAAAAAAAGCATCACTGATCTGTTAACCACTGCTTTCCTGTATTTCATACATAAGCTTCCAAATCAAAAAAAGAAAGGAAAATCAATTAAGATCCATTAAGGTAAAAATCCCCAGAATGGCATTTATTAGGAGGTCTGTGTGTACTTGTAAATAAAGCTTTATTTTCCAGGGCTTAGTAGTCAAAACCAAACAAAACCCTCCCCCAAAACCAAGCCCTGTTTGCACCTGGTTGGGGTCAGTAAGGTAGCAGTAAAGAAATCCCTCTCATTCCTGTATTCTGCATGCAAAGTACAGTTTGGGTTTTATCAGAGCTTCCCTTATGTGCTTGCAGCTGAGGAGCTGCACAGCGCATTCACATATGATAGCCATCACTTCAGGCTCTATTTCACCTTGTCACATCCCATTTATAAAGTGGGCTTTTTAATAGGATGACAGTCAGTCACTGAAGAGGGAAGGCCTTAGAAAATAAAGATTGAGGAAGTTGGAGATCATTAAAGCTGACACCACCTCACATGTTCATTAAGAATCTACTTGAAAGAGCTTTGTTACACCGTTGGCAAGTGCTTGTGATATCATTTTTGGAAGTGTTTGACTCAACTCTTGGAAGACCTGAAATAGAGGAACCCGAGGGGATTTCAATTCAGGTCCACACTCTAGTCCAGAATTTAAGTTTCCTTAAGGCTGAAATTCATGCTGAGTGGTCTTTCTCTGCAAGCTGATCTCCAAGGTCCTTTCCTCTTGTAAACACAATCTCTTTCTGCATGGAAGAAGAGTTCCTTTTTGGTGGGTCACGTTGTCACAGTTGTTCTGTGATTTTCCCCATAAAATCCCAGCCAGACCCCAGTATGTGTTATGGAGCAACTGTTCAGAAATGAATGCCTTGGCTGCCACACGTGGCAAAAGCCTGGAGAAGGAGCTTGCTGTATTTATTCTGTTCTGTATCATGTTTTTCCCAAGGGAACCTGCTGGTGGACAGGTGACTGTGCATCACTAATATCTGGGAGAAATAGGTCCATGCTTACTCTGTGCCTCCTCATTTTTTTTTAATTTGGTGAACTAATCTTGGTTGCTTTCTGCCTCTCAAGTCCCATGTACCTTTTAGGCTTCAATTTTAACAGCTTGTGAAAGCTCCAGCAAACCTCAGGCTTCTGTTGACAGGTTTTTTTCCATAGTGGTACATGTCCAGAGGAGCATTAGCAGCAAGACTAACATCTCCAACACAGACAGATTAAAACCTCTGCAGGAAGAGGCTTACAAAACCAGACCGAGCTGGTCTTGAACTGAACTTTGGTTTGAACAATGTGTGAACTTTGTTTTTAACAATATATATTCTGTTCCTGGAGTCCATTCAAGCTGTAGTCAAAATTTGATATTCTGTTTTAGCCTCTTAGTTATGAATAAGTGAATGTTGCTGATGAGGGGAGGAGATGCTCTTGCCTGAAACACCTCCATACCATGAGGAAACTGTTAATTTGTTTGGCTGCTGTTCTTCAATGATTAAAAGAAGGATACTAGTGTGTATCCATACTTCCACCCACGTGTTGCCCCACACATTCTGCTGCTTTTGCTTCTGAAGGAATCAACACTTACAGCCTTATCTTTTCTCTGCCTTTTTTTCCTAGGTTCCTGCAGGATCTTTGAAGACCAGTTTCAGCCTCAAATGAACCGTCTTCAACTTCTGTTGCTCCTGGAAGGAGTACACCAGGCACCCTGCAGACTGCATGCCAGAAAACGTGAGTGAATGGCACAAAACCACATCTGTGATTGGGGGCTGTTCCCATTCTGATCAGTGTCGTGCCACCAGATGCAAACAATGGTGCTTTGCTGACCCTCTGTGTAATGGTAATTATAAATAATAGCCTTGTAATTACCTTCTCAAAAGAAAAGCAGAAGCTGAAAAACAACCAGGTGAAAACCACAGGTGATGTGTGGGACAGATACTTCCATAGAACGGGGGTACAGTGTTCCTGCATGGTGTGGCTTGCATGTGTGCCAGCCAAGTGGGGGAAGCAGGCCAAATGTACACCCAGCCATACATCTTCTGTGCCTCCTTGTACACAAATGAGCCTAGCATCTGTACAGCCAGCTGAGGAAGAGCAAATTAAGTGGGACTTCAAGTGTGGAATTTCTTAATGTGCTAGTAATCAAAAAACCCATCCAAACACAACAGCTTCAGTTTTCAACAGGGGGGTCCGAGAACCAAACACTTAAAGATATCATTGCAACTGATTTTTACTCCCAAAGTAAACATCTCTTCAAAGCAGGGTATTTAAATTCCCTCTTATACTAATGGCAGAAGAGAAGCAACATGAAGGAGTGATGAGATGATCCCTACTTGGGTCTCTGCAAACTGCTAAGGGTGTAAATTAGGTGAAAATGTGATCATCAGTGTTAGGGAATCATTTGTGTGCAGAGTTGTGTAAGTTCAGTCAGCGAACATAGACAAATTATTACTGTGGCTTATGTTAACCAGCTGACTTTACACCCAAGCTGTCTATAAGCACTTAGACAAATCTTTGTCTGGTGACTGTCTCGAATGATAATGAACAGTTGAGGGTGATAAGCTTTAGCAGTTTTAGCTAGAGTAGTTTGAGGTGTTACCTGCTTATACAGTAAGGTGTGATTAAAGTCAGTTAATTAACCTGACAAAAGATTTCATTGACACTTTACCTTAAGCTTATTTTTATTTTAACTTAAGAAGAACCCAATTAAGTTATCAGTTTGAACCAAACGTGTCTGCGTCAGAGTTCGCCTCTGTTTAGCTAAAACACTTGAGAGAATATGGCAGAAAGCTCTGTATAGGAAAGATATTTCTTGTTTTAATAATCTTGGCTGTGATACAGCTATCCTTATAACATAACTTCTCCTAGCCTCCCTAAACTAATTGAAACATGAAGGCAGGACAGTGAGCCAGCACTGAGGAGCTAATACGTTTCCTTATTCTGACTCCTTTGAGCCAATTTTAACTTCCCTTGTCCATGCAAGGGCAGCTAGAAGAATCCCTGAAGCTTGTTCCTAATGCCAGCCTGTAACAGAAGCTAGGCAAGGGCAGGCTTTCCCTGCTGCAGCTGCTGCCTGACCCTGTGTTGCGTAGTGAGTGCCCTCCGCAGCGTGCGCAGTCTCCGCGGGCCGTGGGCAGGGGCCCTGCAGTCACTGCCATATGGTCGGGTTTGGTGGCGCAGGGCACAGCGTCCGGGCCACCGCGATGCCTGCAACCACTTCTGCCCTCTGCCTGGCAATGCCTCTTGGGTACCCCCTTGTGCAGTCTTGGTGATCTCCCCTTTGAGTGTGGGGAGCCTTTACAACTGCAGGGTGACATATTTTGGGCTGCATAAGCCGAAAGCTTACTGTCATAGTGCTGCTTGCAGATTGTTCCCTTCCATGCTTCCTGCTGCTGTCTCAGGGGTAGTGGCATTTCATGTTGAAGAGAGAAACTCATTCTCGTGCAGTATCAGCAGGATCTGGGCAGCTTGTGTAGCACCTTTCAGCTGAGGACTTTGGGAAGCATTTAACATGTTAAGCTTATGTTATAAATACTGGGGAGTCGTTGAGTTTCTAATACTCCTATATGAAAAGGTTAATTAAGGTGAATAGAGCCATTTGTCCAGAGTCAAACAGTGGCTGGTGGATCTGCAGAGCTCAAGGGTCTTGATTATCCATTGCGTGTGATATTTACTTTTCTTACCATGTCACAAAATCCATCTAGAACCCTGGATCCTCTCTGGGTCTGAGGAGCACTGACATTGTCCTATCCCAAATAAACAGTAGAATTAATGCAGTCTGGTTTCTGTGCTCCTGTGGTTGTACAGGTGCATTGTGTACCAGCGCAGCATCGCTTCCTCTAGCACGTGGGATGTGCTGTGGGCCTGAGCTCGTGTTTGCCTCTGGGTTTGAGTCAGTGTTTAAAAAATACTGGTCAGTTCTTCACCTGGAACCTTTAGGGTAGTTCTGAAGCAGAAAAAGGGAAGGAAAGAATGAAAAAAAACCCCAAAGCAGAGGGTTTGATTGGTAGTTCTTATAGTCGTGTAATGATTTCTACAAGGGGGTGGTGCAGTGTCTTAACCAGGGTGCACAGTGTAATGAATTAATCTGGATTTACTTTCATCTATTCTCAACAATGTTTCTGCGTGTTTGTGTGTGTTACAAATCAAACTCAAATGAAAAATACTCCTCTGTTTCACCATTCTTACATGCAATTGCATTTTGACTCCAATAACATTATCAGAACATCTTCCAAGCTCCAATTAATGCAAACCTAATTCTCCCTTAATACCAGTACCAGGAGGATTTTCTCTTAAGAACTTGCAGATTTATCTTGGGGCTCCTAGGTGATTTTAAAATGTCTCTTGTACAGTTTTTATACTGTGTGTATGTAGCTTATGGGATGGAACTCCTGATGGAGATGTCTGCATCAGTTTAAGGACCTGGCTTTACTGCTGTTAGTTACACAGCAGTTCCTTGCAGAATGGACTTGTGACCTATGGAGACAATTTCCACAATGCCAAATAAAGACACACTCTGAGAATTAACAGATGTACCCTGACTTATAGTCTTAAATATTGCTATTATTTAGCATAAGTATATAGAATTATTGGCATTTCTATTTAAGCACAACCTTCTCTCAGAAAGGGGCAGTACTAACTTTTGATTTACTTTTGCAGAATGCAGTTGATAGACTTTTTTCTTTTTCTTTTTTATTTTTGCTGGACTTTTTTTTTTTTTCTAAGGTGTTTTAATATACTGTTACTGAGAATACAAAATTTCAATGTGCATTGCAGGCAGCGTAGCATATTTTAGTCATGCCTGAATTTTCATTAACATCACAGAAGTTTGGGGTGGTTTTTTTTATTTTTTATGGGTGCCCATGAAATGAAAACAGGTATAAAATTTGTGTCTGGCTTAAAATTTTATAAGGGAAGTTACACTGAACATTAAGTAGGTCGTTTTCTTATACCATAAAGCATAGTGACAGGAGAGGAAAAAAAGATTTGAACTGCCTATGTAAAACTGAGGAGATCTGTATCAAGTAAGAGGCTTATATCTTTTTCAGAGGTATGCCAGTTGAGAGAGGCTGAGAAAACACAGATCACTTCTCACTCTGTGTCTTTGGAGTCTAAGGTCATCCAGAATTATATCAACTCCCAGGCTTAGAGCCTAAGTGGATGGTGCCCGCTCACTTTATAGCTTGGCTGCAGGAGGCAGGGACGTGCAGCTGGGTTTAGTAGGGGATGGAAAGGACTGTCCTGGGGCTCTATGAATTCCTGACTATTCTGTGGAACTTGAGGAATTGAGCAGGATTGAGGTGCAGGATCACACCGTGTTGGTTACATACAGATGTCTGTATTAGAACTCTCTTTAGCATCAGTAAATGTAATAAACAATGGAGGGATTTCCTTATTCCCTACAGCCAGCTTCATTTTCTGGCTAATCCTGGCTCAAGGCAAATTCAAATTTGTCTCTTGCATCTACCTGTGCATGAGGCTACAGTAACAGGCAGTGCATGGAACAAATCAAAACTAGAAATACACGTGTATTCTTTGTGATACCCTTGATTTATAGGGAGGTTTGGAAGATAGGCAAGATACTGTGTTCTAGCTGATGTATTTATCAGCAGTCTTGAAGGGAGATAGAGTAGTTCTTTAAGATGCTCATTTGTCACCCAGTTGTTTAAGGGGAATCTAGATCACTTTAACAAGAAAGTTATAGGTAAACATTAATGTTCAACATTAATGTTGTACTTGACCTTAATGTTTAAGATTCAGTGGAAAAAAAATCAGAGGACTTTTGCATGTAAAACCACAGATAGACAGGAATCTGGAGTAGTATGTTGTTTGAGGGTCCTTGGTTATCAAGCTAAAGTGTGGGTCTGAAGAAGTTTCAAACAAGCCATCTGCTCAGTGTGAATTGGGGAGGTCTTTAAAAGAAGACCCTGGAACATCAAAAGTGCTGAAAAGAGGATTGCCATGGGGTAAAACTTCCTGGTAGTTAGCAAGCATGCATTAAAACTCTAGAAATGAGGCAGAAAAGATCATGCTGAAATCTAAAGCTGGTAAAAGCAAATTTATCTCATCGAAACCCTTCATTTGCTGCCTTCAGAAGATCTGCAAAAGCCTTGCATAGGATTAAGGAAAGGGCATCAAGATGAACAGAGTGCAGCCTTATCAGCAAGGGGGTTTGCAGATGGCATCTCTCCCTCTCGTGAAAAGATTTTTACACCTCAAAATGATGTTCAGGCAGCTTAATATAAGATTAAATATGGACCCAGGTGGGTTGAATAAGCAGGAAACCAGTACAGCAGGTCAAGCTGAATGCAGAAAAGCAGATCTTTTGAGCCTGGATGGATTTTACAAGTAATAAGCTATGCTTTAGCAAAGCATCCTCATGCTGACGTCACTACCTGGTGACATTTGCTATTTCCTCTTCTTTTACTCTGAGGCACCCACCCAGACAAATGCTGATAGCTTCTAAAGAGCAAAACTGTGGTGAGACAGTTGGGAGATGTGGAAGAACCTGATTCAAGTCCCTTCTCAATATGCTTTCCTGTAAAAACATGCTGAGTGAGGCCTTATTTTGCTGAACAGCCAGGACACCAGACTGAGCTCTCCTGTGCTCAGGAGAGTTTTCAGTACTTTATGCAATCCAGGCATATGTCTATGCCAAGGTGGGTAGCAGCCATTTCAAAGTGGGGGACCCTTCAAGGCCTTGCTGTTGTAATTGGGCATGCAGGTAGAGATTTTTGGCAAAAGATATTAAGTTAAGCTCTATTCCTACATGTGTAATAGGCAGGAATTTCAAAGTACACAAGAAGGTGCAAAGCAGGCAGCAGCTTATAAAAATAAAATCCTCAGAACACATTTCTAGATGGTATCTTGCAGACCTTCAACATTCTGTACCCAACTGTCAGAAAAATATTTACAGCACCAAAGACAGACCTGTGTTTGCCCCCCTTTGGTCCCCACAAAGAACAGTTAATTTCCTTTATCCCCCCTCTCCTTTTAGTGTTAGTTGTGGGATTCTTAAATACAGCTTGCAACCAAATGTTATTTATGCTGCTTTTCTTAGCTGTATCCAGTAACTGTTAATTAAGTCTTTTGTAGCATGACTCTGAACTAATTAGGGTTAATTGAGCCTGCTTGTGAATTAGCTACTCCAGTACTTATCCTGATAATCAGGAGTTTTGAGTGCATTGAATATTTTTGTGATTAGCCTAAACTCATGTTCTCTGCTGTTTTTCCTGGCTCTCCTGGCCTTTTGTGATTACTCTGATAGTAAACAGGGGTATCCCTGTCCTGCTGTCTTCTTTCTTGAACTACTGGTCACTATAGCAGGCTTTTCATTGGGCTGGTTGCAATAATGACTGCACAAAGTGGTAAGCTAAGAGTTTCCTAGTTGTTTGGTTACGTGTTGGAAGTTGCCAAGGTGCCAAGCTGCTATGGTTTGAGATTCATTGAATGTTTATTTATTTATTTAAATAGTATTGCCTTAGGGCCACAAATTGGTGTTGATAAACATGGAAGGGAAAATGACAGCCCTGGAATAGGTGATGATTCACCTGCTGCAGTGTAGTGATTTATGGGGGGTTTTTGTCCCCTCCCTTTGGAGATCCTTCCATCCAAGGTGTCGATCCAATCTGTCTGTCCCTCGCTCTGCTGAGGGTATTGCCAAATCAGACACAAGAAAGCAGTCCATCAAGTGACAGCTCCTCTGCCTTCAATGTGATTGACCTGTGAGGTCCTGATCAGGCTCTCAAAGGTGCTTCCATTCAATAAGTTGAGGCTGGCACTGGTGCTCCTGTGTCTGCAGAGATGGCATAGCAGCGTACCAGCCACAGAGCATCACCACGGTGCCACGTAAGGTCATATGCATGTTGTGCAGCTCAGAACGGAGCCTCACAGCAGCTGCACCCTGTGGCAAAGGCTGTGTTTCCCTGAGCACAGGCTGTTTGAGCCCATTACTGCTTTAATACAGACATGACAATAGAGGAAACAAACGCTTGGCTTCCAATGTTTCTCATGCTGTCAGGGTTTTGAAGGTTTCCATCCCTCCCATCAGCACCGCAGGAGGGTTCAACTGTGTTGCTGAGACCTCAGCAGTTACAAATACTTTAGATCTCAAACTTCCCATCTCGGAGTTACAACTGTTAGAACATACTGTAGTAGCCCATTAAGCAGCATGCTGCACATGAATATTCATTCTTTTGCCTTTGTTATTTACATAAGTAGAGTGCAATGCGAGTCTTTACTCTTGCTTTAGCTTTTCCCATACAATGTAGGTACAGCTGCACACAGTTCCTTGAATTAGAGCAATACCTTTTATTTCTCCCTGCCTCTTCTCCCTGTTGGAACTGAAAATATTTTTCTTTTCTTTTTGACTGTTAAATGTGGAACTGTGTAGTTAGCTGAAAGGATTGCATGTGTGCATTTCTGAAACTGCCTCAGAGCATCATTTGTTTATTTTTTCTAAATAGCAGGGCAAAACGACTGATTTTTAAAGCTGTACTGATAGGTAAATAATGTAAAGGTGAGTTAGCCATGTGTGGCCAATTATATGTACATCTATAGATAGGAGCAATGTAAATACTTGCATCTTGATCCACAAAGTAATTTAGGCAGTCAGCTCATTCTTTCATATATATGTGCACTTGCCTAGCTGCTTATGGCTGCACTGAATTCCAAGAGGCTGGAAGAAGGGGGAAGAGATCTGGGAAACATGAGCTGTAAGGAAAAGCCTGAAATTCCTTTGCACTAGCTTGGTCTGCCAGAGACCTTGAAGGGTGCTGGGACAGGGCAGCACAGGTTGTGTTGAACCATCAAATACATGAAAGGCTCCTTCAGAAAGGAACTCATAATTCATTCTTTTTGGTAACTGGCACAAGAAGTGGCAGATTTAAATTTCATCAAACAGAAATTTGGTTTAGAAATGAGGATTAAACTTCTGCCTGTGAAGGGATGTTTCCTGGAGGAGCTGGGGTATGTCCAGAGGTGGAGAGCTTTGATAGCCGGAGGAGTGCACGCAGGTAGAGCTGATCAAGCCTCAAATTAGGTGCTTCAGATGCTTGTGAAAAGGACTTTTTAAAGTTCTTTTCAGATGTTTGATTCCCTCATTCTGTGGCAAGTTACTAGATCAGATAACAGGTCTTCTCCAGACAGTATTTTGACTTGCAACTGTAAGGAGTTGGTGGGGATGGAAAGGGTGACAGGAAATGAGGTATTTAATGATCCTCTGATCCATTCTCTTGGCTGCCAGCAATGGTTGCAGGTGGAGAACCTGCAGCATACAGGATGTGTTTGAAGCCAACAGTCTTGACTACCAGTCTGTAGTAGTAGTCAGAGCTCCCCAGTGCTTAGAGATGTTCTATCGACCTTTGGAACCCTGTAACCATCTGATTTGAGCCACCCCTATTTCTGATGCTACTTAGGGGCTCTCAGTGCTGCCTGGTACTGCAGCTTGTTACCCTGAGCCTGACATCGCTGTGCTCTGTATGAAACAGGAAGCAAAGATGCTTTCTGCAGAAAGCAGCATAATTATCACTTTGGCTGCATCAAGTGTTTAATGAAAAAAGTCACGTAATGACTTTCATTGCCATTCTGGACACAGTTTGTAAACTTTTCCATTTACAGTATGTGTGTCCTTACAATAGGTATCAAGGAAAATGAAGCCACAGAACTAAATGTAATGCAGGTTTGTCTATTCATCCTAGCGTTGCTGCATTGAAGGTAATTTGTTCATTAAGTACTAGAAAAACTATTCTGAAGAAACACATTTTCTTAACACAAATCATTCTGTGTAACCCTACAAGATTTTTACTGGTTTAATTATTGCTAGGAAGTAAGTAGCTAGTGAATAGCAGTGTTTGATACTCAAAGTATCTGACCTTGTATGAAACGAAGCAGGTATTTCCACAAGGCATGTCTCTTCCAGAAGGTCACAGTTGCATGGTTACCCCACTGTGTGAAGTCTAAAGGCTTTCCTGCAGAGATAGGGAGAGGAATTGTGTGTTTTTTAGGGGAGGATGAAGCAGAATTTGCTCGGATTGAAAAGCTTTTATTATTGGGAAGGAGAAAGGTAAAAGTTTCAAAATACTTCATTCTCTATTATGGTGGTAAAACCAAAATCACTGCTTGCTGGTGACTGGTTAAGCAGTTAAATGTAGGCAAAATCCAAAGCAAAAGATCTTGCATTGTGCTTGCTTGTGTCTGTGCTGAAAGAGAAACATTTTCTCTTGGAAGGCGTTGTATGTTGGTCAGCTGTAGGCTACATCCCTTCGTGTGGGCCAGGCTGAGTCTGTCGTGCTTTGCTCCACGCAGGGAGCCAAGGAAGAGCAGAGACAGGAGTTGCATGTGCAAAGACGTTACCAAGCCATGGTTCCCTGTTGTCCATTCGTCATAAGACTGACAGCCCTTCGGAGCTGTTACTGCTAATGCCTTGCTTGGGGCCCTTGAAGCCAGAATGAAATAAGTTTATTAAGGAGCAGCCAAGCTGCTGGTGTTGGTGTGCAGCCAGTCGATACAACGGGACCCTTTATAATACAGGCTTTAGTCCTCACAGCATGGCCAGTTGTGTATTTTCTTCTGCTTTAGCTGATGTTAAAGGTCAAGAACTGTATTTGTCAGAACCAAATATGTGTTAGAATAGGATGCTATCTCTTTTCCAACAACATTGCTTTCAAATGGGGACAACATTTAGAGGTTTAGGTTTTCTCGAATACTAGAAAGAAAAGATGTATAAAAGTTAAGAAATACTTTCCACTTATTTCCTCCAATGCCTCAGTGTTTTACAGCCCCTTGTTGTTCAGGCAAAATATGACAGTAGCAACTACTTCACAAAGGGTCCTGGAGCACTCAGAACTTTTAAATAACAGGCTTAAAGTCTGCAGCAGTAGAAAGCAGACTCCCCTCTCTGGTTACCCTTAATAGCCTTTAATATAGTTAGTGATCTGAAATCTGCCAGTAAGTCATCTGTGCCTCATGTTTTCTGGCAGGTGAGTAAGAAGAGCTGTGCAAGTGGCAAGTTCTGATTGTGTTTTGTACCACCAGCTGGTTAGCAAAAGCTTATGCAGATGACTGGGCTGAAACACGCCGTTAATTTGATTAATTTTCATTTCTTTCCTCATCCAACTGCTCCTGATCCACTTTGCTCTGCCTTGCCTGTTCTGATGATAAACTTTCTTGAGCTGGACTTCTCTCCAGTTACACTTAGGTGGTTTGCAGCTCTTACCTTTTAAAAAAGGCAAAAGGGTGCCTAGGGACTGTTAGAGTAATGAAGAACACAGAAGTGTCCTCTGCAGAGAATAGGAGCTGTGAGCAACTCTGCCACAACCGGGAACTTCATCAGCAAGCTGATTTCTGCAGAGGCAAAAGGGTATATACAGGAGTTACACTATGTATACTGTGTTCCCCCAACACATCTGCAACCTTCATAAAAAGAATTTAAGCACTGAAGGTAGAGATTAACTTCTCTGGTTTTCTCCTAAAAATACATTCCCCATCCTACCCCAGTGGGAGTAGAAGAAAATCATTATCAGTTATTGCAGAGAGATTTAAATTAAGATTTTTTTTTTACAATTATTATTTTATAAAACTGAACTTCTAAAACAAAATCCCAGAGAAGTGGAATTAATTGCTGGATCTGCACTGAATCACCAAGAGACATGGCTTTATTTCTGCATCGCAGCAGAAAGTGCTTCATCAGGAGGAATTCACGTGGAGGAAAACTAAGCCTGGCCCACTTATTGAACACAAGGATGTCTGGGATGTTTAATTATTTTTTTGATTAATTCATTTAACATTAAAGAAGTCAAGGACTGCAGCATATTCAGCACTACACAGTTTGCTACCTGTATATACCTCCAGCTCTTCTTAGTTAAAGGCACCTTGTGGTTTCTACCTGCAGCTGTTGTAAATGAATTACTCCTTCTTTTCTAAGCCACCTTCATTACCCTGAGGAAATGCACAAAACCACACTGGAGCTAAGATGATTTGCAGCATCTGTGGTTAAGATTTAATATAATGTACTCCATGTTTTCAAGGATAAAACATGGAGGGGGGTGGCAGTTTAAACAAGTGTAAGGCATTAGATTAATGACTTGGAAACCTTTCAGTTAAGCAGTCTGCTTACTTAGGGGAGAAATAACAGGACAAGATTTTTTTGTTGTGTGTCTTTGATATGAATTTGATACAGATTAAAAAGTAGAAGTTGATCCAGAGTGAACACTGAGGTTCACAAGTTCACTAACAAGATGTGGTGATGAGGTTTCTTGCTAGCACCCGCTCTGGGATGTGGAGGTACCTCCAGCTGTGGCAGTGACACAGAGACTTCACACATGCCCAACCCCACTATTGCCCTTCCCTGCAGCATTTTTTTCTCCTTGTATGAAGTGCTGCATCTCATTTTTGAAGTGTACAAGGGATTAAATGACTGAAGTTCAAGATGTCAGAAGCATTAATAAATGACCAGGTTTTATTAGTGAATAGATGGTATGCTTCAACACTCCTGAAGTGGCCATCAGTTTTATTTGGGAGTAGTGGAAAACTTGTCATCAGACTTTGTTCTGGAAACCCCCATCTTCTGTCAATCAGTCAACATTGCTGCTTTGGTGGAGAAAACTGCAGAATTTTTGGACTCAGGAAGTTTAATAAGCATTCCTTTGAATCCTGTTAACTAGATGAGATTAGAAAATGCCAGGGAACAACAGCTTCAGTAGATCTGTGTTGAAAAGGTGTTAGGAGTCCCCAGTCCTGGACAAACATCTGTTAGTGAATGGAAGGCAAGGTTTCCTACTTATTTGGCTTTGGCTCTCTAGTTCTCCAATAGCACTGTCAGTGGCAGGATGACATAAGTAGAACAAGGAGCTGCTCAGAAAGACTTGCTGGCTGTTGTGCTTCAAACACAAGACAGAAGGGGTTAAAGGAATCTCCAACAAAACTCAGTGCAGCCTGTTGTCCTGATAACATCATGTACTTTGCAGAAAGTGCAATGAAAACTTTACAATACCCTATGAAAGACTAATCAGCACCCCTGGGATTAGTGTCCTATTCTCTCTGGGTTTGTGGGTGCTCTGTTGCTTCTGAATCCAATGTGATGCTGTGTTTCATATGCAGGCAAATGTGTGGCCCTTCTTTGAGTATCCCTAGCATGAACTTTGTGATGCTTTATGTCCTGAGTGCACCAATTACTCTATGCATAAGTGTGTATTAATAATCTTTAAGTATCTTTTAAAAACTTGGTCCCCCTCTTCATGCAATTTGAGAATAAAAATGAGTGAGCAAGTTTGTTTTGCCAAGTAACATATCTCTTCATCTCCCTTGTCAGGCTTCCCCCCCCACCCCTCTCCCATCTTGTCTCTGAAATACCCAGTTATAATTTTGTTAATGTTTGCTCATGCAGAAGTCTTTCAAGGACTCTTGTTGTTTACCTGTGGCTTCAGTAGCTCAGCTTGCAGCTTCCAAGAGCTCACTGCCCTGGGTCTTCTCACAGTGGCTCAAATTCACCCTAAGAGGGAACCACCATGGGCATCCTGGATGGTAGCTGTCATAGCTAGAGCAGAGTCTTGCCCTGAGCTTTTCCTTCTTCTCTACACCTCCTAAATACTGGCAAATGAGACCAATCACACACAGCTCTTTGCTGATTTTTCAGTGGTTTCTTTTTGGGTAGGAGAAAAAAGTTGAGACTATAAAATACTCAATTCCACTGCTGAGTTACCCATTGTCCCAGTGACTGGAGTGAAACATAATCTCCTTCTCTAATTTGGACTGCATCATTAAGATCCTGTTTCTTGTAATTAGCCTCCCTCCTTTGTTTCTTCTGGATTGGAATCATCATCGGCTCACTGGTTTGCATGGATATTCTGGTGTACATTGTGATCTGGGAGCTGTAGAGAACCCCCTCAGGTTTTACCTACCAAATTTCCTCCTGGAAAGTGAGGTACAACTTCAGTCTGGAGAGGTTTTTTTTCCAGTGCCACAGGAAAAGGATAATAGGCAACTGACTTCATTAATGTTTAAGTCCTTGTAAACAGATATTTGTAGTCTTTATGAAAGGATATGGTCTGTTCTAAGTCCTTTTATAATGGCTGCCAGATTGCTTCCCTGCTGAAATGAAAACTGTGCCTGGATATAGATAATTACTGCAAAGCATTGCCAAGCTCTGGAATTCCTCTCTGTGGACCAGTTCCATGGGGTTTGTGATTTACATTTGTAATGGTTTACTTTCAGTGGTCCTGTCCTCATAGCCAAAACGCTGGCACGCAGCTTCAGGGTTAAGTTTGGCTTCAGCCAGAGATGTAATTGCCATGTCTGGAAAGAAAATAGGATGTTTCAGATTCTTCTCTGCTCTGAAACACAACCTTTTTTCATAGAATCACAGACTGGTCTGGGTTGGAAGGGACCCCAAGGTGGGGTCCCAATATTTATTCCCTCGCACTGTATGTTTTTAAATGGTCAGTACACTTGCTTGCTTATACCCTGCTTTCTAACAAGCAATAAAAACAAACACATCCACTGTCACCTAAACCAGTACTGGCTTCATGGATGGTGTTGGTGAGAAGATGCTCTCCATTTGCTGACTGTATCTCCAGTGCTGCTCTCTACTGCTTTGCTGGAGCTCAGCAGCTTGCTCCAACGTGAGGATCCATTCAGAGAAGATTGTGACAAGGACAATACATTACTGACAAACCTTGAGAGAGTGTTAGGAAACATCATTCCAGCTGCTAGAGTCAATGAGCAAAACTGTGAGTCTTGTCAAGTCCTTTTGCTATTTCACAGCATAAACCTGTCACCTCATTAATCAGAGGGAGCGTGTTCCCGCGGTACTCCAGCGTGAATAGCATTCATCCCTGAGCTTGTCAATTCCCTGGAATAAAACTGCAATTTGATCATTCCCACCTTCCTCATTTGAAATTCACAGTGAAAGCTCTGTTTACCGGTGAGGTACTTGATTAATCAAACTGGTGAGGATTTCAATGCGTGTATTAGAAAGCATAATTAAAGGGCAGACAACTAAGAAGCTTGTCAGGAAGGAGGTTGTTACGGTGAGAAACCTCTGTTTAAAGCAGAGCTGAGTCTTAGCTGCAGCTGGGAAGCACTACTGGTTTAGTCCAGTCTGGAAATGGACAGTGAAGAGATGAAGCTCTGTCTCATCAGGGATGTAACCCCAACAGGACTTTCCACCCAAGGATCTCAGTTGTTTCTGTGTCTGCTTGCCATGAGTACTTTGATTGTATTGTTAACCTGCACACACTTCACAACACGTAGGTGGAATTTCAACCTTTCTCATTTTAATTCTGGACAAACCAGAGTGATGCACAGAGAGGATTTTCTTGCCCATGGCTTGAAGAATTACTTCAAGTCCAGGTGAAAAATCCAGGAGTTGGGAACATTTAAAAGATTATTTTTTTAATGCTACATTTTGACTTGAAAGGAAATGCTGAGGGAAGAATGAGAATTGGTATGAGTGTGGTATCTTCCTTTTGGATTAGTTTTTGAGGAGGAAATGGGGGATTGCAGAGATGAACTACCCATACCAGCTCAACTGCAGCTCTGGTGCTAGTGATCAGTCCACAGGTGCTAGAGAGGAAAGATTGAGGAAAGGTGGGTAACATCACCTCAGCTACTCTTACTGTATGTTTCACAAGAGCAAATAAAGATCATATGATAACTGTAACATTGCCCTTTCTTTGGAGTACCCTGCTAACAATCATCAGGAGATCAATCTGCCTACAAAGCTATTAATTTTAGTCTTCATTGGAGACTTCTAGTTTCTGGCTTTGTGTTCTTCCACAGCTTTTGATCATGTCGTGCTAAAGTAATTCTTTCCCTGGCACAACAGATGCCTTCATCATAATCTCTTTAAAGAGGAAAGAACAACTCAAAGTTACATGCATTTAAACATGTCACTTCTCATAAATGTCATCAGCTCTGTTGTATTAAGCCATAGAGAAGCCAATAAGTTGTTAATAATTTAGCATGCAGTTACAGAAGCAAACATGAAGTCACGCTTTGATCAAAGCCAGGTAACACAAAAGCAGGGAGTGTTCTGCTGACTACATTAACAGACAGAAGTGAAACACTTGATGCTGTAACTGGACTGAAAGCACAGGACAGGAGGGGAATCAACTTTTTAAAGGGTAGACAATGGCAGAACAAGGGGGGAATGAATTAAAGCTAAAGGAAGGAAGGGTTAAATTAGATATTGGGGGAAGTTTTTTACAGAGAGAGTGGTGAGGGGCTGGAACAGGCTGCCCAGAGAGGTGCTGGATGCCCCATCCCTGGGGGTGTTCCAGGCCAGGTTGAATGGGGCCCTGGGCAACCTTGTGTAGCTCCAGGCCTGGAGGTTGGTGGCCCTGCCTGTGGCAGGGGGTTGGAGCTCTGGGATCCTTGGGGTCCCTTCCAACCCAGAGGATTCCATGATTCTACACTGGAAAGTTATTTTTGGAATTCAGTGCTGAAGTTCAAATGCTTTCTGTATCAAAACCCTTACAAGGATTTGCATGTGTGCTCCTTGAGGGAAGTGTCTTCAACTCAAGAGGTTGAAGTTAAGGATTACTAAATCCTAAAATGGTTTAATTTGAATTAAATTCTATTAGTGTGTGTGCCCACACAGCCCTATCCCCTTCTGCAGTTGTATTGTGAATAATGCTTAGACATTCAACTTTAGGAGTGCAGAAACAGTAGTTCCCTGGTTTTAATTTGTGTTTGTGTGCCAGCAAGCATAATGGAATCTTGATTTGTGACAGAGGATTGAACACAAATAAAGCATAGTAAAGAAAATTTGCATTCTAACCCTTGCTGTGTAGGACATACCAACCCTTTAAACTTGGTTTATTGTCTTCAGAAAATTGGTAATAATCTTGAACAGCTGCTGTGTAGTTCAGTGTTTGCAAAGTGACTTGAGGTGTTCTCTTGAAAAGTGACATAAATTAAAAGTATTCTTTTCAATAATAAGGAGCAGAGTTTGAAGCACTCAATTTTGGAGATGGATTTGAAGCTGAAGCATGAAGTAGTGCAGGAGGAGTGTTTACAAAATGCAGAGCATAGCTAGTAGGAGTAAAAACTGCAATGCAAGTAGAATTCTAGGATGCTTGCAAAGCAAGTAATGAGCAAGAAGTTATGGAACAGCTAGGACTCAGTTTATAATGTAGTTCATAAAAAGGTTCCTAAATTGCAGGTTAATAAAGACTCCTAACTAGAAATAGGCAAGGAAGTTCTTACTGCCACTAGCCTACAAGTAAAAAAGAGGTATTACATGCTTAGTTGATAAAATAAACGTTCTGTAAAGTTGTCTTATTGATTCAAATGAAAACTGCTTTTCCTTCTGAAAACACTTCAATGTTTACATCTTGCTCTGTAAAAAACAAACCTGATCTCTTGGTTACTCTTCCTGGTTTTACCCTAGCCAAATTTTACTAGAGAGCTGTGTTCTGGGGCAGGAAGTCACACTTCAATCTGGATTAATTTAAAGAGCATCCAAAATAGCACCTTTGAAATTCTATTGGAGGTCTTGCAATGTGTGCTCAGCAGAAGTAAGTCACAGCAATAGCATCTGTGCAGCAGCTCTCAGAGCAGTCATAGTCTTACACCCCAGTGATACGATGGAAGATAATAAGCTATACCAAAGTTGGCATCATTCTGTTTTGGGAGCAAATGGGCAGCCTCTCTAAAAGCCTCACTGCAGGAGGGCTCTGGGTATTTGGTAGAGATTTCTTTCAGGGTAGGGATCTGATGTAGTCAGGAAATGCTACGTGATACCCGAGGTGTTAGCTTGTAGCTAAGGCACATAATATGAGCTCTATTTATATTGTTCTGCTAATGAACAGGCTCTGATAGAGGTGATGTTTCTGCTTCTGGCCCTTCTGCAAGTTGGAAGGGTAGGTTTCTGGCTGCAATTACATATGCATCAGGCTTTCCTCCTTCCAGCAGATACTATTAAATTGTTCTGATAAAGACACAAAACACAATGTGAATAGCCCAAAGTTTAATTTTAATCATAGAATCACATTTTAATCCAGTGATTTTAGTTCTGTCAATGTTTATAGGAGATGTCTGAGGCAGCAAAGTAGGATCTTTTGCTGAAGACAAAGTGATTCCAGGAAGCACCCTGGCAGGAATATTCTCTTTCTTCCAGCGGATGTTCCTAGTCAGGATGCACAAAGATCTCTGCCTGGCTTTGGCAAATCCCATGGCACATTTACAGTCCTGTATTAGGAGAGCATTTCCTACTGCTGGAGGATGCACTCTAGTCTCTAGAAGGTTCATTAGAGTTAAAAGAGGAAATATTTTATGTGACCAGACAGGTTGATTGCTCAAAGACTGGTGATCTGCAGTGCCTAATTAGTCAATCAAGTCAAATTGTATTTAGCAAGCATGACACAATTACATTACAACAGAAACACAAAGGGAATTCAGTTTTTATTACCATAGAGAAGGTCAGCAGCTGGGGAGAAACATGATGGTTTCTTTGGAAAATAGGAGGGGGGAGTTCTCAAATAGAAAATATTGGCCAAGTTAGCAGTGAGTTATCTCCTCTGCTGGAGATCCAGCACAGACACCTGCCTCAGTCCCAGCATCCTGAATAAAGCTTCTCTGAGCTAGGGCTGCAAGTTTTCCCCCTTTATGTTTCCCCAGATAGCCTGAATAAATGGGGAGGAGTGGGGAAGACATAAGTGCTTTAAACTTTTAGAGGAAAAACGATTTTCTAAGATTTGTATTAATTAATCTAATCATCAGCTGTAATGTAAAGTGTGGAAATCTTGAAATTAGAGTTGGTAGAAACAAGTAAGATTCATTGAGTTTTGCTTGATGTGGAAGCTGACACAGGAATATTTGTTGATTTTTCAAACATCCTCACACAGAAGCACAGAAAGGGGAGAATGCAATGACAATGTAGGGGCTTTTCTTTTCCTGCTCCTTTACAAACATTTATATATAGGAGCTGTAATTAAACATGCACACTTTTGAGAAGGGAAGCATATTTACTGGTACAGGAGACAAAAATGTTAGAGGAAGAAACCATTGCATTTTATCACCTTCCTCCTTTGGAAGAGGATTTTAGGCTCCCATTTAAATATGTCAGCCTAGTAATAAACCTTCATTTATAAATCGTAGATGAGGTGGGGGGTTGGGGTTTTTTTTGGGGTTTTTTTTTTTGGTCCTCCCTCCTAAATTCTCAAGTATTTAAAATATTCAGCATGCAGGTTTGGTGCTCAGAAGAATTAATCAAGCTGTCAGGCTGCGGACCAGACGCTGCAGAGAATACACAGTGGTGTGTCATGGTTACTTAGCAACTGTAGCTGAAGAGGTTAAGGTAGAAAATACTGTCATTTTCCTGAGTTTGAGATCTCCTCTTCCCCCCTTCTTTGTGTACGTATTTTTTTCCCCAACAGATAAAGTCTTTTGTATGTTTTAATGATCTTATGTTATAGCTTTCCAAAGAACCAGCTCTTTCTGTAGACCCAGTTGAATTAAATGATGAATGCTGAGGATTTCAGTGTAGCTCGTAACAAGAACAGGAGGTGTTAACCTAGAACGTATGTAAAAGAAGTCCCCACTGTCAGATGGGGAGCTGTTGAATTTTACTGTCATTTCTTTAGCCTTAAAATTGAGATTGGTAGGGGTAAGTGTAGTCTTGACTAAATCATTGTGGAAACAATGCTCTGCCATAGTGGCAATGGAAGTGGGAACTGTTTTGCACTTATATTATTGGTGGTAATATTTATTGCCTTGATAAGGAAATTGAGTTTGCTTACTGGGAGGAAATAGATGACATCTTCCAGCTGAAGTTTGCCTCTGGCAGTAGGTTAAAAATAATAGCAGTTCTGAAAATTTTATGAAAGCTTCAGGGTAAGAGTTACTTTAACATCAGCAGCTATAACACAAACAAGCCTTAAATCTGGAACTTATGAAATGATAATGAGAAAGGGATCCAGAACCTGTGTTGTGTTCATGAAGGGTGCGTGCCTGACTAGAGGAGGATGGATGTGTGACGGGCACAACGGGAGCCTGAGTGGAAGCAATAGGAAGATCGCTGGGTGCTGACTGAAGGGCCATGAGGTATTGGTAATCGTTAGCACTTCAGGTTTGAATTACACCAGTTGTTTATTGGTCTCAATACTTTGAGGCGAAGAAAATCAGGAGCCTCCTCTGCCGCCTCCTTGTTGCACGTGCTGTAGCACACAGCTGTTGCACTGTGCAGCTCTCATGGGGGGGGCTGAAACAGCATGGTCTGAAGGCACCATGCCTTTCTTCTTCTGGCAACACCGTTGGCATTCTAGGAATTTCTGAAGGTGTTGAAATATGGGTATATTTTGCACAGATACAGTGAAAACATATCCAACGTGGCTTTAATCTGAAGATTCACAATTGAGCTGGGAAGAAATACCCAGGAAGCTTGAAACTCTGTTATTCTTTGCTGTAGAATGGACAACTGTGGCCAGATTGAGGACAGGAAGGTGGCTGGATCACAGTTATGAGCTTTTTTCTTTTGTCTGCTGTGGTCTCAGGCATGTCAGTGATGAGAAAGCTATTAGTCATTTAATTGTGAATTCTGTGAGCTGGACCCGTGATGCTGCTGAAGCAGTTGTGCCAAGGAACTGGCCGATGCTGTGGCAGGCACAGAGCAGATGGGTGCCCCTTACCAGCATTCCCATTCTGCATGGCATTACTAAATTCTGTTTGTTTCTCTGAATTTTTGTTAGCAAGTTTTCCCAGGCCTCATTTTTGCTGTGCTGACAGTGCCTGAGGAAGAGCAGCTGAATGCTTCCTTCCAGGCACTTTACATCCCGGCAGCACGTGAGAGATGATAGAGGATCTTCAGTGCATAGGCTGCAGCATCAGTTATGTTGGGTTTGGGGAGAAGGGACAGCAGAGAGGCTGAAAACATCCTGCTAACCTTTAATAGGAATCCCAACCCATTTCTATTTGTGCACCAGTGCTCTCAGTTTCCATGTGATGGATGCACCTCCTCATCCAGATGACACAACGTGCACATGCACCTCATTGCCCTTATTGGATTTTTACTACAATTTGGGATTTAGGTTCTGAATATTAGCTTCTTGAAGAAGAGGAGTATCACAAAGTCTTTTCAAATGTCATGTAGGGAACTCATGGCTTCTGCACTGAGAGGCAGGAAAATACAAACGTGTGTGGAAATAAGTTGTCCCATTGCAATCAGTGTGACCACAGAGATACTTAGAGACACAGTTAAAGCATAACACATGAATCAGTGAAGAGGAAATTGAGCCCCTTAAGGACACAGGGTCCAATTTTGGGTTCTGGAAAGAGTATGAGCAAACAGTGCAATCAATGCATTCTATAAATACACATCAATTTGACTGCGGTTCTCTTTTCTCACAGTTTGTCTTGAAAAAAAAGAAATGGGAACAAAGAAAAAGCAGAATTTAAAGTAAGATTTCTGAAGCATTTGAGATGATGTGGTTGAAAGTGCATGCATCTTTTGAGCGAGGTCTGATTAGATTGCCAGATGTATCCAGTCCTCTCAAATACTATGATTTGGATGGAACTGGTAGTTATGCTACAGTGGCCTTTCTGAGGGAAAAAAAAATAAGGTGTGTGTGCTACTGTCAGAAACTGTAAGGTATATAAAGGAAGTAGCTATAAATTTTGGATATTTGGCATTCCAGGGGAAAATGGGAACATGTGAGATCTGGGCAGCTATGCTGGAGCCTTTTATTTTTGAGTAGTAATTTGCTAAGGTACCGACAATGTGCCCAAGCTCTGCTTTAGACATAGATAGCAAGACAGTCTCTAAATACAGCTCCTCTTTATTTATTGTTTGCAGGATTTTTTATATCCTAGTGTTACATCTTGTGGTTCCATTGATTTTTATGGGTTGGGTAATTTAACTGTGTATTGATTCATTGGCTTTCTGGAACGCTACATCTCTTTCTGTAATCACCCAGCTTTGGGGTGTGTGTGTGTGAGAGAGATGAGGAGTAACTATGAAATCCATGTCTGTTCTAGCCAAGTTTATTCACTGATTGCTCTTCCACCCCCATCCTTGCTGGTTTATGCATTGCATTTCATTCCTTTTAATAACTAGTGATGATCCTTGCTTTGTTGTTTGCTCTTTCACGGCATCAATCGGGCTGAAACTGAGCCAGAGGCAGGAAGTTGTGGTAAGGAGCTGTGATCGTCAGGTTTGTTGCATCTGTCTTTTGCTAGCACTTTGAGGACTACACTCCTTTGCCCAGGTACCATGTGAGTGCCAACAAGAATCCACAGACACCCAAAATTCAGGCAGAAACTCCCAAACAGCTGGTGGCCAATGTCAGTGTCCATACAGGCAGTGGTTTGATTGCTGTGTAGCCATGGTGGTGGGTGGTTCTCGTGCCTGGGAGGCACCTGGCCAAGGCGTAGTTCTGTTGTCCGATGCCTTAAATAGCTGCTCCCTAACGAGCCCACCCAGAACCCCTCCTGATTTCTCCACTGCCCAGGAAGCAAATTAAGTAGCAGATGGACAGTGGGAGGGGGTCTCAGCCCAATCCCACAAGCTTTGTGGCACTTCAGGGATTGACAGTCTTGTGCAATTCATCCAGCTCAGTATGAAACGCAAGTCAGTGAAGCTTTTGGGTCTCTGCCTGCCCAAGTGCACACTTACAGGGTTGCTTCTGGTAATTTTGTAGCACCTCTGAAATGTTTTTTCCTTGCATAACATCCAGTTAGACCACACATTGCCAGAGGCAAGAAGGAAAAGTTTACCTTAAAGCTCCAAACAGAGATGGGTGCTACACAGAGTGATACCCTGCAGTTGTAAACAGCTAGAACTGGTGCAAACTGTGCAGGCGTGTGTGGAGCAGCATACAGCTACTGTGCAGAATGAATGGGGCTGTGGGGATGCTTTCTCTAAACAGGGCAGTGAGATAGGTGCAGCATCCTTCTGGGGTAAAGCCTGGGCAAAACTGATGGCTTTGTATCCTCCCTTGCTCATGTGAAGAGAGTGCAGAGAAAGTTCTCTGACCCTCTTCATCATTGATGAGCATTCACACATTTCATACGACCAGCTTTGAATGTATGAACGTCACAGCTTGTGGCACAGGGGATGTCATGTTTGTCTAGACCGTCGTGCTGCTGGTGCCTCACTGCAGCCCACCACATCACATTGAGTAACCTTGCTCTGAAAGCAAAGTGTAAGATGGAGTTTTCTCACTTCTTACTCGTGCAATCTTCATTCCCAGGCTGAAAGAGGCTTACTGGGTTACAGCCAAAATGGATCGCTTTGCAGCAGTAAACTCTTCTCTGCTAAAAACAAGTATAAAAATAATTTGGATAAATCCAGGTCATTTCTAACAGCAAAACTATTTGATTTTTCAGTGGTGGCCTAGCAAGAAACTTCTAAACCAAAAGAAATGTTGACTTTATGAAAAGAATTAGATAAAATTCTGAACTTTTAAAAAACCATGATTAGAGATAATAAGCACAAAAGAAAACATTCTGAAGTGTTCAGTAACTCAAAGCCTTGTCCATGTCTTTTGATTCATTGTTTACTACGTGTCACTGTGGCGTGACCACAGATCAATTCCCCATCACCCTTCCCCTCCCCGTGGTCAGGTTTTCCTCTCGCCTGTCATGGCTTGTGGTTGTGGGTGATACAGGAATAGCTGTATATAAAAATGAGAAACTGCTCTTGTGGAAAAAACATCCGTGCTAACTGATTACTTGTGGAAGATGAAACTGGGGCATTCTAAAATCTTCCGCTGTGCAGTGAAAATCAAGTCAGGAGTAAGGAGGAAAACCATTTGTAGGAGAATGTGACCCTTAAAATAATGGCATATTCAGCTGGCACAAGGAAACCAAGAAGATTGTTGTCATTTCAACACTTGTATAATGAGCAAACTGTTTGCTTTAACTTTGTATTTGGATAAACTTTGTCGAATTCCCTGAACTTCTTTGGTTCTTCTCTTCCTGTCACTTTAGCACAGTTCTTCTCTTCTAAAGGGAATAGGAGCCACATAGGCTTTCCGAATAGAACAGCATTTGCAAGAGAAATTAAGTGTTAAAACGCTTTCCTGGGTGCAGGTTTTTGGTAGTGTGTCTGTTGAGATGTCGTCTCTTTTAAAGAGGGAACTTCAGATTAACAAACTGGACAGTTGTCTTTTTGTAGGAGTATTAGCCCAATATTTGAATAATTACAGCTGTTCCTATAGCAATTTGTAATCTAGTGGGCTCTAAGAGCCCCCCTCCCTGTTTGATGGGCAGAGATGATGTATCAGAACAGAGATAGCACCAGAGCAGCTGTTGTATGCTGGGCAACATATAATTAAGTTACAGCAATTAGTGGCCAGCGTAAAACATAGGCACTTGTAGTTCTTTCTCTCAGACATGATGTGACTGCGTGAGGGATGAGTCGTATGTCTTCTGGCTTCAATGAGTTTTAAAATGCACTTTTAACATTAAGCATATGTTTTAAAAGCTTTCTCCACTTGAGGTCTTTACAGTTCCCTAGGGCAGGGACCCCCACACTTAGATATTCATGTAGCAGTTAGACCAAGGGTTTGTCCATCCAGTAACAGAAATAACACATCAGAATCTCCCTGGGTGATCTCAGGGAAACACTTGTAGTGCCATCATCTCAGATACTATCATCTAATTACCAGCTTAGCATTACCTTTAAGAAGTCTGAGTCCTTCTCAAAAGTTTTGAAATGCAAATGTCACCTGATGTCAGCAGTCATTAAGACTATCAAAGTCATTTACTTTGATGCAGTAATTAAGTGGTGTAAGGCCATCATGTTCTAAACCTGAAGAAGAAACTGCATCCCATCGTGGGTCATTGTTTTTTCTTATTTATTGTTATATTTATTTATTAAAAGGAAAAGATCATTGCTTGCATTCAATTTACAAAAGATGATGATGGAATGTTTATATCCTCTGCAGACTTTCTGACAAGAGAAGGGAAAGAAAATCATTGTTTTAGCATTGCCCGACTGTTAAATGGTTTGGAGGTGTTATTATTGATGTGATTTTTATTGGAGCTATTTCCCCAAACAAGTTCTCAGTGGCAGTCCACTAGTGTGCAGTTAATTCATTAGAACAGGAAGAACTTGAGTAAATGCATTATAGATGAACTGTTAGTACGTAATAAGGTCAACTCATACAGGGCAAATACTCTCCTGGTTATTAGCATTTGTTACTGGATCTTAGCAATGCATGCTTTGCTTTTTCCTGAGACCATTTCTGCAGAGCTATTTACTGACTTTGCTTAAAATCCCTTTACAGAACCTGCTTAAATCTGCAGGTGATGCTGTGCATATAATACTCTGCTAAATAAAAGTATGTGTGGGGGGTCAAGTGCTAGGCTCACATAGAGGTTTCCATTCAAAACATGGATACTATAAAGGCAGTGCTGTTAGTGTAGATTAACTTCTACCTCCACTTTAAGTATTAAGCTTCCAGTTTCCACAGACTTTGTTGGGTTTTTTTAAAAACAGAACTGCAATGGGGATGGAATAGGGATAATCCTCACGTGGGCTGTGCTTCCTACAAGACTTTTCTTTAGTAGCATTAGCTGTATTCTCAGGATCTCTATATTTGCTTCTCCAAGTTTCCTGGTAAAATATGAAAGGTGTTCAATCCTTCATACAGTAACAGTCCTAATGAGTTTTCACTTACTTCCAAGGAATCCATTTGACCCAATGTAGTCGTGACCTCAACTGGTGTAAAATGGCAAAGCTCCTCTCGCTTCAGTGAAGCAGTGCTGATTCAGATAGTCTGACCTGTTCGAATGTACACACAGGATGCAATTAGGAGGAGAATTGGGTCTCCAGTGCTTGGAATAGTGCTTTCTGTATGGTACTGGGGGGAACAATAGATTTAATTAGCTGTTTTGTAAAGGACTTGAAGAAGGTGAAGTGTTAGAGCGGTGTTAAAGGTCAGCCTGCTGTTTTCCACATCTAATCTCCCTTGGGAGAAGAACCAGAGGAATAGGAAGAGAGGAAATGTGAACAGATAAACTGTGAATAGCAGAAATGATTATGTTTGGGCTTCTCCATGCACCGCTTGTCTGTCTCTAGTTAAATCTGTAGCCATAGTGCTGCATGGCAAGGATCACTCTTCAGTCACGTCAGTATCAGGTTTGGTTCCAAACCAAGTCTTACAGCTCCTACCAGGCTGAATGTCCCACATCCCTTCACTCCCTGTTATTTCTATAATTCCACAGGCTGCATAGGTCCAGCTATGAATGCCAGTTTCCATGGGGAATGCATGTAAAGGGTAGTTTTAGGAGGGGTTTGTCCAGATTTTTTTTTCTGGGGACAATAGCAACCAGTTACTGTGATTGACTTACACTCTGGGTGTGTAAAAACGATTTCTTCAGTGGCATGGGAATGGCCATATGGCACTATTGAGTCTGGTAGTACTTTAATTTAATAACCCCTCCAGTAGTGGTTACTACTAACAATTATGTTGCAAAGTGATTTTGTGCACTTTTTAATTAAGAGCTCCTTGCAGGAAAAATCCTGATCCATTAGAGGTCGATTTATGCCTTAAAGCAAGGTCAATTTTTCTTTTCTTAAATCTGTGCAAAGGTAAAATTTTTCTCATTGTACATATGTTAAGCAGCTTGGTTTTGCTTTTTTATCCTGTATAGAATTTTGAGATCTGATTAGTGCTTCTCAGCAAATAGCACATGGCATGGTGCACCATTTATAGACTTTGTAAGTTTACTTTGTTTCTGGTCCACTGATCTTCCTTGCTCTTGAATAATGAGGAAATGGAATTGGAAGTGTCTGAACTACCATTTTCTTATATATTTTAACTAGGTGTCTCTTTTGTACATATATTTACACACATAATATATATAAAATATATATAGAAAGGTCCCGGGGCCTACAACTCTTCTCACTGGTGATTCTAATGCAGTCACCAATATGCTGATGAGGAGAAATCTCATGTAGTTTAATAAAAAGCTGTAAAGCTGTGGTTATCCCTGAACTTGTGAAAATAACTGACCACTGTATTGATATTGGCCAACTACAGCGGGTCAGGTCTGTGTCTTTAATTGCCTAAACCATACCCTGATGAAGGAAACAGAGTGCCTTTCTCTTGCTATGTTTGTTTCCACGCACTCTAAGATGTTTTAGGAATTCCTCAGCAGTGCTTTCTGGCCCTCAGAGGTGTCCAGTCATGTATAATGTGCTATAGCAGAGCTAGCTGCTAAACTAACCCTGATAATCCAGGCCCTTGGAGACCGCTGCTATGCTAGTGAGGCATGGATTAATTCCCTATCAGACTTGGCCTCCACAAATGCTGCCAAGGTAAAAATCACGTCCAATTACCACAGCTGTATGAGTACAGAAGTCAAAGAGCAAAAAAAAAAAAGAAGAAAACCCAAACTTTTAAATATTGAGCCCTGAGAGACTGAAGAAACTTTTGGGTATATATAAACCCATCTTCAATTTACTATGGCTCACTTATGCTACCACATTACTTAAAGCTGGTTGGCCAATTTCTCACCATAAAGCTTGTTGGTTTCTTGTTGATTTAACAGTAGAAGCTTGTGAATTTTGTCTCTCTAGGCTCTTGTTTGACAGGGCATTTACACCAGCGTGGCAGATCCATCTATAATAAACCAGGACTACCGATGGGGTTTCCTCAAAGCGAGGAGCACGAAGCAGGGTGACCTCCTACTCCCAGTCTGTGTGTGGGGAAAAGCCCCCTTCAGCTCTGAGGCTCAAAATGCAAGCAGTTTCCCAAGTAGTTTCCACTCACAGAGTTTCATCCCCTGAGAACATGGGTCCATACTGTTCAGACTTGATGGGAAAACCAGAGGGATTTGCAGGCCAGGGATTGTAGAAGTAACTGTGGCTCCACAGCACCTGCTTGGTGGCTGGCAGTTCCACTGTTCTGTGTGTTTTCCCACTGTGCAGTACACAGTATCCTGATGAGAAGTTGATGCCAAAGGAACAAACTGCTGTCTGTGACCACAATGCACGCAGCATCGATGCTCTAGACTGAGATTTTCCTGCAAAGATTTGAAGTGTAGGTGTTGTGCAGCTAAGCTCTGTGTCCAACCAGTTGTTTGATTGTGTAGTCCAGCAGTAACACCTAGTCTGAATTCCAGTGTGCATGCAAACCCTATAAATTGATGCAGTTATGTGTTGTGTGCCCAGTAAATGGGAAAGGCCAGTGCTAAAAATGACAGGCACAGAAAGAAAGTAGAGAATGAGAAAAATCCAAGTAAAAGCCTTTCCTAAATGGATCTTTCCTAAATTGGGCTAATTTCAACCCTAAGAGAGTAATCTGGGTGTAGAAAGCTGAACAGGGGTCTATGAATTAAAGTGGCTGTTGCAGAGGAGAGCAAAATTTGTTCAACCTCTGAACACTTGGAGTAAGGCTGTATTTGCCTGACAGACTGGAAAATACCTATCTCTGAAGAGTTAACGTGGTATATCCTTCAGGGAGTGCAGTCACAGCTGGTGGGGGGCTTTGCAGAAATAAAAAGCCTCTGGCAACTGCCTGCTCTGCGGGCTGCAATGTTCTTCAGAGCAGGGCAGGCTTGGAAAATGTAGGAAAAAGCAGCAGTTGGTTTGCAAAGACAGATAAAGTTGTTGTTCCGAGAGGGAGCTGCTATTTTTGTGCAGCTTCTCCAATTGCTAGTTTATCATTCATATTCACTGCTCCTCACATAACGCTATTGTATTCCCTAAGGTTTGGATTTTTTATTTTTTTTCCCCTCTTCTTTAGTTCTCCAAAGTTCAAGTTGCTCTTCTGGAACTTGCATTTAACCTTTAAGAAACAAGCTAAAGTCTCTCTCTGTGACCTTGAAGGGTGGGGGCAGAGAGGGTAAGAAATATCACTGTCTCTCACTAAAGACACCTTTAGAAATACCTAACAAGGCATTTAATCTAATATGGGAGAAAAGGACACTTAATGTAAGTGACAAGATCTGGAGAGGGGCAAAAAAATACCTTGCCACAGTGACTAAAAGTCACATCTAGGACAATGGATGACAGACACGTGAGCTGGAAGAGTAGTGTCTTGTTTGTCATGTGAGTCCCTTCCTGAAAAAGATGCCAGAGAAATGAAGACAGGAGCCATGCAGGTATGGGGAGCGTAGAACCCAGCTCACGTGGCAAGGTGATATTTCATAATAGATGTAAAGGTTATCAGTCCTCAGATTTCAGGGGATAAGGCTAAGAGGGAAGGCAGTTGTGTTTCTCACTTTTCTTTTCCTGCCTTTCCTTTTCTGTTGGCCATTCAGTGCTGGGGCATAAATAGGGAACATCACATCCATTTTTGAAACTTCTACGCTGCTACTGGAGGCAGAAGAGCGATTGTGATGCAGACTGTTCACCCCAATGCAGGGAAATAATTTGGTCTTTGAGATTCTTGAGTCTTCTCTAATGCCCAGCCTCTGCAGCTGAACAGTAACTCCTGTAGCACTTGGTGGGAGAGAGAACTGCCCACAGATCATCAATCATTACCATCATTAATCTGACAGTAACCTTAAAACAGACCTTGTCCATACTGAGTTGGAGGAGCTGATCATATTTTGTGGCTCTCTAAGTTGCTTAGGGATTGGGAAGTGCAGTGCTGCTTCTCCAGCTGGGGCATGGTGGTACTAACAACAGAGGGTGAGTTTTGCAGCATCAGAGGGCAAGTCTAGTACTGCAGACTGCAGCCTTCTCTACCTGTTAGGGCCATGGTGCTGAGCCTCCCATGAAAGCTGTGTTCTGATGTACCTGTGACTTTACCCCTTGTGTCAAAAGCTGCAGCACTCTCCCCAAACCCTTCTGCCTCTCCACCTGTGACGTTGCCATTCTGCTCAGCTCCGGATGGAGCCAGCTCAGTCAGCTTTGTTTAGTCGGTTTGGCACAGATCTGTTGATGATGCTCCCGTGTTGTATCGTCCCTCAAGAGGCTGTGGAGTGGGTGGAATCAGGATAATTTAAGTAGGAAGGGACTTTGGGGTCAAATGTGGTTAAGCAAAAGCCCAGTGTGTCTGTTGGGCACCGTCTGACAGTGTTTTTATTTTTGTGATATCTGCTCTCTGCTTCAGTTTCAGCAAGTTACCTGCTTCTCTGTCAGAAAGATGCCGCACCTCTTTGTAGATCTATAATTGAGTTAGGAAGGTTGCCATAGCAACCACTGCGATTAATTAAAGTACTTTGGCATGGTAAGTTTATAGATGCAGAAAACATTTTCATGTATAAATAGTGCAATCTGTTTATGCTCCAAGGATTTGCCCCTTCCCACTTTTTCTCTTGAATCTCAGCTGAGAAATTTGACTTTTTTATTTCCTTTTTCTTTTGGGGATTGATAAATCATCGTGCTATTCCCCATAAACTCTGCAAATAAGTCTTTGCAGTTCATGTCCACTGAAGACCTGATGAATATGAAGTGAGAAGCATAGCACTCTACTCTTGGTGGGAGTGAGCATTTCCAGGGTGGTGAGGACACCAGGCTGCCACTGTCCATGTGTGTAACTGACCCTATGGCACCATGACAGAGGCATATGGCTTATTCTTCTGTCTTACCAGGTCTGCAGGTCCCCCCTAACAAATACATCACCAGGTACCCTCCTGTCAGCTAATTGTGTGACCCCGGACCTGACCGCTGCAGTGATAACTGTGATCCTCGCTGACTGTGCTCCTGGTCAGCGTGGAACGAGAGTGTGTTGGTAACAGCCTGATTACCACTGACAGCAAGAAGCTGGTGTTGTGGAAGTTTTCCATCTTTTATAGATTCTTCTCAACAACTGGCAGTCTCATTCTCTAAGATTTAAGAGAGAAAGAGGAGAACATTCTAATAAACAATGCTGTTAGTGAGTCCTCTCTTCTGATCTCTTTTTTTTTGGATGGAGGGGTGCTTTTCCTCCCTTTTACTTTTTTTTGCTGACAGTGGTTACTTTAGGCCAGCTATAAGCATTAGAGAGAAGGCAATGTGTGTGCTATGTGGTGAGTACAGCAGGAGGTGATGCTTCTGAGGAGAGTCATGGGTCAGACATGGAGAGCTGCAGAGTTCATGTGTGATGAGCAAAGGGAATTGAAAGTCCACAAAATACAAGACACTTTTTTTGGAGCTTTTTTTAAATTGCTTATTCTTCTACAAGGTTTTTTCTATATTCTTGTTCCCAGATCTACCAACAGGAGAGCTAATAGTTGGCTTGCTCTGTAGAATGATGATGTTATTCATTATTAATCCCCCCCCCAATTTTCCTATCACCACTGTTTGTATGGAAACACCACTTCTGTTTAATGAAGGATGAGATTCTTTACTGCCCAACAACTTATGCTGTTGTAGACAGCTGGACAGTTTTAGATGTAAGTCACTGCCTAATGAGAAGGGGCTTGAGTCTCTTATTTTCACTCTCCATTACTGTCAAAGTGTAAAAGGTACCAGGTGTCAGGGAATTAATTCTCTGTTGCTGTGGTTTTTATGTATGGGGGCATCTGAATTCTGAAGGCGGTAGCACTGATAATGGAAGTAGTGTAAGCACAGGACCATGTCTGGGCAGATACCCTGCTTTTAGATATTTATTGCATACTCCATTTTACAAAGAAGGGAAATTATCAACAGGAAGACAAGGCATTGCCCCTGTACCTTGCACTTAGAGCTGGAAATGAAACGTGTGAGTCTTAGCAGTGCCCATTTGGAACCAGGGAAATCAGATTTCATTTATTGTGCTTTCAGTGACAATATTGCTCCTCACAGTTTTTACTCTGAAAGACAAGCATTGTCTCTGTTGGGCTGAGGCAAAACTTGCCTTGCATGTAATCTGTGGTCTGATACACGTATTCCTTTGCACTGGCAAACTGAGAGGTTTTTTGAGAACTTGCTTGTGCCTTCTTTCTTTGAAGTACTTTGAACCAGTCGACTTGAGAGCCGAGATGGATAGTAAACAAGATACAGCAAGGGGCTGGTCTGCATTTCAGCTACTAAGATGAGTCTGTTGTATCTGACTGAGAGAGAGAAACCCTATAGGTGAAGGACGGTGCGACTGAGAGCCCCATAGAACATTTTAATACAGTGTTTTAATCAAATCTGCCTGGTCAATAGGTTTGCCTTTCAACTGTTTGCAGAATCAAAGGAACAAAGACAGAATTGCTACTGAAAGGTTGAGCTTTGTGCAGTCAGCATTGAAATTATGTTCAAACGCCATCAACTTCCATTTTCTCTCTCTGCTCCTGGAAGTTTATTCATCAGAGTCATTATCAAAGCACTGAGCATAAATAAGCTCCTTAGTAAAATGCTCTCAGAATCTGATGTAACAAATTGTTTAGTATCACATAAACAGATGCTCATTTGCAGACTGAAAGCTTCCCCGATGAGGATGGGAGGTGGTGGTGGCTGCAGATGTAGATGGAAGGGTGTTAGGAGGCCTGGGTGAAGTAGCAATCACTGGATGGTGGGGTTGGCCCCACCTGACTGGCACATAAAAATTGTGCAGGGTGTGCAGTGTCCAAACCAGACCCCACAGCAGCAGTTAAATGAAAATTCTCACTGTCCACAGTCATAGCCAGTAATAAGCTATCAGCGTTACATATAAAAGGTCAAAATACATGCAAACATGCAATGCAGCAGTGATTCCCATTGCTTTTCTGCTCAGGGATCTGCTGTCATATTGCAGAGAACTGTGTGCAGAACCCAGATGACACAATGATAGATCTCTCTTAAATACAGGGGCATTTTGTGGGTTTATGATGTAGTAAAACCCTCTCCAGGCATGACAAGCACAGACCGACAAGGGACAGTTTTATCTGTATCTCATTAAAGGGTAAGTGCCAGATTGGACAGGCATAATGGAAGAAAAAAATAATCTCTAAGAAGACAGAAGAGCTCCAGAAGCAAGAGCAGAATAAAAGATAGATGATAGTTAGTGGCAGAGGAATAGATTCAGGCTGGTCAAATATCAAACGGAGGGTTGATTTCTGAGCACGTGTTGTGTTTCTCTAAGTTGTGTGTCACCACTTCTAGGGCTGTCACCTGGCTGTTTCTAGTTGTCCTACTCAAAATTCCTGAATGAAACCTGCTGCTGTGCATGCCCCAGGTTCTCTTCCCTGCCTGTCTGTGCATTTTCATAGACTGGGAAAGGGCTGATTGCACTTTCTAAGCACTATTCCATTTCTTCTTATTGTTTAGTAGTTTTATCATCATGTAGTCAAATGCACTGGGGATTTCTCAATCGCGTGTAACATGAACATCTGTCCACTGGCAGGCTTGGCACATCTGGATCCATTAATTTTTCATTATTTCCCAGTGTTGGAGGTCAGATGTTCACTATGTGGTAATGTAGAAGAATTTCTGCTGGTAGATTTAATGTCTCTGAAGCAGATAATGCTACTTAAAAATGTATCAACACCCCCAAACAAACTAGGTGCTTGCTAGAAAGGTTTATTTTTCTAATTATCGTGTTGTTTTAAAATCAAGAATCCTGCAGAATTTCTCCAAATAGTAACCCATTTACAATCTGTACCAGTTTTGGCAACTGGATTCATTTTAATAATTCTCTCTGCTGTTTCATAGAGGTGTATTCTGGGGTTTGCTGTGCCAGTCTGCTGCTGGACTTCACCTCTTTCGGCTTTACGCAGGAGGAATCCCATGCTTGTTAGCATTCAGTCTAGTTGGGAAGTAAAATGGCAGGATATAAATTAAGGATATTAAATATACAAAGCTAGCAGCCTGTAAGGTTAGCTCTTTTTCTTTCTCTTTTCTCTTTTAACTATGCTAAACAGTTTTTACCTCTTTTTGGTAACAACCTGTAGGTGCTCTGATACCATAAATACAGGGACTTTGTGGAGTTCTCTCAGGGTGGAATTATGCTCATGTAGTAACGAATGATCAATAAACCTTGTAGTTATGCACCTCACTTCCCAGTTTCAGTGCTTTGATTTAAGGAGCCTTCCGATATCACAAGAATTAGCACTCATCACAGCAGTCTTTAGCATTCCCTGCCACGGCCCTGGTGTTATATTATGGAGTTGTTCAGGGGTGGATTGGTCTCTCCTGGTGCACATATGCAAAGAAAATGTCACACAAAGGTCACCCAGCATCAGAGTGCTTCACTAAAATGTATGTTGAATTTCAATGGGGTACCTTGTTGGGGAGGGGAAAAAAAGGAAGAAAGGAAGGGGAAAAAAAAGTTCCTGTTAATTTTCTTGGCATTTGCTGCATGTTGAGGAGGATTGCCTCAGGCTGGCCTCAGTGTCTGGACTATGAATAGGAAGACAGACTCTGCAAAGCTGAACAGGTTCCTAGATTGTTTATTCATTTCACCTAGAAGAAAATACAAGGACAGGGAAGAAACACCGATAGAAAGGACCTGTCTGAGTCTCTAGGACAGTGGGCAAAATTTGTGCTGGAATTTAATGAGGTGTAATGAGGGGAATAGGGGCTCTGCAACACAGGGAAAACTTTTATGTGTACAATGGCAGGAGCTACCTGCCTTAGCCTTTTGAGTTAGCTCAGTTGGTTTTTTTCTGATTTTCTTGTCCTAATTTAAGGCCAAAAGGATTGATTTTAACTGATGTGGGGCAGCCTTTAGATTTGGGCACTTGGTACCCCAAATCTGGGATACCTGAATTGGCATCTAAAGCCAGGTCTGGTCTAGTTCATATGTGTGGTGCTGGTGACACCCTGCTTTATTTTGACTTACACTTGTCAAAATGCAAACTGATATTTCCAACTCCCTAATGCAGAGTTGCTGTGGGTAGCAGCAGCGTATGATTATTTGCAGGTCCACTGTCAGTCCAACTCTATACTGAAATCGGAGGCAGTGTTTCTGGGGAAGGGTTTTTACCATATACTGCTAAAAGCCTAGAGGTTGAAACAGAGATTTAGTCCCCTACAGTTAATCCAGCACTTAACATTTAATGACAAGCTTGGTTCTGTGTCAGAGAAATGAATTTATCATGTCTTGGCAACTTCTCACTCAGCTCTTCTCCACTTCCCCTTCATCCCAACCTCTGCCAGATGTCTGCCTACTGCAGCAATAACAGTCCCTGCTGGGGAGGCTTCAAGTGATAAATGTTTCAAAGAGCAGAAATGATGCTGGCCTGGACTTGTGCATACCCAGGACCACGTTGCTTGTACTAGGTCCCAGAGATTGTCTTTGTCCTGTCGTGAGAAATAGCTCTCCTGCCTTCTGCCCCACACCTCAGTCCAACTTCTGGTTGCAAGTCTACCACAAAGGGTATTCTTAAAGTATTTCTTAATACCTCCTTAATTCATTTCAGGAGATGGGAGGTTTAGGTTGGGTGTTAGGAAGAGGTGCCGGGGGGTTGGGCACTGGCACAGGCTCCCCAGGGAAGGGGTCACAACCCCCATCTGGATGATGCGCTCAGTGCCCTGCTCTTATTTGGCTGGGCCTGTGTGGAGCCAGGAGTTGGATTCTATGGTCCTTGTGGGTCCCTCCCAGCTCAGGAGATTCTGTGATTCTTAGCTGTAAGGGGCAGAATTTGGGAAGTGAGAGCGTTGGCATGAAGCTTTTGGTCTCTGCAAAGGTCTGGAAGCAGCAGCCGTTTGGAAAGCCGAGGAGGCTGTGCATTGCTGCCTGTCTGCAGGTTTCAGTCTGGGAGCAGCAGGAGGAAGTTTGCTTATCACAAATGTTCAGTTCACACCAGACTTGTGTTATTTCTGCTGGGAAATCTAGGAGGTGAACTAAGCCAGTGTTTCCACTGTGTAGCAACGTGATGAGACTAAATGGCAGAACATTTGCACTGTTGAATATTTAACTGGGTGTCAACTCCTTGTTACTTTGGGAAAAGGGGGAAAAAAAAAAAGCCCTCAACATGTTTTATGTTGCTTTTCCTCATGACTGTGAAACAAGCTCATCAGTGGGCACCATACAAGAACCCAGAGCAGAAAGGCCATTTGGTCAGGGGCTCTTTGTGAGGTTACTTTGCCCGATAGTCACCAGCTAAAATCTTGTCCAATTGCTGATTAGAACCTGTCATGGGTGGTTGGTGGCTTGTGGAAAATTAATTTGTGGGAAATATGTCTTGAAGCATTTTGCTTTGAACAGATCTGTCCACTTCATTGATGGTTGTTATACCAAGGCTCCCACAAAGTCATGAGTTTATTGCCTTTTCTTTAACTGGACCTGAGTCCCTCTCCCTCAGAGTCAGGAGTTTAGCACATGCCACTTAAGTTATTCCTCATTTTTCTGCCCTTTCTGGGTCCTCTCTACATGTAACTTTCTCAGGTAACAGGTGAAAAGAGTATTACATTGTTCTTGTTCTCTTCTACTTAAGATGCAGCCTATGGACTTGAGCTGAAAGTCATGTCTCTGAGAGAAGCCACTTGCCTGTTTGGCAGGAGGGGTGGTGATTTTCATAACCACTGAACAAATGCATTAAAATAGAATTTTAAAAAACCCACACCCAAACAACTTTACATTTTGGAAGGAAAATACAGCAAACTTTAAAACTATAAAACTATGACATCTGTTGCTAGTTGCCCTCACAGGTGGCTTGATCCATCGGTCACAGCATCCACAGTATGTTTTACAGTGCAAATGCAGACCAGAGGTGTGCATGGATCTGCTCAGATGGACTTGCAGGGAGAGGAGAATTCAGATTTAAGCAGTAATTTGCAGCCACCTTAAAGACAGCAGCAGAAATAAGCAGATGCAATTTGTTCCTCTTGCGCTGCTGACAAGAGAACCGTGCAATGCTGTGGGCAAAGACAGCAGCAGGCTTGCTCCTGCCAGCTGTTCTGTGTCTTGAGGGAACGTGTTGATTCACTCAGTTGACTCAGCTTAAGCCATCCTGCAGTAAATATGACTCTTTCCTCAGACCCAGGCGCTTAATGACCACGTTGGGGGTTATGTTCTTGGAGCCACACTCATTCTGTAGCATCACAACACTTTCTGATGCAGGGAAATTGACTCTTCATCCACAGCCATACCCTGGGTTGGTTCCATGTGTTCAGCCACTGTGCGGTTCCAGAACCAAGGACATGGGATGAGCTCTGAGCAGTGGCATCTGGAGAATGCCCACAGGCAAATGGGAGATGCTGGAGCAGGAGAACCCTGGCAAATGATGGTGATAGTTGACATTTCTAGAAGGGATGGGGCTTGATATCTCAGGTTCTAGGTGCTTGAGTCAGTCACATGAGTAATGGGTGAAGTGTATTCATTTTGATATTGAGATCAACTAAACAGAAGACAGGTAATAATCTGTAACCTCTGCTGTCTACTTCAGGGTTCTTTATATTAGCACTCTTCTCTTCTCCCCCTGCAATCTGTCTGCTGCTAGTCCAGCCCAGCCTCAGTGCCATATTCCTCTTGAAACTGCTCCAAGTCAGAGAAAAAACATCTACTCGTACATAGATACTATGGTGAGGGTTGCTTCCTTAACTAAACTCAGCTTTCCTGGCTGTAAACCCCTGTGGTACCTTAGAGGTGAAGCTCCAGCAACAGAAATGGTCTCACTGCTGCACGATGCTTAAAGCTCAGGGTGCTGCTTGGGAAGAGAGCTGCAGGGAAAGGTGAGGTTTAGGTTTGTATGTGTAATGACAGAGGCATTGTCTTCAAATGATGCTTCTCAAGTTTTGTTTTCTTGTAATTTCTGTTTAAAATACCCTCTTTAACTTCTGCATAACCTGTTTTCTATGGCTTTACTTCTATTTTCACCTCCTCCAAAAGGAGGTGCACTACTATGTAGTTTAGAAGAGTTACTTAATGTGTGTCTGGGGAAGCATACCAGAGGGATCTGACTTCACATCATTGATACTTTTCAATATTGTAGTGTTGATTGGAGATTGAAAGACTTTGTGTGTAGCCTACTATTAAATAATAGGCACAGTAATTATAGTAGATATGATGGTGCGAACACAGTGACATTGTTAAAGTTAATGACCCAAGTCATTGCCATTTAACATACCTTCTGAGGTTCACTCAGCTGAATTAATTGCATTGTTGGAAAATGCTGAGTGGGTTGGTTCCTGAGGTCTTGCAGCAGTGTCTTAAGGGGCCTGAAATGCTGAAACAGCCCTTGCTGAGACCCCTGGTATTTGCCAGGGAGTTATCAGATTTTTTTCTATATCATTTGTAGTTTGTAACTACACCATGTGATTAAGACACACTTCTAAAAATGATGAGAAGGAAAATACTTTGGGTTGTTTTGTTCTTTTTTTTTTACCATAAAGGCTTCTTGGTTTGTGGATTTAATATTTCTTTCAGAAAAGTGTGTGTGCATCCTCCCTCCCACCTGGTGTGTGCTGTTCTGTTTGTGGAAAGGGATGGCCCCAGGAAGCAGGGGTTCTCCTGCTCGTTCTACCAGGTTACTCCAGTGTGACCTTTGGCAAATCGTTTTCATATCTTCCTGTGTGAGATCACTGTCTGTAAAAGGCAGAGGCAGTAACTAGCTGTCTATTTAAACAACCCTTGATACGACCTACTCTGAGCAACTCTGAATGCCCTGTGTCATTTAAAGTATTTATCTTGGAAGCTCACCTGTGATGCTCATGTTTTGGCAGAGCTAATGAAAGGCCACGTAACTTACTTAGGAGTTAATAAAACAACCATAAGACAAGAGGGAGCAAGGACATGAGAACAGATTAACCAGGTCTCAAATTAGCACTCTTAACTGTTGGATCACTCATCTGGTGGCCCTACTTTCCAGGTTAGCAAAGTTCAATTGACTGATATTTGTGACGTGCTTATGATAAGACCTAATAGAAGTTCAGGGGTAGGAAGGGTACTTAATATGCCAGCAGGCAGTGAGCCATGTGCAGCCCTGTGCTAATACACTGTGCCCAGAATTCACAAGAATTCTTGCAGAATTCCAGATCTTTGGCAGAGAGTGGTGTGGTGTTATATACAGAAGCCCTCCCCCTGTGACCTTTGGGGGCCTACAGTAATGTAAACATTGTCCTTATAAAGAACCAGTTGTGCAATCCTAAAAGAGAAACAACTGAACTTTAAAAGAAAAAAAGAAAGTGGAATGCAGGTTGGGGAGAAATAAGATGAAAAAAGGCAACTGTAAACATGGGAAAGAGAGATTTTGATTTTTTTGCCACCAGGTAGATTGGAATTAGAGCAGAAGCAAAATTACTTGCCCACCATTCTTCACTGGAGTTATGAATTTTTCTACTGGCTTAGGAAGCACCTGGGGGTTCAGTGTGAATCACCAGGAAGCTTCTTGCCCTGGTTCTTTGGCATTTTGTCTTCAGTTGGGTGGTTGACACTCAACTCTTCAACAGTGAAAGTGGGCAGAAAATCTCAGCCCTGCTGTCTATCGTTCCTGCAGGTGAGCACACTGCCTCTCAAAGCTTCCCAAATTGCTGTCAGGTTGTCTGGCAAATCTACAGCAGATAAGACTGAGGAGAAGGACAGGCCTGTGTTCTGGAGAGAATTGCATTAAAATATGACTTTAAGTAAATAAAAGACATTTAAACTGGTAATGATGCCCCTGCCTTTCTCTAACCCCACTTAACAATGAAGGATCACAAGTAATTGATTATTTGGATTTAGGGGCTTGATAGCATTTTTATGTAAATTAGCAATTGCCCCTACAATGATGAAATATGATGTCTAGGAACAGAGTAATATCAGATTAATTTGTAGTTTATGTATCCTCCTTGGACGTGGCACGCAAATTATAAATGCAACACTGAGTGCCCTTAGTTGTGTTTACTGACATGAAATATAAAGAGGGATCAGTTGATGATCATAAATATGTCCCAACAGATTGGAAATACACCCCAAAGAAGACAGTTAAGTAAATATGTGGCTAAGGCTTGTCCTTGAGTTATGTGCATATTCTTTGGATGGTAGCAGGGGCTTTGTTGGAAAAGGAAAGTGTCCTGGAGAAATAGAGACAAGATGTTATCAAGGTGTTTTTAATGTGAAGAAGAGAGGCAGACCTGTGCTGTTGCAGCGCTTCTGATCAGCTGAAGGATTTGTTATTTGTGTAGCATCACCTCTATTTGCAAGCCCGAACCCTGGGTCGGAGACTAACAGACTGGGGAGCCTTTGGCTGGCCTTTCTTTTTCCTTCCTTTTCCTTTTTTTAATCTTTTCTCTCTGCAGTAAGTTCACCTCTGGCAATAATTTCACCCATGCTCCCTTGGTGAAGTTGCAGCTCCTTAAAATGCTGAAAGACACGAGGCACCAGATAAGAACAGAAACAGCTGTTAAAGTCAGATCTTAAAGAGGATCTAGGTACACTGCTTCCAGTTTCTGATCTGGTGCCCCTGGCTCATTCCAAGGCAGAGATGCTGTGCGGTGAGCACAGCAGGCAGCAGCTGATGACAGCCCAATCTCCTGGGTGCCCAAACATCCAACCAGTTGCTGTTCAATTTTCCAAACCAAATTTTGACAAGAGGCCTCGAAAGCACTCAACCTGCTTGATTTAATTTAAAGTCTATTAAAGACCTCAGTTTGGTTCTGAATGTGAAAATTAACATATTTAAACTCTGCTGATTGCCTTTAATTTCTACGGCGATGTATCTCTTTAAGCCAGCAGTGTATCTCTTTTCCTTGAGGACTCGATGTTTCAGGAGCCTGTAATATTAACAATTAATGCTCAGATTTCTAGGATGGGTTTACTCTAATTTTAATAAAAGGCCTCAAAGGAAGGGTCAGCGAACTGTAAGAAATCAATCTTTCATAAGCAGTCTTTGGTTCTCATTGAAATATTTATGAATGATAAAGCTATCCTGACAAGGCAAAGTTCAGCACAGAGGCCACTTGTGACAACATGACAAGGTTTCATAACAGACAATGTGTATAATTAAAGCAAGGACGTACAATGAAAGCAGAAGATGTGTCCGTTCCATTACATGAGTCTTCAAGGAGCAGTAATCCGATGTGACTGTGTACTGAGAGGCTGCTCTCCAGTTTAGTGTGACAGAGGCTTCCCTCAACTATGAGCAAGTGAATAAAAACTATTAATTTAAACTTTTCTTTAGTATTTCTTAGCTTGATGGATGAGCAGAAAAGTTCTGAAGTAATAAATGCACTGAACCTCATTGGAGCTTTGCCCCGAAGGCGGGATGTATAGCTCTTCTGTTGTATATACATGACACGAGCTGAAATCACTGTCAGCTTGTTAAATTTTTGCCATGTAGGAAAATGTTTGCTCATTTAGAACGATGCTCAAGTCACTCACATGTTCTGTACAGAGCTGGGATTAGAAACTCTGTGTTTCATGTCCTGGTTCCTGTGAGTTTCCTTCACGTGGCTCTTGCAGATCTGTCCAGCTGTGTAAATGTACATAATGGGTTAGGCCAACCATTCTTCCCCTTCCAGCCCGCAATCACTTTGGCTGTGCAGCATGGCATTAAATCTATTTTGTCTTGTAAAAAGAAAGAAAAATACGGTTAATAGCTTTAAAATCTCCTCTCAATTTAGAAATGGGTTTTATTTTTTTTCATCCCCTGAGTTCCACAGACTACATACAAACACATTTCAGCTTAAACATTGGAAAATGTTTGCAAGGCAAGTAAATAAGTAAAAGTCAACTGCACTTAACCACTTACTGGGAAAACCAGTATGGTTCTGTTGTATGATTACTGTACTTTGAGCTTCCTGAAAAATCTCTTCTTTTTCAACGTTTTACACAGGGTTTTCTTCTTTTTCCTGTGAAACTGTTCCATTTACTCCTGGACGTTAGACTGTCAGAGCAGATGTGTCCCAGCTCAAGAATTTTCCCTGATTGCACCCCAATGCAGGATTTAATAGGTGTGGCTGACATCAGGGTGCCACACTTGGAGGTCAGGGAAAGATGGAAAGTTTGGGAAAGACCTACTCTATATGAGTATATTGAGAGTTGCCCCAGCTGTTGTGTTTGGAGTCGCTAAGAGCAGACAGAGAGAGTGTTTGCATTGCCTACTGCAGATGTTCCGGTGCATCAGCTTTCAATTGTGATGGGATTTTACATCTGATTTAACATTTAATTTATGTGTGAAATCCCTGGAAAAGTGGTTATTGTTTTAAAAACATGCAACCAACTGGTCTGGGTTGGAAGGGACCCCAAGGATCACTGAGCTCCAACCCCCTGCCACAGACAGGGCCACCAACCTCCAGGCCTGGAGCTACACAAGGTTGCCCAGGGCCCCATCCAACCTGGCCTTGAACACCCCCAGGGACGGGGCACCCACACCCTCTCTGGGCAGCCTGTTCCTGCCCCTCACCACTCTTTCTGCAGTGGATAGTGTGTCTGGGAGTAGGAGGAGGGTGTCCTGGCCTCTATTAGGCAATCGAGTGAAAGGGTGCTGTGAATATACGTCACTGCCTGTGTGTGGTTTATTACCATTTCTTTTAGAAGGAAGGACATCAACTGTGTCCCTCAGATATTTTAGGGGATTAACTGACATTATTGGGTCGCACCTAAGGGCAGGTTCCACCCCTGTGTTTTGTCTTTAGGTTCACGTCTCTTCCACAGCTTTTTTTTAAAAAACCACTTCTTTAAGGCATTGCTACAGCTTTCTGCTTTCCATTTTCCTACTTTGATCCTGTCCTTTAACCGTAAGGAAGCCCCTCCTCTGCTTTCTCTGTACCCTGTCCACGTCCTCACCTCCTCAGACATTCCCTGCAGCTCTCCCTGTTCGCTCCCATTCTGCACTGCACCCTGCCAAATTGACAGCACCTCTTTTACAAGCATTGCAGGAGGCATGGCTTTGATCCAGGTATAGGCTGTAGTGTTATTGATTAGAGCAATTGCCTTAGCAACTAAAAAACTTAACTTAAGTGAGCTTGCTTATTAGGTACTGGTTTTATTTCAGCTTTTCAAAGCTTCAAGTGTTCATCATGAGTTAATAAGACACACATTAGTTTTACTTTTTTATTTTACCACTAGCATTTGTAGAGCAGCTTTCACATTACAGAAGTGATGTGTGATTATACTTTGAATTTCTTAAGAGTTTCCCCTCACTTTTTCCTCCTTCCTTCACTCCCAGTAAATACCAGGCCAGAATTACCACCTCATCTTGCTTTCAGGAAGGACTCTTGCAGTGGCTTCACAAGTTACACTTGCAAGCAGACTGACAGTAACAAAGCACAGCCTTGTGTTCCACAAATGAGAAATGTGAGGTGAAATTGCCTTAGTATAAAGCACCACCCAAGTGGGACTGACCCTGCATTTTGAGTGGAGTCACTTGGTGCCTTGAGGGTCGCTGCCCAAGAGGACTTCTGTTGAGGTGTTGGTTGGTATAATGTCTGGGTTTTAGAGCTAGGAGACAGGAACTGATTTTGCACTCCCTGCCACTGTACGTGTCAGTTCATGTAAGTAAGATTTTAAGGTGATGGAGTGGTAGCTGGACTCTCCTGGTTCTCCTCTGTGGTTCAGACACCACCCAGCTGGTGCTTGCAGCTGCTTTGCATCGGGACAAAAGATGTTGGGTCTACAGAGTAGAACCCCATATTTGAAGCTTTGGCTTTCTGGTTGCTAAATGAGAGGTGGAGACGTGATGATAAATGTTTGTCAGTGGGGAGAAGGGTGGATTTTCAATTGCAAGATCTTACTGCTTATTACTGACTTGAATGACATTTTCCACAAAGGCTGTTGAAATCAATGCATAAAGGAGGGAAGGAGAAAGCTAGCTAAATTGCATTACAGAACACAATCTACATCACAACAGGAATACATTAATTATAGAATAAAATTAGCAACCTTCTGCTAACAGAATAATGAATATTTGTAAAGGTTTATTGTATTAAAAAAAGAATAAAGAAAGGAGAAGCCTTAATTGTGTGTGTTAATTCACAACCTCATCACTATTGTAAAACCCCTAAATGTGAACAAAGCAATAATCTCCCTTGTATTCTTGGAAACCAACACAAACGCTGGTTATCCGTTGCCATTATTTCAGCAGATCCCATCTTAATTACAGTGAGAAACACAAAGAATAAAAGAGCCATTTCAGATTAGACAAAACTATTGCTTCCCTAAGCCTCTTAACATTAGTTCTTTCTGGGGCTTGTTGTGTTCTTTGCTGTCCCACTCACCTTCATGGGAGGGTGAAGATACTGCTGGGGGTGTCAGTACTCAGCAGCGCCTCACACCTCAGCTGGCTTCATGGGGTTATCATGTAGCAAGAAGGTTTCTCCAACTCTAAGTATTGTTTGAGACAAAGTCACGTTATTATTACTTACTTCTTATTATTTATTTTTAGTGGTAGTATGTAGTTGTAGTGCAGATAAAGGATTTCTCTATTTATTTATTCTGTGCAATATGAGCTGGGGAGCTGCTTTGGCAGGGGGGTTGGACCCAATGATCTCTCGAGGCCCCTTCCAACCCCTGTGATTCTGTGATCCAATTTATTTATATGTCTAATTTATCTAATACCTATAAAGTATTTATCTAATATTTTTAGGAAAAAAGGTAGTTGTTTCCTTGTCTGATGCACTCTAGTCAGCGTGCCTCTCCAAACAGCTGCCTGGTGCTCTGTCCTTACTCGAATATTTAACATCATGACCTGAAGAACTACCAAATGCTACCAACCTGGCAGAAACCATGACACTATTTTCTTTGTCTTTTGGTGTTAGCAAACTGGTAATTTATGGTGAATGAGGGTTGCCAGTCCCCAGTCCAGCCGGTTGCAGATGCTGTTGTGTGGTAATGCTGTACCGATGCCAAAATAAGCTGCTGTGAGTTCCCTGTCCCTTTGACTAAGGCACTTGTCACTGCCTTGGGAAGGCACGATGCAAAGGGCCAGGTCTGAGTGCTGCTCACTTCTGCCCACTAACGCAGCAGGGCTGGATCTCCACACTAAACAGGACAGAGCCATCGCAGGACATCCTTGCCACTCCAGTTCTTGACTTAGAGACGGAACCAGTTTGTTCTGCCCATCTGAAGGAGCTGTGTTCCTTCCTCACCCAGATAGACGCTGCCATAATCCTCATAGCACTGGGATGCCTGCCAGTGCATTTTTAAAGTGTATTGCTCCCGACTTGTGTGTTCATCTTACTTGTAACATGATTGATCTCAGTCATTGGGCCAGAAATGCCCTTCCAAATTGTCACTGCTTAAGGGCACCGCTCAGGGAAAATACAGGCACAAATCATCCCCCAAAATAAAAAGGTCAACTAGTATTGAATTAGTTCATTTAGAACTCTGTGGAATTAGCAGTGTACTCTTAAATTGCTTCTTGATTGAGGACTTTTGCCTCATTAATCCTAAACAACCTATGAACACCGTTAAAGTCTTAACAGAATAATGAGTGAGGCTTCGGAGACCGCGCAGACGCACCGTGCCACAGCAGGCGATGGGCTGTTTGTAACACAAAATGCACAAGCAGCAGCGCAGTGTCTGTACAGCAACAAGCCCTTCCACCCCCTACTTTTGCCTAGATAAAGACTCAGAGGCTCAGGTTGGTCCATAGCCCAGATTTTTCTAGCATAAGCCAGAAAGTTCTGAGAAGAAGGGGAGTGGAAACAGGGAGTGTTAGTGCAGACACGGCCCTGCGTGGCTTTGGGACCAGTCTGACCAATGCAAGCCCAGGTAGATAGGCCCAGGGATTTCCTCCAAAGGCAAATGAGTAGGATGCTGTGTGCCTTCCTCTCCTGGCATTCACGCCATAGTTTCTCATCTAGTTTCCTCCTGGCTTCTTGCATTTGCTCCAGTGGATGTATCTTCAACACCACCACAGTCTTCTGGCATTCACTGTCATTAGTTATTTTAGTTGTCTTTGCTTCTCATCCCCTCTTCCTCCCTCCAAAAAGAAAACCTATTTAGTTTTGCTGCTTTTCCATCCTTGCTGATGGCTGTGTACTGAGCTCTCTCACTAGACAGAGTACTCTAGGTAAACGTGCAGATGTTGCAGGTGTTGGCCAGTTTGGAATTGCTGCCAGCTTAGTATCGTGGTGTTATTTGATTTCTCCATTATTTTATTAATATATTCATCCTCTCCCATCCCCTCCAGACCCCTTACCTTCCTCATCTCTGTCAAAGAGGAGGAGAGTTCTGCAGTGGGTGGTCGAGATGTCACCACCTCAGCCAAAAATCACTCCTAGCCTTGCATGTAGAAAGAGCAAATCACCTGTGTGATGCTGTTGCTCTAATCTTTCTCTTTCTTCACCCATCTTCCTAGATGCTGTTTGTGCCTCTGACCCAGAGCTGCGTGTGTAAATGAGACTGTAAACCCTTCAGCTCTGGGCTTTTTTTAAACTGCTCTGTAAAATACCTCAGAAAATGTCTAGTGCTGTTATGAATAATAATGAGCATAATGAGGCAATTTCCCTTGTTAGTGATAAAACAAAAAATAAAATCCTGAAAGTGTTGGGGAGGATGGAGGGAGTTACTACCTTCCTCTTGCAACTTGGCCACAGTCAGCTGGAGCACTCACCAGCTTGTCAAGGAGCCAAGGAAGGGCACTGGCTTATTCCCTTGATTTCCCACCTCCCACTTTCCATGGCATCAGCACCTGAGTGGATTGCTTCCCTGTGTGTCTTCACAGGTAACACCCCCTCCCATTGTTGGTTTTTTTAAAAAATTATTTTATTTTATTAATGTCAAAAGACATTTTCAGCCCTGCGGGGGACAGGCAGCATTACTGTCTGGTCTCATGGTGAGTTATTAATTTAACCCAAAATTTCAATTTCAGATAGCCTGAGGTTAGTCTCCTGCATTGGCAGCCCCTCATCATTCCAATAGTGTCCCTAGTAATAACCTTTGCCTGCCTCATTACCTTTTTGCATGCATAATAGCACCATGTACCGTGGGATTAAAATAAGCAGGCATAGAAATGGTGCATGGTTGTCTAGGATATTTCATAATGGTTTCTTCACCTGTTAAGAAAAATGAGAGTCTGTTCAGCATGTAACTTATTCTTCAAGGAGTATTGGGGGGGGGAAAAAATGCACTTTGGAAAGACCAACATCCATATTTTTTGTCCACATCTGTAATCTCTGTAAACTGTATTGCAGGGTTTTAATGAGGCTGCTATTTGCAAAGATCTTTCTCCAAGTGTATTAGATGGCAGAGACTATTTTAAAAAAGGAAAAAAAAAAAAGTAATTAGTGAAGGACAAAATACAAGGAAAAAAAAAATCACAGCACCTTTTCCTAAGTCAAATTTTTATTGAATTTTTATGCAGCAAAACTGTTAAGTTCTTTTTCCCCATAAATGTTAAGTACAGAGGTTTCAGCACTCTATTACAGCCTCATAAATTAGTTTGATCATAACAAAACCTTTAAACAATTGCTTCCTCAAAAAGTTGGTAAACTGAGCCTGAGCTTGGTGTAATTTCTCTTCCCTTGCAATTTACTATTATTGACGCTTTCATAAAACCAGGATCTCTGTGGCTTGTTTCCTCCCCAGTCCCAGTTCCTACAATCCAACACTTCTGTAGAAACCTGTGATAAGCAGAAGATTGTGATAATGAGTAGTAACTAATTGCTAGACATGGGCAAGCTTCTAAGCAGCAAAACCAAATGTTTCTAGGTAATGAGAGGGAAAATATATCTGTATTTATGTGAAATGGGGATAAGGAAATTGAGGGTCCTATTTTCAAAACTGCTCATCACCCACAAATGGTATGACATTTCTCAAAAGACCTCTGCTTCTAATTAGCACCTTCAAAAAGTCAGATCATTTCACAAGACATGCACATCCCAGCAGCTCCTGTTACTCACAAGAGTGATAATACTCCCTCGTGTTTTTCAGTGGGCCTCATGGAGGTAGATGTGGATGCTGTGTTTTTGTAGTGTGCAACTCTTGGAGTGTGAGGGAAAGTGATGTCTTCCTACAGGGGGAAGTGAGTGTGGTTTGAAGGTCTCTTGAGTAATAAAGGGAGTTACAGCAGTCCAGATGTGAGGGATGTTTGTGTGGGGAAGGGAATGCTGGAGGGAAAGGGCAAAATGGGAGGTTTTGTTTTCACTTGTTTCAAGGGAGTGTGGCCACTCTGGCTACATCACCAGTGAGTAGGGAAGAGCAAGCACTTGCAGCTCAAAGGATGCTGTGGGGGGAAAGGTACAATCAGAGCTCAAAAAGACAGTGCCTGACTGGGCAGGGAAATAGAGATAACAGGAGGAGGGAAGTGATGGTGTGACTGTGAGAATGAAAACGCTGCCTTTTGTAGTGGGCTTCTCTTTCTAGGATATCTCTGTCTGCACTGGGGAAATATTATAGCTTTGCATATAAAAGATAAGGAAGGACAGTGCAAGGAAATGACTATTCCAGGTATCATAGATTTGCGAATTGATTTGATCTCCATATTCCCAGGTCTGTAACTACAGTATAAAACTGTCCTTCTCCTCCCTCTGTGGGAGTCAGATAGTTTATGTAATGTATATCCATCTTTATGTGCTGTTTTATAGAATCATGATTTTTCCATTCATATTTTATTTAAATGATAATTTCCATTTAATATTTTTACTACATTACAAGGAGCATGATATAAAATGACATTTTAATTTTTACTTTTCCTTTCAATAATGGGTGCCCTCACTTTTCTGGCAACAGACCTCAATCTTTATGCATATATTGTTCAGAAATGGTAGAAACAACAGTGAAGACAGAACCAGCAACAGCCTTGAAATATGCACCAAGGAGAAATGTGTCTGGGTAGCGTGGTGTCTTATTCCATAATAGATTTTCAAATTTTATCTTCACCTCAGTCCATTATCAGAGAAGCTGAAGTTGTTTCCTTAAAGGTTAGTTCTTCAGTATCAAAGGACGGTCATGCTGAGCAGTGTCAGGCATTTCTACCTGTCTATAGAAAAAGTTTTGAGGAGTTTCAGTGGCTTTGGCAATCAGTGTGTTCACCTCCTTTTCAGTTTGAAAAGAGCAGCTACTCTGCTCCTCCTTGCAGAGTATAGCAAACAGGAGAATTGGTTATCTGCTGAGTCTGGTTATCTGGCTTCATCTTTAGGAAGTCATATGGCTGGAGTCAAAGCCAAAGAAACTGTGAGGACAAGGTTCTGGGGACCAGCAGTGCCCCTGAACTCATTCTGCCTTAGCTTTTATAAGTTTTTGTCTGGTTTTGGATTTTTTTTTTTGACTGTGGGTGCAGGTGTCATGTCTATGGGCAATGGAAATTCTGGAATAGAAGTTACAGTGCACCAGAGAAAAGGGAGCTGAGCAACACTGCACAGAGCAGGTGCTTGCAGGGCTTTGGACATACAGGTATGGTCAGCAGAGGAAGCTGAAGAGCTGGCAGGGAAGGTGGTGATGCCCAGTAATGGATTTATGTGTCTCTGTCTGCAGTCCTTCAGCTGCTTTTGCCATTCTCCCAGCTAAGAATTTTTAAGTCCAGTCTTGCAACCTCCAGCAGTGGTACATGGAAGCCTCTGAGTGGAATGTATTACCGAGTTGGAAATATGGAAAAATCATAGGATCATAGACTGTCTTGATTTGGAAGGGACCCATAAGGATCATCGAGTCCAATTCCAGAAATCCACTTAAGTATCTCTGGTTTTTACTTATTTATAGTTTACCCTGATTTAGGCATCTGCATTGGAAACTTGCATAACCAATCATCAGTACTCAGCCCTTTAAAGCAGATGTGCATCATGTTTTATATAAAGATTTGGTTTCACTACATTCATTATATTCAAAACTAAACTAGTTGCAAAGACTCAGTTTTCTTCCTGCTTTAAAGTACAAATCTATCTCTTGAAATCACCAGAGGCAGCTTGGTGGCATAGGGAATAATGGCTTTAACGCTACCAAAGATGCTCTTTGTGATGGTGGAGGTGCTCCCAGCTCTGTCTGCTGCTTTCCCTGGTTTGCTGGAAAGTGATGAATAATCAAATGGGTCATTTCTGCTCAATTGGTGTAATTTATCGTCCCGCTGAATCCAGATTTTCTGAATGTTAATGAAAAAAATACCTATCACACCAGCTCCTGCCATTCTATTTTATGTCCTTATTAAATCTTACACTTCCTTATCATGTGGTGACAATTACTGGAGTATAGGACAGAACTCCTTCTCTGCATCAACCCTGGCATGTACACTTTCTCTTGTCACCAGTGCAGGCTGAATGATTTAGACCAAATGAGTAGTCCTGAGAGATATTTTTACACCCCTGACAGGATTGTATAACAAGAGAAAGGCCATTAACAAATACAAAGGAATAAGCAGAAGGGAGAAGGCAGGTGAGAAATGGGGAAGTAAATCTTTAAATCTGTCACTTCATAATAAAATAACCTTCATGTTAAGATTTAATGAGCTGGTTATCCCACTAAAGAGGGAGGAAAATACTGTCATCCTGCATATCCCAGGGATTCTTGGCCCAAGACGTGAGTGCTTACCAAGGCAAGACCGGAGGGGTGGGGCGTGTGTGTGTGCATGTGTGCACACGTATATACCCAGTGGATGGTCTCACTCCTTATTAGTGTGATGTTTCTGCCTCTCAAATCAACCCAGTGCAGGAATATCTGTGTCTGCAGGCAGAACAAAACTTAGGCTCTCTCTGCAGTGGTGTGGTGAGGCTGAATTAATTCAGTAAATGACAGGGGTTTATTTTTATATACTCCCAGAAAGGCAGCATTACTTTTTTTTCCATCCTGAGAATTTCTTTGCTTTTGCATTGATTTCAGTGGTTACTCTCAGCTACCCTTCTCATTAATTCTGTGGAGAAATTATCCTCCTAGCAGGCAGTATTAAGAACCAAGAGCCCTCTTTCACAGCAAAGGATGCTTTACTACTAGATGATTCAAAACAAAACACTTTTCAATATTTCTGATACAAGGAACTGATTTAAAAGCCTGGCTTTAAACTTTATTTTGAGTTCTGGATTTATCAGAAGTTGGTTTTAAAGAGTTATTAATATGTAAAAGGGCCACGCTAACAATGTGGTTTGCCTGTTGTAATACATAACTTGCTGCCCTGAGAGAGGTAGTTGTCGTGCGGTCCTAGCCTGGAAATGCAATCACAAAGCACTGTCGCAGCCATACTGGGTTTTGAGCTGCCTTTGTCTTCTCACAATAATAGTGCATCGTGTTTACAGTGTGCCTGGCGTAGCAGTGTTAGGAAATAATAACTGTATAATTGTATTGCACATACAGATCCAAGCCCTGAGGTGCTAGCCACTGTGTAAGAAGGACAGTCCGTGCTCTGAAGAGTTGAAATACTGTGAGATTGTGTTTATTTTTTTTTCCTTTTGGAAGGTAGTGGAGTTGGAAGTGTTGCTGTATGCAGCTTAGAGCGAGAAATCAGAGGACCCTGAAACCAGAGATCTGATGTGACACAGGAGATGTCACACAGAAGTGCACCCAGCTGCCCATTTTCGTTTCCAGCAGGTTTTACCACCTTAAGCAAGCTCCTTGTCCTTTCCTAGGCTGGCAGGGTGATACTGTTCCACAGGGGAATTAAACACTGCACAGTTAGGTGCTTTGCAGCCACCAGTGAAGTACTGTATTCAGTAAAGACATCTCAGCGATCCTCCCCTACAGAAAACAGCAGAGAAAGCAGCAGTTCAAAGCACTCATGATGTGCCATCTCATCCACCCTCTAGGTCCCTCCTCTTTGATCTGCGAGATACTACACGGTGTTCTTTGAAGCGGGGTGGGGAGCCCGTAGAGGGGGAGTGCTGGTTGCTTTATGTTATCAATCCCGTGTTTGGAAATCAAGGACAGGAGTCAGAGCGCTCGCTGCAGCAGAGTTCATGCTTTACTGTGTCATACTGTGAGAAGACAGAGTATCCTGATCAAATGCTAACCAATAATGATGAGTATTTCCAGCGTGGCTTTTGGTGGTGGAGTAGGACTTGCCAGTGTGATAGTTGGGAGGGGGGGGGGGCTGCATCTTTTATACAACCCATCTTGTTTTTCTAACGCCTGGGAGAGCTTCTCCCACACCAGAAAAACACAGCCAAGTTACTTGAGGGCAGATAGTTTTGATTCCACATTGAGTGTGATGTTGATTGTAGCAGTTCTTAGCCAGCGGATCCTTTCTGACAGGACTTTCCAACCCTCTGACAGCTCTCCTGGGTTTCTGGAAGGGGATAACACTCCCAACTGCATTACCAAAGTTTTAATTAAAATGGATAAAAGTCTATAGTAATATTTTCTTTCCTTCCTGTTGAGGGAAGAAACATAGCATTACAGATGCTTCAAGCGTGGGAAATGCTAGGGTGTCAAGTCACCAGGTAATTGCAATGTCAAACGTGGGTAATCTCTGCAAAATGCAGCACTGCAGCGGTGATTGAGCTCACTTAGAGTCATAGAATGGTCTGGGTTGGAAGGCATCCCAAGGATCACAGAGCTCCAACCTCCCTGCAACAGGCAGGGCCACCAGCCTCCAGGCCTGGAGCTACACAAGGTTGCCCAGGGCCCCATCCAACCTGGCCTTGAACACCCCCAGGGATGGGGCCCCCCCCCCCTCTCTGGGCAGCCTGTTCCAGCCCCTCACCGCTCTCTCTGGAAAGAATTTCCCCCTCATATCTAATCTAACCCTTCCCTCCTTTAGCTTTAAAGCTAAACAACTGAGGGTTTAAAGCTAAAACAACGTAGGGTTGTTCGGGAGCTTTTACTAGCAAAGCTTTCTGTAGGAAGGACTTGAGGCATTGACCACTACTCGAGGTTGGAATCTGCTGGTGGCTGCTGTTGTTTGGTAAATAAAGCTGACAGGGGGAAAAAAAAAGAGTGAGCAAACAAAAACAAAATCTGGGAAAATAGCCTTGAAGCTGTGGTAAATATCGAATACTAAGTACATGAAATCAAAGCAATATCTCACAAGCAGAAGAGAGGGGGAAAATGCAAACAAGCACAAACTCCTTAGCAGAGGACAGATTGGGATTTATTCAGTTTAGTTTAAATTAGTCTGTGGTGTTTGTAACCAGGAGTAGTTCTCTCCAGTGCAGCCTCCTGTCACAACAGAAGGGTTTGAGGATTTGAGTAAGCAACCAAATGGCCTTAAAACAAAACAAAAAATAAACACATGCAAGGAGAGAATCCATTTCTCTCCTTATCATTTCTCTGTCTATCAACCAAAACCATCCCTCCGACTGCATCCTCTATATGAGCACAGCAACAGCTGCTGGGAACATACTGGGGCAAAATCTTCAGGTCTATACAGCAGGGCCCTGAGGAAATGTGTCATCCCTGAACGAGTCTGGGGCCTGTTCAAGTGACCAGCCCTCACTCTAGTGGAGTCATGGCTTTGTTATTCCTCACGGGTTCTGTAATTAGACTTTCCAAGTTCAGTGAAGACAGAACAGGAAGGGAAATGAGACACCAGCACACCCTGTACGTGGTGCTGAAGCACGGTAGCACTCCTGAGATGAGCTATCCTACATCCAGTGACCATATGCTGCTTTTACTCGTTATTTTCTTCACAAAAAAACCTTTAGTCTGTAGGAGGGTGTTAAAAGTTACAGGAAATGACGCAATTTTGCAGTCACATTAAACTTCATGATGCTACAAGAACTCAGTTGAGGGTGAATTTTGGGGACTGAACAGCTGCTTTTGCTTTTTGACTCTCAAGGTCTCCTTTAAGTGGTGTCAGTTGTTCAATTATTGCTGGTATATTTAAGCTTGAAGTAGAAGAACAGTCTTTTGAAGTGATGCTTTGCTGAACTCCTTCAGAATTGTTTGAAATCCACTTTACATAATAATATCTGATACGCTTAACAATAAATAAGCCTTGGTCCTTCCTTGATGTTGAATGTATTGCCTTAGTTGTTTTCACTTTTGGAGTGGCTGCCCTTCCTGGAACATCTGCCACCCCTCTGTCAGTACCAGAACCGTGGTCCAACAACATTGACACTTACAAGACCAGGTTTCAGACCAATCCAACAGTTTTGGCTAGGTCCTCTGGTCATCTTTAGGTGGATATTCTTCTAAATCTCATCTGGTAGGCTGTTTCAGAACAAGGAAACTGTGTGTACAGTGGTTGTATAAATTCCCCACCTGAACTTAAGGGCAGTGTGGTTTTCACCAGCTGTCCTCAAAGCACATGTCTCTGCAGGGCATTATAAAACTCCTCCCAAGCCAGACTATTTGATCTTGGGGACCGAAATAACTTTACTAATCAGAATAGATTGGACCATCCCTGTATTAAATACCATTTATTAGTCATTTGCATTACACTCAAGATCTCCAAGATGTAGGTTTTATCTTCCTCCAGCAGTGTCACCCAGCATTCGCTATCTGCAAAGACAGATTAAGGCTTTATTATTCTTGAGCTGACATTCTACCTGTGTTCAAACAGGTATCTATGAACAGCACGTGTTTTAATAAGCCTTAATTCTTAAAAGAATCCCTAAGTATATATGAGACAAGGGGGATGAGAGTAATTACAATTTTAATTGCATTGGTAAAGATTACCTCCCCAGTCTGGCAAGGGGAAGATGCTGACACTAATAGTGGGTCGTAGCTGACTGCTTAAGAGAAAGGGAATTATTCTCAATGTGGTAACGGTAACATCAAGGCTCTTTGTTGATCTCACAGCTCTTCCAGCAGCTATGGCAAGAGATTGGGGGGGAGAAGGGGAGTACTTGCAGTTGTGCAATGTCCTAAAGAGCCATTTGTGTTCATGTAAAGGTGTGGGGTGTTAGTGTTTTGATGTCTGTGTGTGCCAGGAGACGCGTGGGGAGGAATGAAATCCCATTATTGAAGTGTGCTACTGATGCTAGTTTGGCTAGAAAGAGGTGGACCTTTAATCCCCAGCCAGATGACACTGTAATACTGGAAGAGGATGACAGGAGGGGAGCCAGGGCTTTTTACAGTATAATCCAGCTCTCAAATAATCAGAGTTTGTGAAGGAAGCAAAGCAATTTAATTTGACCACCACGGACAAAGGAGCTGCATTTTACTATGGCAATTTTATAATCAGAGGGGAAAAAAAAAAATCACTTTATTAATGCAAAATGCCTTTGTGTTCTTGGCTCTACTAGATGCCTCTGGTTTGCATGTACCGGTATGCAGCATTGCAGAGGCTGTGGGCTGGCAGCTAAGCATATGTGTGGGAATGTGGCACTAAACAGGAGCCCATCACCCTGCTCTGTGTCCAGTGGAGACCATCCCTCTGCTTCGAAATAACCTGGCAGCAGCCCCCTGCTTACAGTGTAATTTCTAGAGCTGCTGTTCATTGAATCACAATGCAATGAACTTCTTTACAAGAACATACGTTATTTCTCTGCAAACATAATTAATTGTGACTAATTTCCCAACGAATGTCAAAGGCAGTTACAGTGATAGTTCTATTTATTATAGAGGGTGGCCATTACATTATGTGGTGTAGGATATCTGGGCTGATAACAACTTAAATGCATGTAATGAAATGTTGGAAGGATGGCTTGATTTATAACAGCTTGTCCTAGCATCTCTTGCTACGTATGTATTAATAATACATTTAATAACGTCTCAGTGAAGGTGAGTGCTGTAGCCAGGCTCTCATGTTGTTGGGCTGACATATCTGTAGTTGATGCTTGATTTCTCAGCCTAGAGAAGACAAGGCTGCAGAGGGAAGGCAGGACAAGGGGGATGGGTTAAAGCTAAAGGAAGGAAGGTTTAGATTAGATATTAGGGGAAGTTCTTTACAGAGAGAGTGGTGAGGGGCTGGAACAGGCTGCCCAGAGAGGGGGTGGGTGCCCCATCCCTGGGGGTGTTCAAGGCCAGGTTGGATGGGGCCCTGGGCAACCTTGTATAGATCCAGGCCTGGAGGTTGGTGGCCCTGCCTGTGGCAGGGAGGTGGGAGCTCTGTGATCCTTGGGGTCCCTTCCAACCCTGACCAGTCTGGGATTGTATGATTGTATGTGTTAATGTGACTCAAAGGGCGTGTGGTAATGTGGCGCAGCAAGGGACTATGTATGTACTACACCTAGCAGAAAGCTGCAGGTTTTGCCCCACTTCTGGGTCTTTGTTTACCTGAAAGGTACCATTTGGTACCTTTGGATGGCTGTAGGGAGGATTTCACAGGGGTGAAACCCACGAAACAGGGGTGAATCCCAGGATTCCAGCCCACAGCTTCGCGCTGGTTCAATCCAGGTGCCCATCATTCCCCTTCTCCCCACACTGGCATCCACAGAGGTCCCTGTGTATGAGGGAGGTCAGTGCAGAAGATGCTTGTGCTCACTTGTCAGGTTGCTGAGTTTGGGTGATAGCTGCTTCTAATCAGAGGCTTTCTGATTGCAGAACTGAGAGAGCAATTTGCTGACAGGGTATTTCTGTTCTTTTAAGTGGGATCTAAGGTTGTGAGCTCATCTGTATGGGGAGGATTAATCAAGACAATGAGTTCTTATCTGGCATGTCTCACTAAAGGGTATTAAAAAATCAAAAGATTATATTTACATGGTAAATGGAACAGAACTCGTGGGTTTGTTTCCAGTGATACAGGATTTCAAGGTACAACCACTTGTTTAATGGAGCTATTTGCATTTTAGAGGGAACTGTCAGTGTATAGATGTACACAGAGAGGTTTTGCATCTTCCAGCTTGTAAAAGCAGAGTCATATATGCTGGTTCTACAGTGCAGAGGGCAAAGATGTCCTAGGCCTGCAGCAGGGCTTGGACTTCTTGTAGATACAGAAGTTCAGACAAATAGATAAGGCAATTTGGAGGAATACCTCAAACCACATTTTAGGCAGAATGTAACTGGCATTCTCTGGGTTGTGGTCCAGACTAGTGTGATACTCCTGAGTTGTTTCAATGTTGTCAGTAAAGGGTAAACTTCAGTTCTGCTCCTGTTCCTGTAGATTTTGCAGGTTTTCTGCAAAAAGGTGCCCAGTACACAGTTCTCCAGCATAAAGTCCCATCAAAGACTCACCTCCAGAACTGGTGATGCATCCCAAAGTGCTTATATCACAGCATCACAGAAATTAATGTGCCACACATACAGTAATCTAAGATGTCAGTAAAAGACTCTTTATTCATAAATAACTGATATGCAGCAATTTACCTCTGTACATTTATCTTCAAAAGGCTATAGCCATACAATTTTTGCAAACTCTACATAAAACATCCAAACTGTCCATTATTACTTTTTCAGTACAATATAACACAGCTGTTTGGCATTACCAAATATATATATGTATATATATTTATATATGTACATGTGCTGAAAAAAGAAGCCAGTGCAGCCTTTTCCAAGGAGTCTTTCCCAAGTATTTTACTGTACAACATTCAGAATTTACATTGATAGAACAAGGCACAGAAAGTGTGGTATGAAGCCAAGGCCATGCTTTTTATTTTGTGTTCTTCTGTCTCTCTTCCCTACTCCTTCAGCTTCATACTAAAGAAAGCATTCAAACCTCTGCTCTTTTTTCAGTTCTAAACACACTGAAACCATGGGGAGAAGTGGGGGGGGGGAGGGAAGAGTGCTCAGTCAAATGAGCAAGAACCATTTTCAGAACCTATTCATTGCCAAAATAAAGGAGCAGAAGAGAAAACCAGGTCTCCAGACAAATACTTGTGGGTTTTTTTCTCTTTTTAAAAAATGTTATTAATGTTGTATTTGATCAGGTTTGAAGTTTAAAGTTCCCCCTCCCCTTTTCATCAAAAGGCTGGTCAAGAAGTTTTGAAAGTTGAAAACTGCAATGGAAATTTTTCAGTTGGCTCTAGTCATGCAGAACACTGTTTGAAGTCTCACCAGACTGACCAGCATCATGTGTTACCTCATCCAGACTAAGTGTAGGTGTACACTTTGATGTTTGTATACCTCTGGGATCAGCAGAATCCCAGTGGGTGTGAATCTGATTGATTAGGAGGTGGGAAGAGGCAGCTCCATCTCCCAGGTCACAAATTAGATGATGCCAGGTTGGGGTTCCCAAGTACATCCCAGTAGATTATAGATGCCACATCCCTGAAGAGGCATAGATAGGTGTGTGTGTGCTGCTTAGTGATGCACCAGGGAATGTGTGAGGGTTGGTAATGGTATCTGGCTTTAGACTGGAAGTGGAAAGCATGTAAAAAGTCTACAGCTCTGTGTAAAACTATTCCTCCCTCCAACTTCAGTGCACAAATGGGGGAAAACTGAAGGATTTGCTTGAAAAGGGGTGGTCATGGTTAGTGTTCCAAATTTCCCTATGGGAAATAGCAGGTTTTACATTGTTTTAAACTGCAAAAACAAAGCTTCAGTCAGTTCTCAGTGAGGATTTGTTAGGAAAACATTCTTGTCCTCTGTAGCAAAGACACTTGCTGTTAGATCCACGTCTTCCCCTTCCTGCTGTATCAGAAAAAAAACTTGAACCAGGCTTGGTGCAGAACACCCTTAACTTCATGTTGTGCTACACATTGCCTTTGGGGATCAGACAATAAGATTTATATACAGAGAGCAGATAACACAGGGGTTTGACATCTTCTCCAATCTGCAGAAGTACATTCTCAACCAAGGTTATCACACCAGGGGCAGACAAACTAAGTAGCTGCTGACAAAACCACGGGTCTACAGTAGGTGAGTGTCTAATCTCAGTAGATTACAGCACACTACAATACAGATCAGGGATGGGCCAGCTAATCTCCCTATCCCATCGCTAAGTTTTCACAAGTGACTTCAGCTCTAGTTACCCTGTGACAGCAAGGCAAGGAGGCTACCCATTGAATCCTGGCTCACCTGGATTCCCTCAGAAAGCACAAACCAACTTAGTCAGTACAATTGAACAGCTTATTTAAAAGCAGCTTTTGCAATAGCTTGAAAATTACAATACACCCCTCCCCACCCACGCCCCAGACAAGAAACACTAGTAGAATCTGTACTATTCACCTCTAATACAAAAAAATATAGTGGCAAATTCCTAGACACTTAGTTTATTGTTGGACAGAACAGTGAACATGGATACGGACAGGTTTTTCTTTTACTTGCAGCAGTAAGTAGAACATCAGTTCTGTTTCCTGCACTGTGTTACTATCAAATGATTCTCTAAGTGATTCTTGAATCTTAGAGTGATTAATTAATTTTTATCCATGTTGGAAAGGAGATTGTTGCTACTGTTTATGCTTGTATTGGTAATGAGAGAAACGAGCTAGACTGTGCATTACAAGAACATGATTTGCCATCTTTTAGTGGCATTCTGAGTTTTATTTGTTGCTACAGGTATTGTGTGTTATGTACCTGGTATTTTTACTTCCCCTACTTGCTCAGGAATCCTTTAAGTAATGACACTTTTAACTAGACAACCATTATATATCCAAGAAAGGATATATGTGCCATTTTTACATGCAGCTGCAGAAAATCCACCAGCCTCTTCTGAAGCAGGAATAGTGCCAAGGGAGTCATTTTACCAAAAGCATATACTACAAATGAACAACCCCTAGAAAACACTCTTCAGCAGGTTTAACGTGAAAAAGGTTCTTAGTGAATAACATTAACCATCTCTGCTGCTGTCTAAAAAGTGGGAGATCTTCCTAAGTGTAATTCAAATTAGTAAAAGAAAGGCAAGAAGGATGAATCTTCTGGTAACTCAGTTGTTAGGGACTTAGAGTTTCCTGTCCTCCACCTAGTAGCCTACAGCAGTTCCTCACTTGTTTTAGCTTCGCTGTATCCATAAGCTATATTTGTTGTACTGGGCAATATTACCTGGAATTAATCAGTTACTGAATGCTTTCAAACTCTCACCTAGCACCATCTTTCACATGGAAAAGTAATAAGAATGGTCCTTTAGTGTGATGTTAATGCCTGTACACCAAGACCCCTGTTTTTGTGATTTATGCTGAATAAGCTTCTCAGCCTGCTGCAAGCTCTGTGCACCCACAGAGGAGCAGGCAGGCTGTTGCTGGAGATAAAAATAATAACAACAAACTCAGTTCCCTGTATTTTTAGAGACTTGTGTCCATACCTTTTCATCTGGTACAAAAAGCCCAATACAATTTTTTTGTAGGAACACAGCGTAGTTTTATGGGACTTGCACTGGTAAATGAAGTTGGAATTTATATCTACAGAGCAAGGTTTCCTTTCCTTGTGGCTGAAAGGATTTTAATGTAAACTAGTCAGATTGCAAAAGCGGTGTTGTAAAAGCTGTACATTAGCTTTACGATGCTGCAGCCTGGCAGCGCTGCCAAGTGTGGCATTCTGGTGACTAAATTGTAAGTCATTTTTAAAATGCAACTATTAGTCTTCAATGACTCGCAGCACAGAAATATCTGGGGAAGGTGCTTAGGAAGATGAAAATATACTAGAAGAGATTCTTTGGTGATGTAAAATCAAAATGGCTATTTTACCATCTCAGACTCGGGGCAGGAGATGGAATCTGAAGTGGGTGATATGATGTTTCTCTCTCTTTGACTTTCTGGTTTGCAAAGAGATTTGTAAAATTATTTTTCAAGAGTCATCATTTATAAAACACAGGAAAGGACTAAATTTTTAATTTCTGGCCTTTAATCCTGCTTCAGATGCTCCTTTACACCTGTGTTTTGGATCAAAATATATTTACCTACACACACACACGCACAGATTTCCAAAAGTGTTTTAAATATAGATGTTAACAATGTGCTGCTGGAATTTTAAGATTGCTAATAATGTTCAACATACCTATTTCTATAGCATTTGCATACAGATTCTGGGAGACTGTGTTGCAAAGCATCCTTACAGCAGGCTGGGGGGAGCTGGCAGAAGTCAGCTGCTTTCTGCTGCAGAAATAGGAAGCAAACATTGAACATCTCTTACTGGTATTGTTCAGCTGTTTGTTAATAGGAACATTCTGCCTCATTTATATGGGAGCAGAAGTATTTTTACTTAAAATCTGGTTGGATTTCTCCATCTCTTGACCTGGACTGTGCATAAAAAAGGGGGGAGAACTGGCGTGAGGCACTCAGAGTCCAAGTGCTGCAGCACTGCAGGAAGGAGCATCTGGAAGCAGGCATGTGAGTACCCACACATCAGGCAGTGCACACTGCAAGGGGAAAGGGAACAGAAAACACCTATAGCCTATTTTGCCACTCAAGGGTCTTGTTGTCCAGTTCCTGCCTACCACTACCCATCCTCATCGCAGACAACAAACCATTTCCTTTTTGATGTTATCCCTGTCACCTTGGTCTTTCTTCAGCTGCCCAGTTTTTCCTCACAGTTGTTATTTTCTGTATGCTCAGGATGTAGTAGCTTGAGTAATTTGCATAGTAAGTTCAGTTACTGTAATTCTCAGGCATCCTGCTCTCTCTCGTGGGCGTTTCTTGGGGCTTTATGCCACAGCAAGATCTTAAACCTCTGTGATTGATAATACTGGATGTGGGAACAGTAAGAAATGGAGGCAATGCATGATGTAGCCTGCTGGAAAGCAGGGTATTGGTCACTCCTTCTCCAAGAACATTCAGAATATATATTGATACAGACCTAGAGATGATACAGAGAGCGACAGTAAGGATGTTCAGAGTAGAATAAACCCAGGGGGGTGTCAGCCTAGACAAGAGAGTGAGCAAGACAAAATGAGAGGGGAGCCTGTGAAGGAATGTGTAACGTGGACAAGGTGATTTGGCAGTGGTTACTCAGCACTCCTTACTACCTGTCCTGGGGGAGCAAGTGTTAGGCAGCAAGTGTTAACCAGAAGGGCAGCTCGGAAGGGAAGGGCTCTGTAAGAAACCCCAACAGAAGATAGTGGCACTTGCAGGCTCGCAGCCTGAGCACTGGTTCAAGCCCCTTCCCAAAGGGAGACAGGTTGATAAGTAGTATTGTGGGATTTCTGGTCCTCTTAGACAATACAAGAGCATCAAAATGATAACAGGTTAGAGAAAGTGAAGGATCTTGAGTCAGAGTCACAAAAGCAAGGTCAGTAACCAAGAACCTGTGCTAGCAAATGGGGAGAAAAACCAGGATACTGAAGCAAAAGGAACCAAACACCACTCTGGAGAGCAGCACCGAATGAAACCCTCCCTTCAGCCCCAAGCTCACCTGGTTCTTTTCTGGCACTGTAAGAACACTGACATTTCTTCCTTCCTTTTCAGTCCCTTAGCTCAGACATGAGACTGCAGCAGGGTTTGGACCTAGCTCAGGTTTTTCTCTCTCAGCTTTCCCGAGCGCTCAGGGGGCAGAGCTGGGTGCTGCTGTACACAGGGGGTTTTCAGAGCTCAAAAGCAAACCCTGCATTTCCTGAGATAAAGCCTCTAGGTCTGAGCTCCACGTAGCAGCTCCGAACACGTAGGAGCAGAGCTCACATATATTTGGAAAACAAGAGGAGAGAACACAGACAGCTCTTGGGAGTGATGTCATGGCACCCGCAGGGTGATGCTGGGGCTTTGTTGGGGTAAGTTTGAGAATTAAAGCTAGTTTGAGAATTAAAAACTGCACCTGGGGAGAAGCTGAGAACAAATTAACTGCTGGAGAGTGGCTGTAGCTGGTTGCCCAGACGACGACAGCTCACAAACTCAGTTTGCTGCGGATGCTGTTCCCTGGTTTGGGTTTTTTTTTCCCCAATTCATGACATTTTGTCCAATGAAGAACAGGTTTCTGAGGAGGAGGACTGGGAGTCACTAGAAATATAATTCAAACACACATAGAACCATGTGCTGCTGACAGCTTGCTGCCAAAGAAGCTAGTATTTTTGTCTCAGTCTTAAATATGCTTGCAGCCATTATGATTTCCCATCACAAACAGGAACTTTTATGTCAGGCTGCATGAAATACTGAAGCACAGGAAATGTTTGGGGAAGTCTAAGTATTTGTAAGTCTAAGACTACTCCAGCCTGCTGAGCTGGGGAAGGAAGGAAATGGGCAATTCCAGATTAAAGCCTTACATCAAGAGTTGGGCATCATGCTTTGCAGCACTGGAGCCCTGGGTAAAGAAACACTTTCAGATTAATATTGATTTACACACTAAGGACCCACTCTGTGGGCTGCCATTCTGCTCTCAGGCAGGTACAGGGGTAAAAGAAAAACCTCAAATACTTTGTTTTCAATTTCTAGCTCCTAAAGTCTTGTGTTCCACTTTATACCGATTGTGCTCCTGCCAGCAAAGCTGAGAGCCCAGGGCCAGAGAAGAAAATCCCAGTAAAAATAAGGGTTAAATTTGGCTCAGTACCAGTTCCACCAGGACACTTGCTCACAGTGACAGCTCTTTTTGGTTTGGTTAAGTAAGCAATCATTTTTGTATGAAATGGATAAAGAACAAGGAGAATTCTCTAGTTAGATCCTGGTTTTGGTGGTAAGCAGGATGTTTGTAACTAACCAAGGGTAACACAGCCAGCTTTATATCCCATGCAATTCCCAAACTGTACAACAATATCCAGCCAAGTTTTGGCAGTACCATGTGGGGTTTATTGTTTTCAGTCTGAAACTAAACCAAAATTAACCTGTGCTGATTTGACTTCACCTTTACTTTCAACTTTAGCCCCAGAAAATGAAGTAATTAAAATGTGTAAACTTGCTAACACAGGGCTAGCAATTTCTTGCATTTTATTTGGTTATTTAAATCCACCCCCAAAGAAACATTTTTTGACTAAGGGAAAGTTTGCAGACTGAGAATTTCAGGAAATCTCTCTCAGACACACACTGATGGTGCAGAGGATGGGTTTGTTCTGCTGCTGCGTTGCCCAGACAGCTCTGCAGCAAACAGACAATTTGCTTAGTGATGGAATTTTTCAATTAAATTGTTTGGAATACACATGGTATCAATTAAACAGTTAGGAGATTTTCTAGTTCTTCCAACATCTGAACAGGATAAGGCCAGATTGTCAGTTTTTCTGTAGCACACACAGTGACAACATGATGCTGTCAAATGAGTTTAAACCCACTCCAAGGGGGGTGAGTCAGAGATGCGGGACAAAGGGGCGTCAAGACCCCAAGAAAGCAAACCTTTAAACTAGGATTAACCTCTCGTGGCTCTAAATATGCAGTATCAGATTTGCTGACCTTCACTAGGCATTGTGTTACCATTACTGTTTCCTAACTACATTACAGCATCATATTTACCTTTATGGCTCTGTATCTCCCTCCTTCCTGCCCCGGGAGTGACAGACGTGTAGTTTTGGTTTTGACATTAAAACATGAATTTTAAATGAGAAAGGCCAGGGAGAAGCTTGAGTTTTCCTTAGTTACTGAGATGATTTTTAACAGGGCTTCTTCTGCTCCTCCAACTGAAAACTGCATGGTGGAAAGGCGTACCTGTTTCCATACACAGCGTGCAGAAACCCTTATTTCCTCCCTGCCAAAGAGATTCTCTAGTGTGATAGTCAAAGCTGGCCATCAGTTCTCAATGAAAAAAAGGACTAAAGTCCATTTTGTCTGCTGTAGTTGAAGTCAGGCTCTTCAATCTCAGTTTCTGTTATGTCTGAGATTTTGGAGTGTGTCCTTCCTATTTCTTCCAGGGCACAGGCCAGGGAGTCAAGGTCACCGTCGTGCTGATGCCGGGCTTCCCAGAGGTCCAGAATGACAGCAGAGGGACTGCTTTGTGTAGCAAAATAGGAGAGGTTCCTAAAGGGAGGGGAGAAAAAGGGGAAAGAAAAAAGGATGAGGAACAGTATATACTGCAGTGGCCACGAACGGGGAAAGCGGTTCCCAGCACTGTAGTTGTGTTCACAACACAAAACCACTGGTAAGACCTAGGTGAGATGAGTGGAGGGAACCCTCAGGAGGACACACACTGGTGCATTTATTCTTCACATCACAGCAGAGGCAGAACAAATGAGGGACTTGTATACCCTGAGGTAGGTGAATGCTGGCCAGCAGTGCCACGCTCTGGAATTCAGAAAACAGGTCAGCTCTGGAAAGTGTCATCAGCAAACTTAGCAAGGATTTGTCAGGGAGAGGAATTAAGATAACTTAAATGGATGCTTGTGATTAGGTGAAGCTCTGACATCTTTTAATGTGTTAATTTATATTGTATGAGTACATAGGTTTTGGGACTTTGCAGGGGTGATCTTTGCAAAGAATTTGGTAAAACAAAGTGTTTCTCTTAAACACATGACGACACCATTGGATTGCACTGTACAGCAGGGAGGTGAAACCCATGAAATCAAGGATTTATGCTCTACCATCTGGTTTTATAACCCCCATTCAGGGCTAAAGCTACTCAACAAACTCCTTTTTCTATGAATCTGGTTTTATAAAAATAGATATGGCAAAGATACCAGGTCTCCAGCACAGAATCAAAAGTTAAAGGGCAATAACCAAGTTGGTAACTCCCTCAGCACAGTGCCTCTGTCTCCTGAGACAGAAGAAATCTCCTCTAGCTCCCTCTACACTTGAGGAGCAGAAACCAGGGGAGATGAAAGTGTCCGACAATAGGCAGTAAATGCTGATAAGTAAAGCAGAATTTTCTGACTCTCTCACTGCTGCAAGACTAGAAATTACTTTTTTCTTTGGTTCAGATGTGGTTTATCAAGATTCCCATGCAAAGCAACAAGTCAATGGAAAGTTATTTTGCTTGATTTAAGTATTCCCCTACCCTCCTGGGAACATATTTATGGTGTTTGTGCCAGTCAGAAAATATTTCTGGGAGTGAACTGCTTCCACCAATTTAATTTAGCCAAGTGGAAAAAGCAAAATAAGTAGTAAATTGGTTTTTACAGCATTTTTCCATTTTAAATAATCACAATATTATTACTCCCAACAGTAGAGCATGACTTGCTTTTTTTAAAGTAGGCTTTTTTCTTAAAAAAAAGAATAAAATATGCAAAATGTGTAGTTCCTTTTAGAATACAAAACACGTAGATAGAAGCCAAGGTAACAAGCCATACGATTGAGAGAACGCAGAACCTCCCAAGTCCTTTAAACCACCCTGTTCACAGTATACAACAATGCTAAAATCCTTTTCAAGCCCCATGGGCATACAAAGCAGCTGACCTTAGAAGCTACCATCAGGTAGGACGGGGTGCACAGGCTTAATCAGAGAAGAAAGCAGTGTCTGTCCTCGGGAGCTAGTTGTGGGTCAAGGAAGGTACAAACTACAGCTTATCCTTGAAAGTAAGCGTGGTGATTCCTATGTGCACATCTTTCATACCAGCAAACAAACAAAACCCCTTAACAGCAGCTGATTATTGGCATTGCATATGTAAATGTTCACCTTTCAGAATTGCCTTCCATTACCTGTTAATGCTGTTTTTTTGTGCTAACATCTGCCAGTCTTTGCCTTTGGCGTTGGGCGTGTCGAACGTGGCGCAGATTCGCTGTCGAATGGAGTAGGGGATTTTGAAGGCTTTGGGACCCATCTGTGCAGGGAAGTTGCTGTCTTCGTGTGAGAAGAAAGTGATGGTTTCTCGCTCGTTCTGCAGGGGATGTAAAAGCAAAGCAGTTAGGGCAGCAGGCTTTCCATCGGCCTCGGTGGCTCTCTCGAGCATCAGAGCAATGACACCGTGTTACAGTCTTGTTTAGAGGCGGGGAACACAGAGGAGATCTCTGCACAGCCTCCTCAGACTGAGAATAGTGGTGAATGCAGACAGCTATTGCTCTTTTTGCTGCCTTGGAATGCAGGGATCTACCTCCTTCGGACTTGGGAAGGAATTTCTAGACCATCACAAGCACCTACATATAAAAAACACAGAATAGGGCAATTTTTCTTCTGCAAGTTTCTCCTTTCTGCTTATTTTTATATTACAGATTAAGTCCAGTAGAGCAGCAATAGGTAGGTGGAATGCCACAAAAGCATATGGATTTCTAAATCTTTAATTGCTGAAGCCTCAAATATTGGCAGATAAAGATCTCACTTGTGACTTCTTTATTTATTTTCAAAGTCTTTTTTAATAAACACCTGAATTCTGTAAGTACTTCACCTCCTCCATATTCAAAATCTCTTTGGAAACTGGGTCCTTTTATAGATCTGCCCCATTCTTTCCCTAGGAAATTATCCCAGTCTTGTGTAATAGTCACATTTCCACGCATCATTCGTTTCAGTGCAATGCAGCAGAAATATTAAATAACAATGATGCTATAGTCTCTTCATAGAACATTTATGACACATCCCAAAAGTCATCCATGCAAAGCAATAGCGGTGCTGCAGATAGATCGCATGGCCTGACTGTTTAAATTAAATATGCAGAACAATAGTAGATTTTCATACCCTGCACATGTGAGATAAGCTACTGCTACCTGGTTAGTCCAGGGAATTGTGAAGCAATGAGCAATTCAAGTATTCAGTTGTTATTTATATATTTATTTGACAGTCAAATTATCCTCACTCTTCAATCACTTTTTGAGATAGGTGTGTGAAAGCCTTCCACACTACCAAACCCATTTGAAGACAGAATTGTTACATGCTCTGGGGACTTGTGGACAGAGAGGTGCCTTTAAAAACCAACCCAAACAAACAAACAAAAAAGAGAGAGGGAAAAGAAAGGGAGCAGCAATGCTGTATGGATATATAGAGATGGGTATAGAGAGAGATGGATATATATAGACAGAATGACAGAAGTTTTTTTAATGAAATAACTAAAATTGGAAAAACTCTTGGCTGTATTCTGCAGATGTTTTTATACAGAATTCTGTAGTGGTTTTCTTGAGATAGGGAGCCTGCTTTGGCAGGGGGGTTGGACCCGATGATCTCTCGAGGTCCCTTCCAACCCCTACGATTCTGTGATTCTGTGATTATTCTCGAGTTGCTGCATTCTCTGCATTTAGAATTTAGCTGGACTGGTCAACAAAGATGCTCAATAATCTAAAAAAACCCTCCTTGTTGGGGCGTGTGCTTGAATTCTTTCACCTGGGAGCAAAGCTACAGTCCTTGCAAGACTGTGTACGTATGAATGCTGTACGCAGTGAGCAGTCAGGGGCTGACTGCATACACCAATCCATCTATTTTCAACTCTCACTGCTCTGCAAACTATTAGAAAAGTTGAATACTATTACTGCCAACTCAAATACAAATTATTTTCAGTGTTGCAGAGTGTCTGCCCTTGGATTTCTCCTGGAAAGGGAATGTGTGAGACTTTATGAGTGTCGAAACTACCCTGAGATAGAAAGGACAGAACCAGGGAGGGATCATGTCTGACAGCACACAGCAACGTGACAAAACAAAGAGGAGAGAACACTTTACCTCTAGAATGGATGTCTGGATCTGCAGGATTTGCTCGTGGCCCTTGACTTGGCGGACGCAGATCTTGCAGGAGAGCTGGGTGGTTGCTGGAGTGTAGCGCTCCAGGGAGAAGGCGCAGTGCAGCGGCTGCTGGCTGCTGCTCCACAGGCGGGAGAACGGGACCTCCTGAGAGGGGAACGTCCCCCACGGCCACGGGGAGCCGGGGGTCAGGCAGAAAGAGCTCGTCAGAGTCATGCAATAGGGAAAAAGGCCATGGTCTTTCTCTGCAATTGCATTTTTACTGACAGCCCTGCAACCTCTAAGTAGGACCAATAATAATTGATGGTTTAATTGATAACTGCTGGGATGTTACATTTGCTGAATGCAAGCAGAGGTTTGGTGACACTGATGCTGAGACTCTCATCGAAAATGAAACTTAAGAACAGCCAGTGTGCTTAACTTACTCCCAGGCTGGAATCAGAACCCTTCTGCTAACCTGTGCCTCCTTGCCCTCGTACTGCAGACTTCACCACAGGCACCTCCCGTCCTGCACCATATCTCCTCCCTTTGTCTATGCAGGACGCAGCCTGTTTCCCATAGTTATGTTCTACCCGAATTNCCCTCCGGCAGCAATAAAGAAAAGATTCAGAAAATGTTAGAAGTGGAAGAACTGTAATTAGATTTTTCCAGATTAATCATCTCTGCTTTCATTCGGTGGAAGAATTATGAGACACCATACAGGGGGGCAAAGCAGGGTGGAAGAATCTGTCCTTAAAGTAAGTATTCCAGAAATGCTTTCTGTTGTGTTCTCCCCTTACAATTAAGTTCCTAGCAGACAGAGAGAATATCAATCTCATAGCTACAGACAGACACTGGATCCTCCAGGAGACACAAGGTGCAAGGAAAACAGCTGCTTTTAACCCCAAAGGTGCCAGTCTGGCTTCTTAACACGCTTGTCACAGCCTCTCCCCGCTCTAACACCCAAGCAGTTTTTAAGGGTTCCCCTGAGTTACTCGTGAACGCGGTGGGAAGGATGCCAAGCACTCGGCATCTGCTCCTGCGGGGCGGCCAGGACAAACAAAGACTCTTCACATAGTCTGGAGAGATTCTGGCACCACCTGCCAGTAACTGCTCTGGTGCCACAGCTCTACGTGATCGTTTACTTATTTATCTCCTCAAGCCCTTGAAGCAGGACCTTTGCTGATGGGAGAAATCACTCACACAAATCCTCCCCCATGATAATATCTGAGAACAGTTTCACGCAGCGGCCAAACAGACGGTTATGGAACAGGCTCTCTTCAGTTGGTCATGACAAGAACAGCCAGCTTCTTTTTAAAGGGTGATACGTGGGACAGAAAACAAGTAAATACATGAAGGAATGGATCCTTTTACATATAAAGAAGCTGGACCTGAATCAGAGCTGTCATTTCACAGGCCACAGGGGAATACAAAGCCGCTGGAGGTTGTTCTGCAGGTTGTTAGAAACGATTACTGTACTTCTCAGCTGTCCACGGAATCCAAACTATAGTCAGTTAGAAAATGTAAATACATATTTGGCTTCAGCATCAGGGCTGTGTCAGACCATTCTGTCAGCAGTGATTTCGCACGTGCTTCTTTGTACCCCTGAGTTACACCGCGGGCTGTGATGCTGCAGCTCTGCCGCTCCCCACCTGCCTTAGAGCACGCACAGCACTCAGCTGTGCTCCTGAAGCACTCAGCTTCTGGTTCCCTTGTCTGACTTTGTATTTTTTGTTTTTATCTTGCAGCAATCAATCTAATAGCTACTTTGGACCGTGCTGCTTGAATTAGGTTCAGCAAAGCCAGGTCCCTGCACCACGTGAAGGTTCATACAGAGAAATTTGCACTGGCTCTCATGGGTTGTTTTAACAGCACTCTGCAGTTCAGTTTTGACTAGAAACTCTAGACTAGTACTTGCCAACAGAGAACAAAAATACCTGAGTTTAATATACACTGAGCAATATATTTATACATAGCTGTCACACACAGCATTACGGAAAGTGCTAAGCTGCACATAAAATACCTTGAGGCCTCTGAGATGCTCTCAGAGCTTTGCCTGTGCTTGGGACTCACAACCAGCAAAGGAGGGACTGCCCCAGAGAAAGAACAGCTCTGCAGAAATTATCAGGCAGATATAATCCTCCCCAAATTCTTAACTACACCGAAACACAGAGGTTAGGGTACCCAAATCTCTTTCTTTGGGTATCTCAGGGGCTGTTGTTGCAATGCCTTTCATAAAAACCAATACAAACAGCAATTCCTGTGTCCATTACGGGGAGCAAAAGTGTTCATCTCCCAACACTTTATCTTCTGTCACTACAGCTATTTAAAGAAGCTGCTTTGCTGCAAGAAAAGACTAGGGGAATTTCACCAAAGCAGCATGGTATTTTTGAAGCAGTCACCATGGTGAAACAGGCTCAGTTAAAACTTCCCTGATTTGTTGGGGTTTTTCCTTCCTCTGGTACCCCGGATATTTAACTAACACAGGGTCTGCCTGTGGAAGGGCTCTGTCTGCCTTCTAAAGCAGCCAGAGGAGATCAACATCAGATAATGCTATGTATACTCAGCTCAAATCTATCAAGTGGTTATTAGTTTTCAGAAGAGAGACTCTTTCTAAATAGCATGTTGAGGTTGACTTTTAGTCTATCATGCAGATTTATTCTGCAGGTCTGGCCAAGGGATCAAGAGCCAATAAATTAAAGTATGAAGCTGCATCTGTAATAGGGTGCAAGGCAAAAACTCAATTTGTTGGATTAAGAGAAAACCCCCATGTTTAGGGGTGGGGTTTTTTACTGCTCAGTAAGGTATTGGTTTGGTAGGTACTTGACAGTTGGGCATCTTAATACTGATCGATTTGACTTTTAAAATGCAAATCAGTGAATGAGAATAAAGAAAACAATTGAAAGCAAGCTGTTCTACCTATGAAGCTGAAAATGAAGCTGTTTCATTCATTTCTTAAGTTGTAGCAGAAAATATCCTTATATTCTTAATGACATAAGAGTTTATCTGGCTGTAGATCAGGGATTAGACATTTCAGAGCCCATTACGCTCATGTTTTGGAGAACAAGGGTACACATTTAAAACAATTTATTCTGCTGAAATACTGAATGATAGATAACTGTCTCTATGTGGTTCTGGGAAAAGAAGATTATATAGTCTAATTAAGTTCTGTTTTTTAAGACAGCAGCCCACTCTCTGTGCCAGCACATCGCTTATAATTTCCAGTAACCAATATACTTAGAAATTCTTTTGTTTTTATTTTTACTTTCCTGTCTTCAACGCCCTCTTTAATTAATGTAGTGCAGAAAAAATAATTTGCTCTTCCTCAGTTTTAATTCTTAATATATATCTGCTGTAATTTGAACTCATGACATTTAAATGATTACGTGATTAAATGATTACATTTAAATGTCATTGTCAGGAGTATATTCATAGCTAGAACGAAATTAGAATGACAGAGATACCAAAAACTTCTTTGTTGAGTGATAAATTTTAACAAGAACATGAACACAGACCTTCCATTGGGGGTAAGTGGAATTGCATTTTTGGAAAAGGAAAGATTTCATGCATTCCATCACGTATGAAATGTGTGTTTGTCAGAATCATAAGGCCATGCATTATTGTCACATCCTCAGGAGATTAAAAATAAAAGGGACCGTTGTCCTATCTGGGTTCTAGCTCATACCAGTGACAGTTCTTAGTTCCCCAGCACTAAGATGTAAACAGATAAATTGACAGGTACCTGACATGCAGTAAATGGTTTAATTCTCCAAAGGAAAGGAGGGATATCAAGGACTGATATCTGAAGACTGAAGGTATTCCCTTTGAAATGCAAAAGCTTCGGTTCCTCCAGTAATTGTCCTCCTTGGAGTCTTTCATCTGAAACCACTTCCTGCAATGGCAGAGGAGGGAGGAATTTTTTCAGTAATAGGAACAAATACCAAATCTAACGAAAATTTATCTTCAGGGAGGGAAGCCTTGTTCATCTCCAGCATGCCCAGCTACAGCAGGGCAGCATTCCTCTCACGGGCCAGCGCGGAGTGAAAAGGCTGGCGAGATGCTGGCCGTAAGGATGGTGCCCATGACACTGAACTGTCATCTTGGCTACCCCAGTACCTACACCCACACACCCTGGGGAAGAACCTTAGGGGTACAGTAGCGCCTATCTTCACATTTTGGGGTTAAGTCAAAACCAGGCAGGTTTCTCCTTTACTCATGTTTACTCAGTCGTTACTCATGTTTGATTATTACTCTTCCTGCATCCCACAGGATCACCGTTACAGAGAAGTTTACCAGCAGCTCATTACCCAGAGTGCTCTCTAACATCAGCACGGAGAGGAAAGCAAGACTGTGTCAGCCTGTTTCCAGGTAAATTTTAATTTAATTAAGCTTCTGAATAAGCAGCTCCTACACGTTGTGTGTACTGTTCCTTAAACACTCGGCATACAGAGCTCAGTGAGATATTTACTTAGCAGAATAGAAGGAAGACAGACTACACAAGGGATGCCTGGTGAATACTCAGTTACAGATTAAGTCAGTGGTTTAGGTGAGAAAGTCCTCTCAGGACTTGGAAGAGTGCTGAAAGCAACACACCAAGGGCAGACACGGCACAACACTCTTCCCTTTCACCTCCCTCTTGGATGGTTCCAGAATTACTGGACAAGACCCTCAGCAATTTTGGAAGGGCTGACTTTGAGCAGGAACTTGCACTCCAGCCCTCTGGAGGTCTGTTCCAACCTAAAATTTTACATAATTCTATGGATTTAGAACATAATAATAAAAAACATCACCCCTGTCAGTAGTTCCACGATGTTTATTCCTGGATTGTTCCAGTAAAAATACCAGTGAGGAAGGAAAGCTTGCAAACCAGCTAGCAAGCAATGTTTCAAAGTTACTTTTATCCACATAAATGATATAAAAACTGTGTACATGCAAGGGGTTTAGTGCTCATCAGTAGCAAAGTTATTGTTAGAAATGCTACCAGAGTCATTGTGACCTTCCAAAAATAAAATGACTGCTGGAGCTTTCAGAAACTATAATAATGGATTTCTAGTATAAAACCCATTTCCAGGCATTCAGTTTAACTCCTCATGGCTAGGTTTATATGAAAGAAGGAAGAAGAAGGGAGAGTGGTTTAGCATTTTCAACTGCAAAGTGAGTGGCTTATTTCATAATTATCTTCCAGATTCCCTGAGGGTGTTTGATTATTTTTTTTAAATGTTCTGTAGCTGTATAAATACTGTTCAACCTTTACTCAGACTGGTCTTAATTCCACCAGCATCAGCAGGACTCTGGCAAAATACAAAGCACTTGGTTCTCTGATCTTTTAGAGCCAAGACTTTCCCAACACACTAGGAATTGCATGAAGGGCAAAGTCACTTGTTTGAAAAGTAAGGTAAGTTTTTGCACAGGCACAAAGGGGAAAATCAAAGAACTATAGGACTGCACTGTAAAGGATTAACAGTGTCAAGCAAAACTTGGTAAGTCCAACACTTTATCAAAAAAAATCTGCATTTTCTATGTGCACCACTTCATATTTACACTAGGATGAGGTTGATGCTCTATGCTTTTAAGGGAAGCATAATTTCCTAACTATACCATTGTATAAAAGCCCCTGTTCTGCTTTCTGTGAATGCAGGAACCTGGTAATCATTCTTCTAACACTTTTCTACAGAAAAGCAAGAAGTAACTTTGAAATCTTATTGATTATAATGTGCTGAAAGGAAAAAATAGCCAGTTCCCTTTGTTGTTTTGCTGAATGTCACAATAATTGGAGAAACAAGACTGTGGAGTCAAATCAGGCTGCTATGGGTGAGGGCTTTTGGGGGGGGTTCTGAATTTAATATACTGGAGGTGAAATTCAGCATGAATGAATCCCTGGAAGAGGCTACACCATGCTGCATGAAGCAGTGTGAAAAAATAGGTGGTTGCTCTGAGTAACATTAATCTCAGTTCCCTCTTGTGAGGCTCTTTCAATGATGTGTTGTGTAATTATGTGGGAGGTTTCCCCCCCGTATTTAAATGTTCCAAAGATTTCTGCCCATTTTTGATAAACCTGGTGCACAACATGGGATGGATACAGGCAGAGGATGACTGATGAGGAGTCACTTCACTATGGGTTGACACTACCTGAATGTATGGCTGGGAGCCACTCGTACCGGCTCCCAAACACCCCAGGAAGAATTTGTGCCTCAATTTCAGGCAGACTCATCCAAGAAAATGAGTCCACGAATTGTGTCAGTGTTACAAAGGGTATAATTACAAAGCTATCACAAGCATTTAACAATCTTTTCAGTGGCTTTGCTTTTATTAGAAACACACAGACATCAGTGTGTGCTTCGTTAAGGTTCATGTTTCTATTCTGATGAGAGGGAAGAGAGGCAAAAAAGTATCTGTCACAACTCTCTTCATTCCAGTTCCCAAAAGAAAACCTTTTTTTTAAAAGCTTCTCACTTTACTAAGGCTGCAAAAGCCAGTGAATTTCATTGTTTAGTCTTGGAATACCATGCAGAAAAATCATGCTCATTTGAATCACCACTTGGGGATTGCTTTGTGTTGGGGTTTTTTTTAAAGCAGAAAGGCACGACTATAATTTAATTTTTGGTTTGAAAGATGGTGAGGCAGTCTCTTTCTTCTTGCTCAAATTGTAAAAAGGAGAGGAAATCCTGAACTGACTAATGACAGGGTGAGGGTAACGAGCGTGATAAATACTGTACATCAAATGATAATGACTTAAGAGTTTGTGCTGTGGAGCTCAGCTCCAGCCACAAGCTCTGCCTGTGCCACTGAGCAGAGCTGGGGCAGAGCCCAGCCTAACGCTCTGTGCTCAGAGCTGCAGCTTCATGTTCTCCTGACCTGGTTTTTTTGGGTGGGCTGGACTGGGGGCAGTTTCCATCTGCCTGGCAAGAAAGAAAGAGTCAGTTCAGCTGCCCTAGAGCTCTGGCAGTGTAAATCTACAGGTGATACAACAGAGCAGAGAAGGCAAGGGACTGGCACAACTCGTGCAGCAGTGGCCTAACTACAGTCAGTGTTCTCCTTAGAGCTCTGGATCAAGGAATAAAGCAACGTTAGTATTCTATGGTCAAATAACGAACTGAATTAGCAAAGTGAAACCATTTACCTGAAATGCACAAGGTGTGTTATCCATACAATATACTCTCAGATTGTAATCCAGAGAATTGCAAGACAGGCAGCCAAAAACCGCTACTTTCAGCTGTCGAACGGCACAGTCAGAGATCGGTTCCCCAATAAGAGCATAAGTTCCAAAGCTGTTTAAGAGAATGTGACAGGCATAAGGATCCAACAGGCAGTAGCAAGAAGTAGTTTCCTCTTCCACAGACATCACTTCCTGCAAAATGAAATCCAGGTTTAAAAAAAAAAAGTAAAATCATAAAAACAAATAGGCCTTGACAATAGGACTTAGGACATTACTTGTTTATTTTTATTCAACTGGAAGGTAAGGCTTTTGTGAGAGGCAGTCTGCACCCTCTTTATTCATGTCGACCTCAGGGAAGGGGAGAAGGCAGGCTACCTCTATGAGTAAATACTCCCAATTTAGCCCTGAGTCAGCAATAGGATTTATGGCAATATATAGGGCAGAATTCAATGTGTACAGCATATAATAATGATGATGATGTGTAAGCAATTTTAGCATCTTTTTTCAAGTGCTCTTGACTTTCTAGCTAATTTTTTTCCCAATGTCAAGTTAAGAAATTACCTTGAAGATTAAAGTCAATAAGCAAACCTTGAACAATAGGTGGTATTTGAGTTCCTTTCAGAACATCCATCACAGCTCTGTTTACCTTCATCAAAACACTACCTATCCCAATCTTTTGCCTTTCATGCCTAGTGCAGCATCATTAGAGGAGGTATTGGAGCAGGCTGGTGTTATGCTCATTAACTCAGGGTGTTTGTAACCCACAGTACCAAGTGCATCTGAAAGAGGAAAAGTGTGCTGAACTTGGAATGTTTAAACAAACACCACAGTGGTTTAGAGGAGGAAAAAGAGAAGAGGGGATTATGGTATCCAGGAATGTTTTAACTACTGGTTTTTGCCTTCTCAATGCAATAGACCAACCAGTTCCATCGGCGGCAGCGCAAGAAAATCTGACTGCCTATGGATTTGTGTCTAGTTACTGGGTTCCACTGTTCTAACAACACATACAGTGAGCACTTTAGAGTCAGGAAATTCAGCACCTTTCTACCCTCTGTGGATTTCTGAAATGCTGGATAACAGGTCATGCTTTAGCTGTCCCTTTAGGGGTATTATTAGTAAGCTGTCTTCCCAAATGATGCAGAAAGTTTAATATGTTCGAGACTGCTGCCTCTACCAAGCACTTTCAGTCAAAGATGGGCAGTGGGCTTGACAGGCACAAAGGAACAAATGTCCATGTCTTGAATGCACAAAGCTTAATTTCCCCAGTAAATGAGGATTTGAAAATACGTGTTTCAACTAAAAAGCCAAACCTTTCCTTGAGTGTACACTGAGCCCTCAGAGGTGATGAGCACAGTGTGGTCACTGAATGCCCATTAAAATGGCAACGAGACACAAGTTTCAAATCTAGAAGATCCTTCTGGGTTATAAAAAAACCCCCTTAAACTTGAAGTGTAAATTTTTAACTAGTTCTGTAACTTTATGTGATGATAAATTCTTGCATTGATAGAACGATCTGTCCTGACATGAGCCTCTTTGGGAACTCACAGTTTCTGGCTCTGTAATCAAATGATCTGAGAAAGTGCAGGGATACTTTCCCATGTCACAGGGGCTAGACCATAAAGTTGACCCTTTTTTTTGCACATCTTAATAAAGCAATTAATAACAGGTCAGCTGCTTCTTTAAAAAAAGGGGGAAAAAATCATCTTTTGTAAAACTGTCTCTTAAGATATCTGCTTGTCACAGACCTGTGCCCTCATGGACAAGAAGAATCACATTTCCATCATTAGTACAACCTTTTAAGTAGGAGATGAAGTCTAAACTTACCTCCCATTTTCCTTGCTGTGTCCTTTTCTTCAAGTGAATATTCCAGTGCTCTGGATTGACTTCTGCACAGTGTGGGATCGTCAAGGCAAACGGAGTGCTGACAGACAGGTCTGAGGGCCCACAAGTTACTTCTGGTCCTAGAAGAACCTCTGTGCCTTCGGGCTGCAGGCTTTGTGGGGGGGGGGGAAGAGACAATAACATCTGTCAGGCTCTTTTAATAATGACTGAAAATTTACTTTACTTGAACTGCAAATTTTAAAATAATTTAGTTAAATTGAAGTACCTCCCTCATCTGTTATGGAGGATAAGCAAGCCAATTACTGTGCTAATTCTCATGTGGAAGCAGCAGTTGAGAGGAAACAAAACTATTAGGCTGCATCTACTTGTATTGTTGGCTGGTCAGTTTAGGAGTCTGGTCTTTAAAATACATTTCAATTTGCTTAAACCAAAGACAACACTACAATTACTCTGTGCAAGCAAGCCTTGCTTTATGCACCAGCTGGTAGTATTGCCATCTAATTCTGCCTTCAAAGACTGTCATCATCAACAATATTTTCACAGTAGTGAAGATAAAACAAATTATGGTTTAAAAACACAGTCTCATAATTTTTTTTTTCCCAGATTGAGTGAGATCTCTGTGGTTTGGAAACACATTGATATCTGCAGAATGAACAAGCTAGGTAACTCGGAGCAGACATCAGGGACAGGAATTCTTTGCTTAAATTTGGAACTCTGCAAAGTAGATTTGTACATGTGGGTTCCACTACAGGCAGTGGAGATCCCATCAGCACAAATGAAGTCTAGGGATTCATCTAATCTGAATGTAATCACCTATGTTTTGTTAGATTAGCTGCTTGCTAAATTACAAAGATGAAGTATCTGACAAGATTCTACTCTTGTAGAATCTATTTCTATTTCTACTCAGCCACTGCTACCCTTCCCAAATGATATTTGATTTCCTTACAAATAAAATCTTCCAGCAGTTACCCCAAATCACCTCTCTCTGTCCAGCTGATTTAAGAAATCATCCAGTTAGTTACAAACACAAAGAAAAAGGTCTCAGAATTATTAGGAACCCCCAAGCCAACTACTATACGTATTTATTTCTCAGTAAGTTATTCAGCTCACACAATTCCTCTCTGCTGTACCTTGGCTGGTGCAGTCTACATCTTTATCTCTGCTTGGATGCTGCTAGGGGGTGGGGGTGGGTAACAAAAGTGTATTTCCAGAGTGTGCATCAACCTTGAGTTATTTAACTTGGTTTGTGCATTTCTATCCCATCTCCCAACACACACAGCCTCTGCCAAGCAGAAAATACAGGGAGGATGGGGATGTGGCGGTGGTGGATTCACTGAAGTTACCTCCAGGACAAAGCTCAACAAGTCACCTTCAATAATGGGAGAAAGATTTGGTTGGTGTGGCTTTCGGCACAATACCCATCAATCCTACTGGTGGTGATTCCCATCAAAACAGCTCAAAATGTTTCAAGCATCAAGAATGAAAAGACAAACATACAAGGTAGAGAAAGACATAAAAAGTCAGTAGCAGCAGCCTCACAAAGTTGATATGAAAGGCATCTGGGAGACTCTGATTGCAGTCTATGAAGTGCCCTTCCACCCACCTCATTTTAAAAAAAAATATTAAAAAATAATGAAAAAGAAAAAAGTCAGAGTGTGTGGCTGGCCAGTGATGGGCCAGTCAGAAGGGAGCGATTTAATTGCTTTTAGAGAATCATTCCCCTTGTAGAACATATTGGACAAACATATGGGAGTTCTGGGAATTTTTTAATGCCAAATGAACTGAAATCAGTTAATTAGATGAACTCTCACACTTGTTGCAAGTGGCAAGAGCCTTCTGTGTAATAACTGACGTGGTATTCAGGCTCTCAGGCAGGTCTGAGCCATCTATTAGGCAAGGCAGGAAAGGGAAACATTACAGAATGCTACCAAGTATTTAATATCCCCACTGTTGGAGGGTAAAACAAATCAGCAACCAGCTCTGTCCCCTCAAATCCATCAAAGTTCTGGAAATTTTCCAGTAAAAGACAGACAAATAGTTACTGTTACTGAGCAAAAATTGAAAAATGCTATTTCTAAACTATCACACTGTAAAGAAACATGAGGAATTTCATCCCACAATATTCTGCCCTCTACAGAGGTACTAGTGAAGAGGTTTCCAGCCAACTGGAAAAACAAGGAATTGAAGAGGAAACGGTACTGAGTGCCCATTCATTTCCACATACAATGATTTTCAGAGTAGAATTTGATACTTGCCTTTCAGTATTTACTCTCCCAGTGGCTTATCTTGAGTATCTGCAACAGGGAACCTAACGGTGTAACAGCGGGCTCTGACATGAGCCCAGGAAGTGAGAGATGGGAATGAACTTCTGCAGTTCACTCCTTGGATGGCACAAAGCCTGGCTTCCACACTGCTACGGGCACTGGTTCTCCTCTCCCCTTTTTTCTTCATACAGAACAGCAGCAAATTGAATTAATTGTTAAAAAGATATATATATATCTCTTGGCTGGATAGAACTGGGAAGATGATCCCCCAGCCAGCAGTGCTGAGAGGTACCCATCCCAGTCCCGTTAACCAAGTGACAGTTCCTGTCTGCACAGACCCCCTTTCATTCCCTCCAGCCTGTAACTAACATCTTGAGGCATTTGGTTTGAGGACCAAACCCTCAGGTAGGGATCTCTGTTCCAGTGTAGCTCTCCTTAGTCTTTCTGGCATAAGTATAAAGTCAGAATTATGCAAGGAGGCAAGAGCCATTTCACTCTCTTCTTGCTTGGGCCAGAACCAATAGCTTTGTTGTCTCTCTCACAAACATCAATAACCTGTACTTTCTGCCAGCATCAAAGCATGCATACAGTGTTTGAAGGCTGAGCTTAGCTCTTTTTCTCTGTAAGCAGTCTTTCAGCAGTCCTGGAGGAAATTGTAGCTGCAAGAAGCATCCTAGAAGATCTATGCAGTGAAGCCCATATATACCTCCCTTCCCTTTTCGGTTTGGCATCTCTTTGGAGGGACCACCAGTTCCATCACTGATTTGTTTAGTTACACGAGACACTAAAGAATTTTGAAACCTGAATTTGATTCCTGTTTAGGACACAATGAGTTTTCCATTCCACAGAGGACTCTATCAATTTACAACAAAACCAGCTGATAATCTCATCACAGTATCTGTAGTGCACAGGCAGTGAATTCAGCATAGCTCTATCAGATCCCATAGCATCTCTGTTCCTCTGTGTCTTTTAATGTGTGTCTCATACCAACCTACCTCAGGAGCTAAATGAAGATTGCAAGTGACAGCTAACCCACTAGTCCTCAACAATCTAAATCCAAACAGTATGATCCTCCTCTCACAAATACTTAGGATGCATTAAAGTACCTATTACAGTGACTTCAAATCTCTGCAAGGCCAGCACAGGACTCCTTTCTTGTGTGCATCTACTGATCTGGTCAACTTTTGTATTAAATTAATTTCCACTGACTACTAGATGATGTGGAGAAGGTTTACTTCAGGAATTATAGCTTGAGCTGCTTAATTTTTAACAGCACTACATCTTCAACTTGTGAGGTAAATAAGATCTACCCTCTTCCTCCACACCAGGCATGGTGCCTGTCCAGAGGAAGAATCATCTACACCATAGGGATACCTGCTTCCATAGAGGTTCTGTCAGGTGGTTTAGTGCTTCTCTCTCATCCTCTCTGCACAGTCCCAGCATTTCCTCCCACCCTCAGAACAGGGGAGCCCGTGGGCAACAGCAGAGAAGGCTCCTGGCATGTCAGTGCTGCCTGTGGCTCCCAGAGAAGCCTGGTTCATTCTACCTTAGGTGGATGAAAGCTGGATCAATCTTGCCTCAACTACATGAAGAAAAATACAGTGTTTTGATGGAAAAGAATAAATGAATGTTTGCTTTTATCTCACTGTACAGAATTTCACTTTAAAGAAGGAAAAAAAATCTCCCTCTGATAATCTTTGGGTTTGGTTTGTTCCCTCTGCTTCTGCCCACAAAGCAGTGGGCAAAATTTGCTGCTTGTTTTTAATTAACCTATTTTAATTCATTTCTGCAGAACCCTTGCAGATAAAACAGCTGGGTTGGGGTTGGGTGGGTTTTTTTTCCTTCCTTCCTTTTACATATCTTAATCTTTCATTGAAAATGATCAAAAAACCCATGGCAGCAGATGGGGATGCAGTATGAAAGTTTTCACAAAGGAGTTCAGATAACAGAGGAGGGAAAAAAAAACCACCCCAAAAATAGATTTCACTTTAGTTTTGGAAAATATTTCTAGGCTTTAAAACTTATAGGCAGCTTTGCATTTTTCAGTTCTTAAAGGAAAATTTCAGCCATTGTTTGGCTATAAATTATTGTAAGTAAATATTTACCATATATAACAGTTGTCTTTCCATGTCTCCTGAGGTATACCCACCAATTTTTCAGTGCTTTTAGCTGAATGCTTATTTAAGGTGAGGGAGATCAGAGAAATAACTGCTGTAAAGAGCTATAGCCAACAACAATCCTGTCTCCAGTTGTACAAACTTGGCCTTGATTATTACCTCTAAAAGCCGTCCCTCTCACAGCACTCAAGCACCCTGAATGAGGAAGGTTTAATCAGCAAATCACTCTTTACCTGGGACCAATGTCTCCTGAAATTATCCTTAAATTAATCAATTAAAACATACTCTACAGATTGCTCATTTAGCTCTGGAATGCAGATTATGAAAATGTAGTGGGAGAAAACTCAGACAGCTACTGAAGACCAACTTGTTTCTTTTTGGAGTGACTCATTACTTGTAAGCCTGGGTGTAAAGGGAGGACCACTGGATCCTGTCAGTGCACTTGCTGAACTACAATTTGCTGGCCTCCAGCAGAATTAGGAAGGAGCAGCAGAAAGACTAGACATCAAAACCAGAGGAAATGAATTCAAGAGAAGTTTACATTAGAGCAAGGGAAAAAAGGTCAGGGAACTTAACTGAAAAGTCCCAGTGGAACAAAGCCACCTTACAAAGCCCTGACACAGAATCTGCACATACCAGATCATCACAGCATCACCATAAAGCATCACCAGCACCTCCCACTGGATGAAGACACGCTCAGAGATGCACACAGGACATGGCAACCTGACTTCTGGCAACAGCTCCAAAAGGGGGATTGTAAAGTGCTTTTCAGTAGCTTATTTCAATTAAATAAAAATTCATTATCCCTGTCACTTTTCATCTGACAGTCTCAGAAGATTTAGCAGTCATTCATCCTCTGGAGAGGGGCAGCAGGGAGATGGCTTTGCTGCTGGAATGTGGTTCCTCAGACGTGTGGAAGAGCAGCAGGTGACAGTTTAAGGACATAGATACTTTACTGCTTTAGGAGCTGACGTCAGGTACTTAGAGATGCTCCTCTTGGTTTAAATGGGGAAAGACTCTGGCTTTAATGATCTTTTTTTCTTTAAAACATCGTTTCATACCTTTAGCAACAGCAGGAGGTGGAAAGTTTTGTTCAGTCTTAGAGACCTACCTGCTGCAGCAGAGCTGTCTAGCATAGAAAGGGGAGGGATGTCAAGGTGATCAGTGCTGGAAAAAAAGATGTAAATTGCTGTTTCTGCTGCCTGCAATGTGAGTATATTCCCAGGAGGTCTCAGCCAGGCACTAGACTGATTCCACTTAGATTTGACAGAGTCGCAAAATAAAGAAAACCCATTGTAAACAGTAAGTGAAGAAGGTGAAGTATACTTAGCAGTAATGAAAACAAAGCCTTAAGTGATACATACCAGTCTAGCAGCAGAAGTCAAAGGCTGAGCACAAGATTTTTGAATGTTCTGTGTTTGTTGACATTTAATCTTTTAAGGGTAACATCAATGTTCTTTAAATTGGGGAGTGGGGAAAGGAATATGCCTGAAACAGGATTGAAGCCAGGATGACTGTGGCAGCCATCACGAGCAACACATCATCAAGGAGCTAAGAGAAGGGGTGTATCTACTTGTATTTCACCTGCAAAGAGACACAAACTCCTGGATCACAGGCAGGAGATGGGGGCAAAACAATAGAGAAATCTCTCTTGTGCTGGGGAGAGGAATCAGGACAACTATTTACAGTAGGAGGAGATTTGATGCTGACAGTACAACTAGTCATTAATAGCACTAAAAGGTGGAGTAATTTGAGAGGTACCTTAAGTATTGCTCAGTGTCTAGACAGTAACTGGAGATCGAGTTCCTGTTTTTCTCTCTTGTTTTTCTACTACTGTAATTTCAGACAAGATGTTTCAGAATTAACTTCAAATGCATTTTAGTTCTTCATGTGCAGCTTGAGGCATCCTGACCCAGTATCAGCTCTGTGGGTCACTGCCAGATCTCAAACTAGACATACTATTAAGGCATGATTACACATTTTACCCCAAGCTCTTCCAGCACTTCCCACCTCAGCTCCTAAGGGAGCAGCACAAACCCCTAGTATCTCTCCAGTCCCTTAGATTCACAGGGAACTTGCCAAGAACCAAATGCAGTAGTTCTCTGAAGTTTTCACTTTAGAATAAACTAAACAATACCTTTGCCTCATGGAAAAAAAGCACCACCAAAAAACCCACCCATAGGTCTAAAAGCAAGTAAATACGTTCTGCTGGTCTCAACAGTTCAAGACTATGGCTAGTGTTTCTTAAGCTTTACCTGCCCTCTCAATCCAGGTATTAGTCTAGAGGGAATGCTAGGCTTAGACTAAACACGTCTTTGCTGAATTTCACTCGATTCCATACCAGTTTGTAGGGTTTGAGCAGTTTCTAGCTGAAAGCAGGTGAGCCAAGCAAGCAGAGCTTAACCTGGGGTCTGCTGCTGTGGGGTCTGTCAGGCTCAGAGAGACAGGAGTGCAGGACACTTGGATTGTCTATAATCCATCCTGTGTGAAAATTAAAGCAGCTAGAAGTCTTTCTATAGGAACAGCTACCCAAACCTGGTAAAAACATGTGTTTCTCTGGCCATATTTAGTCATAAAAATAAAGGAAGTGACTCTGGGGCAAATTCCATTGTCTAATGCAGAATTAAAGACAACTGAAGTGATTACAGTGGAACCACTGAAAACACCCACACGTGAAGCTGGCAACACAATTCACAGTGCCCATGGATGGAACAGAACCTTCCAAAAGCTTTAAAAGCATCTAGAAATGAGCTACATTCCTTTTCTACCACAGGCACCTGCAACATACATGATGCACCAAAAGAAAAAACCCCAAACAATGACTGGCTCTGCTTAAACCATAAGTCCTAGTGTATGTTTTCCTTTGTTTATCAAAGGCCACCAGCATTTCAAACATTAAACATCACCTTTCCTACCAGACACAATATTGAAGAAAAACCCAAAACCCTGTGGATCAAAGTGCAGTTTAATTTCTGCTGCTCATCAGCTGGAGCTGGCAAATCCAGCTGGGGAACAGATTTTAATGCTGATTTATAAAACAAAATAATTTAAAGAAATGCTCCTGAGCACTCATTTATTCGCATCAACTAGGCTACCAAACATCTGTCAGGAAGTAACAACAACTCACTACCTACATGCCATAGGGTAATTCAAACTGATGACCCTGACTGTGAATTTTAACCTGTTGTCTCATGTTATGAGAGCCCAGGGATGCAAAGGTTCTGTAACAAGTAAGAAGAGAAAGCAGCTGTGCTGTTAGCAGACAGAAGTCTGCAAATCAAAAGTGATAAAATCATCGACTCTGAATTCAGCACTTCTCATCCATCAATCTCCTTGAGGCATCCCATCCTTCACCAGTACTTGCAATAACTCCATGTGATATCACAGGAGCATTGCAGTCAGATCATTTCTGCTGTCATTTATACAGATGCAGCATGACACAACAGCGTGGTCACACCAGCAGCAGGGCAGATGGAGTGACTCTGGCACATTCCATTCCTTCAGACAGTGTTGATAAGAAATCCATCACATGAGAGGGTTCCACAGACCCTGGACATGTGTGTGTGTTTGATGTGCTTCTTACCTGGACTCCTTTTGAGTGATGGCAAGATAGATTTCCCACGAACTCTCTTCAGGAATAGCTCCATGTGGTATCAACAAGCTGACTCCTAGAAAAGGGCAAAAGGAACAGTTTACCTTTGGGAAAGGCACTGGACATACAGAACAACACTCAGTTGACCTCTGATTTACAAGACCTAGAAGGGCCATCATCTACTAGAGCAGAGGAATGCTCCTCTGACATAGTGGTTCTGACTCCAACAGTATCAGATGAAAGGAAAAGACATGAATAATGTGATCCACTCTGTTACAAATGTTTAACTTAGAGCCTGGAATTAGATAGACCCATTTGCCTAAGAACTTACTGCTCCAAGTAATAGTTGACTTCCTGATGTTTTGTGTCACACACGGACACCAGATTCATAGTCTAGGTGTGACAGAAGGCTTCTCTTCATCCTCAGGTGCAGCAGAAGCTTTGCCTACTTCACCACTAACACAAAAGGGAATAATTCATGGAAACAAAAGGTGCCATCAGCTATTGCCCTAAGGCTTCCAGCCAGAGTGGTGTGTAATCCCAGGCAGTTTGATGGTCTGGTTACTCTGACAGGCTTTTATCTGATGCAGCAACAGAACAGTATATTTTGAGTCTCCATTTAATTGTTCTTTAAAAAAAAACCCTAAAAAGTAGTCAAAAGCATGTGTGCCTTTGGTAACTTTCAAGGCAGCCTTTGCCAGTCTCTGTGCTTAGGGCAGCTGGTGAGAAAAGATTTAATCATCTGTTGGCTCTTCACTTACTTGCCAAAATATCTCTTGGTGCACATCTTGTCATCTGTGTAGCTCTGTGTTTTACAAGACATGATCATGATTTAAACTTTTCCTGAAACCTCGTTGCCCCCTTTCTGACTCTGAAATCAACCCTGGTAACTCTAGGATCACAAGGAATCTCGATGGAGAGACAACCTAACCAGATTAATCTGAATTTGCATGGGAATCACCATACCTTTTTGTTCATGGACATAATTCTGGTGAATCCATGTGATAACATATTTCTTTTACTCCACTAGTATCAATTAGAAGTTAGCAAGGATGCTTTCCTCCAGGTACCAGTAACATTAAACTACTGGGTAGCATACTCAGTGTGGGAAGACTGTATTTTCCTTTGCATGTACCACACACTGCAGAACCTCAGCTAAGCAGTAACATGATTCCACTATAATTTACAAGTGCCTAGAAAATTTGATCCTACATAATTAGGCAGAAGAAAGTACATAAATTGCAAGTGGACCAAATATATATTTAAATAATCTAATTGATGGGACTATCATTATATAAAGTAGCTAAATATATAGAATGAGGGACTTCCTTGGTGACTTATACTGACTTGGTGCTTCTGCCTTTGTAATATTCGTTCCTGAACATAAACAATCTGTGAAGAGATGAACACATTCCATGTGTTGTACATGACTGTGCACTGAATGCTGCATCCCTGAATTACATACTGTCATCAATCTTCTCTAAATGCAGACCACAGTTTTTATGGTAACCTTTAAAGTACCCCTTGTATGAAACATCAAGGGTAAAGCTCTAAATCATTAAATTCAACTAGGTGCTAAGAGATCAGCCCAGACACATAAGTCAAATGAAAACAAAGTTGAATTTAAAGGAAAATAAACATCACCAGAGTTCAAGGGAGATTGGCTCATATAGCAACGGGGGTATCTGGCAACTTCTGCTACATTTTCCATTTTGAAGGAAGTATCCAACAGAAGGACTTGTGTGCAGCATGATGTGAACATAGTGACGTAGTGCAGCACGCTGCAGGACTTGGATTTAACATCCTTCCTTTGACTCTAATTCGGGGCCCTGCCTTTTCAGATCATTTCACAATTTCTTAAGTCTAAAATACGTCTCACCAAACAAACCCAACTTCTTAAACAATGCAAATTGAGCATCTCTGCAGCGATGTGTCAGTGCATAGCCCAGTCTTGAAATGCCCGTGGACTTTGAAGTGCCCCACTATGGAAATCTGTCAAGCTATTAAGCTAGAAGAAAGAGAAAACCAGAAAGCCAGGAGGAAATGCTAACGAAAGCTGCACCAGAGTTTTCATCAAGAGTGGAAGCAATTCTCCAGAGATGCCTGTTTGTTGTGTGCTGCAGACTTCAATAACATAATGAAGCCTGACAATGTTAATGCACTCAGACGTTGATGCGTGTAGATTCTGCTTTGAATATGACCCCATGATAAAAGATGCTGATCCAATACCGACCCCCTTCCTGCAGAGCCCTTCTTTTGGATCAGGATCCAAGTAAGCAACAGCTTTGATTAATACAACTTTCATGCTGAAGACATCAAGAGAGGCAGTAATTTATAACAGTTCAAATAGGCATAATGCATCTTTACTACTCATCCCAAGCTTTGTTCTGATCAGTCATCTCCTCTGTGGGCAATGTGCTTTACAAAATTTGCATTAAGGGAGCCCCTACTTTCCTTTTATTTTTTTTATTGAGTTAGAGAACACTACACCAGGCAAAATAAGTTTAATCTAAAATTATTTTATATGCTGTTAATGAGAAAGGATCTACCCACCTGTGTTTGGAATGACCAAACGGCCACCCAAGTGCCCAAAAATGGCAGTTGTCTTCAGCTCACTCCTTGTTGAAATAGCAGACAGGTTCTGAATGTAGGCAGCCTTGTTTCTAGCCTGTATCGTACCGAAAGCTCTATTATTCCCATGAGGGAAAGTTCCAGAATGTGCCTTTCCATGATACTCAGCCCTCTCGGTCACCCCCAGGGACACCATGAAGGAGCTCTGAACTTTGACTTTGATGTCGGACAGCGGGTTGAAGAGCGAAGACTCTGTCATCAGCTCCTTGTCTATGGGATCCTGCAGGCAGATGGGGCCACTGTACGTCCTGCTCACTGTCAAGTCAGGCTGCATGGAGGAGTTCAAAAGCAGGGAGTTACCTGGTGGAACGAAGCAGATCAGGGTGTTAACGTGCTGTATGAAGAAGTTAGATCAGAAATCTCACCTCTCCACCATCTCCTTTTTGACTTGCTCTTCCTTCCTGATACTCTCAGAGCTCAAAATCACACAAGGTAATGTTAAAAAGCAGATGAAATGATGCAATAGATCTAAACAGGTACTTGATGACTGCTTTCTGCACCTCAGGCAGCTCCAGGGTGCATGAATCCAAGGAGGGAGTTCCTTTTTGGTTTGATTCAGGTTTGGGTGTATGCCTTTTTCTTTCTTTTTTTTTTTTATTAAATTAAAACCCATTGGGTGAAAACACATCTTCCTGCAGACCTTTTCCATGAGCTTACACAAAACGACAGCTTCATGCCTGAGGGAAACTGGGTTGAAAAGAAAGTGTGACAAGAGTAATACAGGGAAAAATATCACAGTTTTTCATTTAGGAGTATTTTAGCTCAGAAAACACTTGGGGGGGAAAACAGAAGGAATGCACAGATTGAGGGCCTGAATCCTGTAGCTGGCTTGGTCTTTTTGTTTGTTTGGTTTTGTATGTGTCTTGGTTGGTTTTTAGTAAATAGTTTCACAAAGTAACTGATTTTCTGGAAATTATCTGTACTACATCCTTGAAAATATGATCGTTTTAAGGGGCAGCAGGTGAGTTTGCTAGCATTAAAAATACATTTCCTCAAAGAGTCAGATTTGGATCACACCAATCCATAGTCCATACATCAGCACTGTGCTCTCTTCTCAGCAAACTGACCACAGAACCAGCCTTGTTTAGTTTCCAAATGCTGTTATTTGGAAACCCCACAGACAGAGGACCCTGAGTAGCTGAGCTGGACTAACAGCATCCCAGCAAAGGAGAAAGCGATGCTCTCAGATCATTTCAGAGCTGCTGGTTTTGAAACACTGAAGTCAAACAAACAAATCAATTCCCCAGACTCAAAACAAGGCTTTCATGGCAAACTGAACAACAAAGGAAAAAGTTACTATTTGAGATAGTCATTGAGAATTACATGACTAATTAAAGGCTTGGATTTTTAAATGAATGAGTAAATATCCCTCAAACATCCTTGTCTATCAAGCTCAGTTTCCAATTTCTTGCAGTTTATGCTGGGTGAGGAATCTCTGCCAAAAAATAAAGTAACTGTAAAAACAACACCACAAAAAAAGACAAAAACCCAAACCCAAATCAAAACTCTGTAACATATTTCACTTTTCCAAAGACAGGAGAGACATGGGGATACTTTCACACCCCACCAACACAGCCACCCACCCACAATAAGGCAGGGCTCTGTTAGAATGTCAGGACACAATTAAAGAAACATACTGGTTTTAAGCAATCACTGACTTCCCCTCTACCTTTCTGTCCAAAGGAAATATTATGCCAGAAAACATCTGAGGGCTGCTTTCAGTAAGCAACTACTTCTCCCATATTTTATTGTATTGGTGGCTTTCTGAAGTGCTTTCTTTGCTTTTTGGGTGTTTTTTTTTTAAGTCAATACATGTCTGAACAAATTTATTTCCTACAGACCTCAGAACATGGATGTTTCTATGCTAGAGAGGATTGTAAAATTCTAGCCTTTTGGTTTCTCAAATTAACAGTAAAAAAACCTAATCACTTTTATTGGAGTAAAGAAAACAGGAGATCTGTAACTGGATAGGAAGGAGCAACAGATCTGCTTTCTGGATTCATTTGGGGTTGCTTTATTTGGTTTGGTTGGGGTTTTTTTTAAGTCAGAAACATCAGTTTAGAAACAAGTGCCACTATTTCTCAAGCACTCAGAGCACAGTCAAGGAAGATTATGTGCTTGTCCAAGCTGCCATGGCAGATGAGGAGCAGAGTCGGTACGTGATGTTTCTAACCACCAGCTCCTGCTCCTTGTCCTACCCTTGCCACGCTCAGCATTAAGCCAGAACGCCCTCCCACAGCCAGTCATCGGGTATGAGCTTAGTATCTCTTTGCAGTAGGAGCTCTGGAGAGAAGAAAATGAAATCACAACACTAACCTTGTCTGACTGTTTTAAAATTAAATGTCTGGAAGCCTCCTGTCAGTGCAGATGAATCAATCACATCCACGCCGTACTCACTCTGACTCCGTCTGTAAAGGGTAACGCCAACCACCAGCACAGCTACAGCAATGACTGCCGCTCCCAGGCCGGAGTACAGGGCAATGTCACTGGCAGTCTCAATATCTGAAAGGAGAAAGAGTGGGTAACCAAGTCAGCAACACTCATAGAGACCTTCTGACTGGGGCTGGCTGTGTATCCACGGGATCGACTGTGTAACGCCACAGCCACGTGGCCAGGGAGGTGAGAGCTGTTCTGTGGGAGCTTTAGTGTAAGAAGGAGCAGTCCATCCTCTCAGGTCTGAGAGGGGCTGAGGAGATCCCACGTACCTTCTCAAGATTCCTGCAAGCATCTTCAGTCTTTAAGAACAGGTTAGAAGCCAAACCTTCCCTGTCACACCCATGTAAATAAGCTTACAACCAAGTTTTCTAAGACTTCAAAGTTTTACAGCAGAGAAGAAGAATTCATTGCTTTGAAAGAGCGAATCCAAATGAAACCTGCAATATTATCTAATTGAATTATCCATTCCTGCTATTCTAGATCTTCTGGGATTTGGGATCACGTACCGTGAAATTAAATTACTTGGCAAGTTCACTTAGTGGGTCCTTAGATAGTTCCTTAATGCCAAACTCCAGTTTAGAGCAAGAGATAATCATGTATTCACCCTATACATCATCTGTTATCCCACTGCGTGGTGCTTCTGCTATCCAGCCAGAAGCACTTGGTACAGAAAATGCATTTATTTATAACAAATGACAGGGACAAAACCCAACTAGGAAATGCAGGCTGCTCAGTGTCAGTAAACAAACCACAATGTACAGAAATAGGCTGGGAAGTTAAACTCAGCATTTAATAAATAGCCAATTACTGAAATTGCTTCATTAGTACTTGGGAGGAGCCTTCTGTTGTGCATGTGTTTTTCTGCAGAAAGTCAGATAACTTTATTTTAGCTGAATTTTAAAAATTAACATGAAACTTCAGACTGTTGAGATGAAGGAAATGAGTTACCTACGGGCAGCACGGGAAAAGCTGCTTCTCCTGGCTCACCACTTCCATGTGTAAACTAAATGTCTGACAACGAACACCACGAGCAGCTGAACTTCCTGGGAAGACACAGCAGCTGCCAAGCACCATCACCCAGTACCGACTGTTCCCAAGCATCCCTGAGATGCTGTATGAATTGCAGCAGTAAGGAATAGGGAGTGTGTAAACACGGCTTTCCGTGGGCTGGAGCACATGGAGATGTGCTGTGAATGAGGCAGTGCCACGGATTTTGTAGTCGGGGGGGTTGAATCAACAGGAAAATAAACTGTTTGGCTCAAACAGGCCTTAATGACAGCACCAGCCTTCCCAGCCCCATTCTCACAGTGTCAGCCCAAATACAACGAGTCAGAGATGAGAGCAAGAATACAGAATTAAAAAAAAAAAAAAAAGGGAAAAAACCAGTTTGTCTCAAGAAAAAGTTTTCTGGAGAGAAGAATTCTGTTTTCAGTATCCCTGCAACTTCAATTTGACACTTTTCTCTAAGCTATGTGATTAAAAGCACTTACAGGTATTCTTTCAGACTGTCCTTATCTCTAATGAACCGGTCACTGCTCTGTTTCACAGAAGACCTGGAAGAGTTATTCAAGTGTTCCCAGAACCATTCCACTGCAAGAGAAGCAAACCACCCACAAGCCCAAAGTAACTAGCACAGGGGGTTCAGAGGAAAAGGATACCCTCTTCAGAGCTCAGGAGATTTTTAAACAGCTTTACCTTAATAGCACAAGAGTGAGCTGCTATGCCTTTGAATTGTTCCTATGGAACACAACTGCTTCAGACTTTCATTTCTCTGTAGGATGTTGGTATTTCTTTAGAAACAAATACTGGGGTTTTAAAACTAATTTTAATCTATTCCCCTTTCTATCTTTTATTATGGATAATTCCTTTTACAGGAGACAAGAAATTAAAGAAATAAAGAAAAGCATGGGAAATTTGGGGAACAGGGCAATTTTCGGCTTTTATTTTTTTCCCAGAAGGGAACAATGTGAAAAACAAACAAACTGAAAAAGAAAACATTTATATTTAACCAATTACTGCTTAATGAAATGCATCCTCCCAGCCCAGCAGAGGTAAGGACTCCTGTAAAGCACCACGATTTTTATACTTTCCAGTTACAGGATACATGTCTGTGGTAATTGTAGCCTATATTTCACTCCACCTCCTGACACTGTTACACAACATTTATTGAAAGCACATTTGATGGTAATGAAGTTTCTATTAACTATGATTAAGTTTCATAAAGCACCTGAAGATAATTTAAGATGTGCAGGAGCAGAAAATGAAACATTTGGTTTAGTACATTAGGAAACGTAATTGATTAAATTATCTCATTTACAATAAGTGCTTTCCAGGAGCTATGCAGGGCATACATTTCCCCCCTGTCTACCGTCAGAGCTTGCTAGGAGATGTGAAAGATTTTCCCAGCTTGCCACGGTCCCCCAGTTTTCCATCCCTCTCACTTCTGGTCCCTCTTAGCAACTCGAAGTCCATTTCCTCATATAACCAGTCTTGGAGAACAAGGATCAGAAATCAGAGACTCATGTAAGAGGTTATTTACTAGGACAGGTTGTTTCTCAATTAACTTCATAATTGACTTTGATTTTGCATCAGTGATGATTCATGCAGTCCTAAATGTAGGTTCCTGCTTCACCAAAGAGCAACAAGCTCTGTGTTTCTAACCCTAGAGCTCTAAAGAAACCCTTTTAATTCTCCTAGATAGCTTTATTTTCTGATTTATTAAAAAAGTAACTTTAATGGAATTGATTTTAGCATATATTTGACTGAGAGTCTTCAAAGATTCTCCAATTAATCAGGAACTGTGCAGCTAAACAAACACAAACCTATCAATCACCTGAGCTATGACACAGACCGACTGTACGTGACCAATTAGATGGTTCCAGTGAGACAAGACAAGGCAAAATGAAAAAGGCTGAAGCAGCCAAGGCAACCACAGCCCCTTTTGGAGCTACCTAAGTTTGATTTTGGTATCTGTAGAAACACTTAAGATGTGGCAATACAAAGGAGACATATCCTCAAGCAAGCTTTCCACGCGCTCGGAGCTGGTTGTGGGTGAACCTGGGTGCCTGTCATGCACCCACATAACACAACTGGATTAAAACCAGAGAGCTTTTAAAAAGCCAAACACCTTCCCCTCACCAAAAGCAGCAGCAGCCTTGGACAATAACCATGTTCTGCTCTAATTATTTTAATTATATCACCTTTTTTTCCTGCAATGTAGTTATTTTCCTTTATAAATAGTTACCAAGTTGTCTGTGGATAACACGGATTTGAACCTGACTGGTTCCTGTAAAGCTCCTGCTTGATCAGACTGGAACGCTCTGGATCCCATAACCAAGCAGCCAAGGGCCCAAGATCCATACAATTTCCCATCACTCTGTGTCCCTACATCCTGGAGGAATACTCAGACTCACACCCCTCACGTTTGATGACAAGTCATAGAATAATAGTCAAAAATCCTCAGTTTATGAAAGCAAAACCCAATGTCTTGGCTTTAAAAGGGACAGTCCTCATGGAAATCGTGGTTTTGATGAAATGGTGCCTTCTTTTTTTCTTTTTCTTAATGAAATCTTTCAGTTTATCAATTTACTCCAAATGTGCTACTGTAAACTCAGAAATAAATGGAAGGCTGAGAAAGACAGAAGCCCCCTCAAGCAGTACATAAATGGTATCCCCATACTCTTACAGGGTAAAGCCCATAAACATCCTTTTCCAGTTGAGAAATCAAGGCCAAAGTCTGCTGAACAAGATCAGGCAGAGCCAGTAGTGGAACCAGATTTGTACCAAGAAAGCCAAACTCCTATATTCATTTCTTTTCTTCTAATTGCAAGCCCTCAAGAGATCTATTTCAAGATAAGCATTCCTGTAGAAAGAGCTCCCAGACACAAATCACCTAAGAACGGTCACTTCTCTACCCTCAAACCTCTGATCACAAAGATGCTAAGAAGATGCTTTCAAGTAGATGTGAAAGCCTTTCATATAACCTTCAGTTTTATTTAGCTCCTACACAAATAAAACCGAATGGCAGAGAAGGTGAGAAAAATCATATTTACAAGAGAAAAAAAAAGAATAACTTACTTTGGGATTTTATTTCATGAAGAGGTTTTTTATCTGAGAGAGAGAGAGAGAGAAAGAGAGAAAGAGAAAGTTGCACTTAATAAATTTACATGGAGCATATCTATTTCCTATATCAGTTCTGTCTGGCTCTATAAATGAAACATTTTCTCCTTGTTTGCTGACAGTATGAATATTTTATGTTGTCCATATTTTTCCATGCTTTTTTTCCCTCCCCCTAAATCTTTTTAAGGATGTGTCTTTGCAGTAATTTCTCACTTGGTTAATTCAAGCATTTTTTAGCTTTATTGGATGCTTTTATTTAGACTAATATAGGTCTCAGCAACAAGGAGGTTCAATACTTTGAAGCAGATCAGCTGGCAAAGCCAGTGAAGAATTATTTCTTTGTATATTTGATATATGGAAAGGTTAGTGATGGACATTACAAAAAGTAATTTATAAAATAATAAATACAAAATATATTCAATTTATGTATCTATATACTCATAATGACACCTGTATGTGTCCATAAAGAAGATACAGAATCAACACAGAATCACAGAATCACAGCCTGGTCTGGGTTGGAAGGGACCCCAAGGGTCACAGAGCTCCAACCCCCCTGCCACAGGCAGGGCCACCAACCTCCAGGCCTGGAGCTACACAAGGTGGCCCAGGGCCCCATCCAACCTGGCCGGGAACACCTCTAGGGTGAAGAGAAGGTGGGATATAAATCGTTAAGCAGATAATGCTCTATCCATTGTGTGGCTGCTTTGTTTTGTACAGAAATTCCCCTTGAGCTGTTCCCTGGTTTCTCTTTTGGATTTGTTTTTCGATGAAGGATCTGGCACCTCTAAAGGTCAGTTATCCACAGTCACCATTACTGGGATCCTGTGATTGATACTGGGAAATAATCGTCTTAATGGAATCGCTTCAAGGTGCAAGATGCTCAGCTTAGAGTCTTGCTATGTGATGATGTAAGCATGTGGATTATGAGGCATCTTTTCCTATTTTGGCTATCTGAAAATGCTCAGTTTAATAATAATTAACCCAAAAGATTCTCAGATTTTGGCTTTGCCAAAAAGCTGCCTGTGTGGGGTTTTTTTTTTCTATTTCTTGAGGTTGTTTTTATTTTTGCTAGGAAATGATGTAGGTAAACCCCGAATGAGTAGTGTCAGACTTGAGCCCTGCAATGGAAGCAAACATTTCCTTGCTGCTGATAAAGTGCTATTTACAGAAAACTGCAATAGAATTGAAACATATTTGCCATATAAACTGGGGAGCTTGCTAGATGCAGGAGCCTCTTGGCAATATTCAGTATCACTGCTGGTTGAAAAACAGAAAACAAAATTATTTGTGACTTACAATGCATTAGTAAAAACATGTTTGTTGTTCATCTGCTTATAGCCTACTTGTTTGTCTGGGTTTTTTTTGGGCACTGGGAAAAGAAATCAATAGTTTTTGAAGTTATAAAAAAATAACTTTAAAGCAAATAGATAAAAGTAAAACAAAAAGTCTACAAACCCCTCTCTTTTATTAAGCAAAGGAAAAGCTTTCACCTCTGCAAGACAGAGAGAAATCCACTATGGAAAAGCAGACTGCTGAGAATAGCAGAAGGGAGCAAACAAAGAACAAATATGCAAGAAATGAGTAAGTTGTTAGGACTATCTTCAGCAAGAGCGACCTTTGCATTCAGACTGAGTCAGTCTCTGGTTTTCTCCCAGCTTGGCAGGCCTGGCAATCTTTCATATATATCAAACCCCAAAATAATTCCACCTTTCCTCTGCATGGAAGTTTGTATCTATTCAATCGTTACGAGCCCTAGAAGAAAGTCTCTGTAAGGAAAGCACTTTGAGTTGCTCCTCAGTTAAGGACTGGACTATCTGGATCCATCCAGAAAATGAGAAAAGTCCTATGCCCTCACCCTTACTTTCATTTAAGCTCTTATTTGTTAACCAAAGAAATGATTCATTTCTATTTTTGCCTCACCAAAGGAACAGAGTTAACAAGTTGTGCCTGATAAATCACCTCCCAGAGATTAGTTTTCTGTAGCACAGTCCTGCATTTCCTTCACAATTCCCCATGGGATGAAAAGCAGAGCAGAAAAGGCACATGTTGGAAGATGAACAGGGGAATAAAAAGGTTTTTAAAAAATAGGGTAATTGCATCAAGTCCTATTAGCTGAGAAAGCAATTACAGCCTAAAAATAATTTGGTGCAAGTAGATACATACCACGCGACCCACAAAGGAGTAACAGCATCGCTCAACGAGATGAAAGGAACCAGAGACAATTCCTCTCTCCATGTGAATGTGCATGGAAACCCAGGGCAGAACCACAGCGTGCTCCCTGAGCTCCCCAGCCCAGGAAAAGGAGGAGATGAGCCCACACGAAGAACACACAGGGCAGAGCAGAGTGTCTCCATCCCTAGGCTTTAGCTTCCTCTCTCACTCCTCGGCTTGCTCAGGTCAGTCAAGTCCTGTTCCTTGGGAAGGATAAAGCTGACAGCACGCTCAACTCCAAATTACACCAGAGTGGATTTTTTTTCCCCCCACAAAATACCTGGAGATCAGTTTCTGATCCCAATATTAGGTGAAAAATTGCTGGTGTGTGCAGCAGAGAGACATCTGCTGTTCCATGTGTCTGAACTAATTGTATAATGCTGTTGTGAGCTCACAGTTTCCTTAACTCCCATCTCACCTTATAAAGGGAATGGAAACACTTCACACTGAGGTGCCTGCACAGAAAATCCAGTGGCTGCAGATTCCCCCCACCCCAGATACTCATCACAAACTGAGAATTTAATTTTGTTAATTTGAAATAGCGTTGCTTTGATGGCAACATACCCCTCCCTAGCAGGCTCAGACTTTAAACAGCTTTTCATTTCAATCATAAAATTTGGTTCTTATTACTTATGCCACTCACCCTTTGTACAGTGATTTTGAGAGTTCATTTTCAACATCCAAGTTCTGTTCTGCAGATTCTGTGCTTCACAGCTGACACTAAGTTGATTAAATCTGTACAAAATTTACTCTTATTTTAAAAAATGCTTTTTGTGTCTTTTGACTCATAATGATCCCTTAATTTCTTTTAAAGAAGACAGGTTCTTTACACATGGTGTATTAAGGACGTTTTAAGTCTATTCAGAGCATTTTAAGTCCCATATGTCAAAAAGTGATTTGCTTCTGAAAGGGGAAACTTGTGCCAGCCCAGACATTTGTTCTCTGAGGTACACTGTTTACTTCACTTGTGTTTGCACATCGTTGTGCAAAATAGTTAGGTTTTCTTAGAACTGCATCTATAGAGCGATTCTACTAAGTGTCACAGCAAAGAAAAATCAAAATTCTCCTGAAAAGGGGATGAAGAAACCCTGTGCTGCTAGTCCAATTGATTTCAACTTGCTGGGGCATTTTTCTTTTTTACTGCAGTGCCATTAGTCAGGTAAGTCAGCGGTTCATTAATAATAATAGTCTTTGCACCAGTGGCTGTACAAACATGAAGCAGAGGGACAGCACCCTATCCAAAGAGTGTGATTTTATGCAAAGCATATGACAGGCAACAAAACCAACAATAATCGTAAAAAATTCAGGTGATTATTAAAATTAAGTTAGTTGCCATGGTGCAGCTCTTCCAGTAGCCCATCCATCAAATAATTTGGTGTCAAGGGCTTTCTTTCAGTGCTTCTTCACAGGGCACATTAACAAAGGGGCTTAAGTAAAGCAGTAGCAGGGAAAGCTATCCTTTACTGTAATCTGTTCCATTGAGAAACAGAGCACTTCTATCTCCAGGGTTGTCAGTAGGACATTTTATAGGTGTTAAATTTAATAACAGAAAAAATACACTGGCTGAACTACATGTGCAGCTCTAACCAGTGATGAGACCGGTCCTGCAGCTGCCACATCGTTGCTAGAAAGTGATGAGGTGACAGTACTGCTCCCTGGGGAGGGAGCAATGTTCAATGTTCAGGGTAGGAAGAAACTTCAGGATTTCTCCTTTGAGGCTATGGAGGTGCAGGGCTGATGTTCTTGGCTCCAACACAAATCCTGTGCCTCAGAAACCACTGTGGATTTCAAACCTCTGAAAACAATCGCTTTTTCACAGTAATACTTCAGCCAGAAGAGTTCTACCAACACAGGCACACAGCAGGCACGCTGCAGCACTCCCTGGATCACAGTACAAGGTTTAGGCCATACCTCTTAAATCCACTTCAGCACCATCACTCACCTTGAATGCAGAGCCCCTCCGTGCAGTTCTCCGACTCCTGACTCAAGCCCTCGCAGTACTTCCCTCCATTCCTCGGGGGCGGAGCGATGCATTCCCGCACCCTCAGGTGCTCACATTCTGGACTGCACACAGACCACTCGCTCCACACCTCCCAGTTTCCATCCACTGAATGGGGAGGAAGAAAAAAAACCACCATCATCACTGCGTATCAAACTGGTGTCGTTAAGAGATCCTACCAAGACTTGTTCCATCTCCCTCCACGGGTCACAGCAAGTAAACAATGTGTAATTCTCAGAAGAAATAAATACAGCTTTATCGGATGTGAAGTTAAAATCCAGCATTCGAGTGGCACCTCAAGTGTGCAATATGGAACCTTTTAAAACAGCCCCGGTACATAAGATTCAGCAAATAGAGTCAATTAAAACTGCAGGAGGAAATGTTTCCTTTGCCACCGAGCTATTCGCTTCTGTGGTTTCAATACAAATTCTCCCTCAAATAGGCTGCTATAGAGAGGCTGCACAATGTCGCACCAGAGGAATGATGCTGACAAAAAGACCAGCACTGGTCTTGTACACTTCTGGCTAATGCCCTGAGCGAGGCAACGGATCAATATGTTGCTTTACTGACTGATTCATACCAGTCTCTGAGCATGTCCCAAATGAGAAGGGATTCCACAGTTCCCTTTCTTTTTCATCCATAAATCAGATAGAAGAAGAGTTAGATAAGCACGGTGAGGCTTATAAATAATATTAAATTCTTTAAATCCCAGTTCAGGACATGTTCTATCTAAAACACTTATAAAAGCTAGAAGAGAGATTTGCCAGAGTACAGACAAGTTACGCTGTCAAGACCCCAGGCAAACTCAAGAGCATCCATGTGTGCAATCAGACTGAAATTCTTTACCTGTATATGTGAAACACCAATTCCAAAATCAGGTAAGGGAGGCTTCAAGTGAACGAATGAGGAAGTGTACAGTGCCCAGGGAAGTCACACCGTACTCCATGTTTAGCATAAGCTCAGTTTTGAAAGGTTAATACACCCAAAAGCAAACTTTTGCAAGCTAAACAGGACTTTAAAGTCAAATTCTCAGCTCAGGTTTCTGTGTTTCTCTTTCTAGCGTTACTGACATCACCTTCTCTTTCCCTGCACCCCCACCCAATTACATGATTTTCCGTATTGAACCAGTTGCTGTTTGTTATTGAGTATTTAGTTAGCTTCAGTGTAAGTTAAAGCACTGACAAACCTGGCAGATCAAGGCCACGGGCGCTTGTGGCTGCGGCTCAGACCCTACGCGAGGCTCTGAGCTGCAGACTGAACAAGGATGCATGTGTTTCCAACTTCCTTTTTGACCTCAGTGGGCTCCTCAAAGCACAGTCGTCTACCTGGCATTTCAGACTGAAAGAGCTCTCCCGTAAGCGTGACATGTAAACCTGCTCCTTAGTAGCCTCTGCATATCTCACCGGGGCAAAGAGACGTGCAGGTAATTTTCTGCACGGACATTCCTTCGCAGAAGGCGCCGCCGTTGAGCGGAGCGGGGTTGGTACAGGTCCGAGATCGCTTCTGCCAGCCCCGACCACACCGGGCGTTGCAGTTGGACCACTCAGTCCACGATGACCAGCCTCCATTCACTGCAAAACACAAACACTCCTGAGGTTGCTGTAGGTGTGCTGAGAGACATCAAGCAACGCAGCTGCTGAGATCGATTTGGTGGCTGAGTCACCCACCCTGGGTGTGTTTAACAAAGGGGAGATGAGGTGCTCAGGGATCTGGTTTAGCACAGGATGGGAACGGTTGGACTTGATGATCTTAAAGGTCTTTTCCAACCTTGTGGTTCTGTGAAATGCATCCTAACAGGAAGGAGGTGAGCTATCTGGTTTAGAACCAGTTGTAAACAATAATAAAAAGCACACCCAGCTGAGATTGTCTCTAACTATCACGCCAGCACTGACCATAGACCACCACTGTCGCAGACATGCTCCTTCTCTTGGCAACGATGTTGGCAGCCATGCAGGTGTAGTTCCCAGAGTCAGACAGACGTGCCTGCCGAATGATGAGGTTGTGGTCTGCTCTGGTGTCAATGTTCTCATCCAGGTTGGAATCGATGGGTTCCTCATTCTTTAGCCATTCCACCTGGAGAAGGATGAAGGGAAGAACATGAAGTAGGAAAAGAAGAGATGGAAGCAGCAAATTTGCTAAATTATATTTTAATTATTTCATTAATAAATGTAATTGTTTTTTTAATAAGGATACAGAAAAGAAACTGCTCCTATAATCTTCAAGGTCCCTTCCAACCCAAACCATTCTATGATTCTGAAGACCCTAAGAACTTATTAACAAAGGCAAACCAAATTAAATGCTAGGACACAACAAAATAACAAATAGAACTAAAAGAAAATGGCAAAGAGCTTCTTCAGAGTTGCATGGGTGTGGATAATAAAGGAAATGTGATTTTTGTTCGATTAGGAGAAAAGGAAGGAAAGAAAAGGAATTGAAGGACAGGGTAAAAAAGGAGAAAAATTAATCACACTTTTCCTTGTGGTATTCAGTAGTTAGAAGGCTTTAATATTTAATCCAAGGAATCAAGAAATGATGATAAAAAATCCTGGATTATTCTAGTTGAATATATTTCATTTACCTCCTAGTTCTCTTCACCATAAGTATTAGATCTTGAACCTGAAGTAATTATCCTAAATGATTGCATCTTATTATTTTCTGCATATTTTGCTCTTGAATCTATACTGTGCATTTTGTTGTAACCATTCATTCAATTACCATCCTATTTACAAGAGCCCTTTTGGCTTCCCTGAGAGAACGAAAAAATGGGGAAAAGTCTATAAACCTGTAAAGCCAACAGAAGGCACTGGGTGCCCTGGGCTAATGACATCATTGTCATTTCCTGATAGGGAAAGGCTTCCTTTAACTTCAGGAGCAGGAGGAATGACATAACGATGGAGATTAGTAGTTAAAAGTGCAAGGCAGCTTGTGATTGCCACTTCCCCCTCCACACACTTATTACAATAAGTATTATCAATTGTACTTTTTTGGAGAGAAAAACAGACAGAAGGATGAAATCACTTGACATCACACACAGCAGGAGCTATGGCATCATAACAGATTCCCAATTTACATAAAACCTTCTCAAACCAGAGGCCATTCGTATTTCTTGTCAAGGTACATAAATCCTATGAAATACTGTGTATAATATATTGCAATACATTCTCTCCTGTTCACCAGCCAGTGTAACTCCGAGTAGATACAGGGATTATCTGCAAGGCATTCCTCTACATGAAACATCAAAAAAAATATATTTAAGGCATAGTAAGCTGCTGTACAGAACTGAAAAATTAAAAATAGAAGCAGAATCAACAGATTCTATTAAAAGACTGAATAAATGTGCGGTTTTTTAATAGCTTTTCTAGACCTGAAGGAGGTATGTCTCTACCCTGCAGTCAAATACCCTTCTCATCTCAGTTCAGATGAATAACCTCGTTTAGGAACTTGTGGAAGGACTTGGAAGTTTGTGGTAATGAGCTTATGGATTTGCTAGCTACAGGCATTCATTAGCACACTGTTCTGCGCAGATGGTCTGCAATTTGTAGATTTTCCAGTTTATAAACAAATCTGCAAAAGCTGACCATCAAAGCCAATTAGATTTCATGCCAGACAGCAGGTTCCCCTTCCAGTAGCATCACTCATTTCGGTTAGCTGGGACAGACAGAAGGTGTGGGACTGACACACCCATGGCAGTCTGCTGGGAACTTACCTGGGAAACACCTAGGGCTGTGGCACTCATCCTGCCTGGCCATTATGGCATTAAAGAAAGTGATTTCTTTCAGAGAGGTGTAACCTGAGCATGAAATGCACTATACATTTCACAGCAAAAGTACTTAGAAGGTTTTAGCTCTCTATACTCTCTTCCTCAACCTGCAGGTGACCAAGGGGGACAGCAGACTGGCACCAACAAAGCTTACAGAACGCACTGCCCACATCCTATTTGTGCATCCCCACAAGGCTCTGTCACACCCCTCTTAAGATTTGAGAGGAAAACCAAACCTAAACATTTATTTTTTTACCTTTTTTACGCAATCACAAAAGTTTGAAGAGTTTTTGGACCACACAACTTTGTGTGCTACACTGGATGTGACCTCATGTCAGAGGGGGTGGGTGCCCCGTCCCTGGGGGTGTTCAAGGCCAGGTTGGATGGGGCCCTGGGCAACCTTGTGTAGCTCCAGGCCTGGAGGTTGGTGGCCCTGCCTGTGGCAGGGGGGTTGGAGCTCTGTGACCCTTGGGGTCCCTTCCAGGCCAGACCAGGCTGTGATTCTATACTGTGCAGCTCTGGAGGGAAACAGGGACAGCTCTGGAGCAGCAACACAGAGCCTGAACTAAGTCCAACAATGCCAAACTCTTCCCTTAGTAATATCCCATTTCCCTTCGGTGTCTGATGAGGAACAATCAAGTGATGCATTTACTGGGCAGTTTCCCTTCTGCAATTAACTTTAATACTAATTGTCAGAGGGGGTTTCAGCAAAGAAACGAGGAATGCAATTTAAATATGGAACAGCAGCACCAGCATAAATCAAGTGACAGAAATTCAATGGTCGCAGTCAGAATTAAACTCACTTTATGTGCAGCATAATGACACACACAGTGATGTTCAAAGAAATGACAAACGTAGCTGGTATTACTGGAGCTCATTAGTTCACAAGTATCTTCATAAATGTTGCATTTTGACCCTCATCAGGTTGGGGGGGCTTTTGCAGGGCGGGGAGGGGGGCAGAGAAGGGTTCAAGGTGCTCATTACTGCTACACCAGCACTTTGGGCTTCTTTTCCCTGCACTTTTCCTGCAGAGAGTGCACAGGGATCCACTGTTTGCAGAGTCCAGGGCTGCAAGGCTCAGGGAATGAAAAACATTTACATTGATACAAAGCCTTTAAAAGAATGATGATCACGGTGAAGGCAGAACATTAACCAGACGGGACATCAACATGGAAGTGTTAGAGATGAGCAATCAAAAGATGATTTGTAAGCAAGGCCACACATTGCCTTTTGCTTCTTATCTGGAGGCTTGATGACACTGCGAATGCTTCTCTCTAATTCCAGCCTCCCCCTCCCTCCAAAGAAGTAACAAACTCATTCATTGCCTTTGCCTCAGCAGACAAATGCTTTGAAAGATGGAGAACTAAGGGATGAATTTATAGGATAAATACTGATAAATTTAAAGGAGCCACAATGGCAAAAGGCTGTTATTACTTGTGGTGGCACAACCTTTGGGAAAAATCAGCGCACGCACCAAACAGCCAAGGAGAAGAAAGGCACCAAGAACCCTCCAGAGTGGAATGAGACACCCTGTTCTCAATTGACGACCTGCAACTCCTGAAGAGTCAAGACTCATTAGGACTTAACTTCCCTCCCTTTGTCATCAGTGGAGGTCGTACAGCTGCTTCTAACACAATGAAATAGATTTCTCTCTAAGAATTAGTCTGTCTGAAGGTCTTAAATGTTTCTATCTTAAGCTAGACTTAAAACCTGCTATAATATGCCATAAGTTTATATAAAGACATCTGATTTTTTTTTTCCCCTGAAATTAAATCTGCTCAGAATTCAAATACCCCCATCAGTTTCTAACAAAGGCTAATCACATAATGATCTACAAAAGAAATGCAGGGGCAGCTCCAGATTAACTCAGCTACTACATAGTGGGTGGGGGAGCAGGTGAATTAGCATAATCAGAAATTTGTTCCAATTACAGCAAGCAATTATCAAGGACCAGCTTACAGCATTAGGAAAGTACAAAGTTAAATACACCAGACCCTAGGTATGTTACGATGGAAGTTAACCAACTTCTTTAAAATAAAGCTTATCCCAACACATCCCTAGTTCAAGCACATCAAACCAGCCTGTCAGCTTCAGCCCAGGGGAACACAACTGCTGGAGGTGCTGCAGGTGATGGACGCTCACTGTGGGCAAGATAAATAATGCATGCACATCGGCCTCATTTGCATATGGATCCATACAGATACCACAGGCACGCATCTTCCACTTGCCATGTGGTAAATCCAGACAGAAGGTCAGAAAACCTCAGTGCTCCTGCTTTTAGGTTACACTGTCCTGCCCTTTAAATACAGCACCTGACTTTCTCATGTGGTCGATAACCAGGGTACATATATATCAAAGATGACACAGTTAGAATGTCAGCTTCTCTTGAAGAGAGAATCAATTGCTTTCTCGGCGCAAAGATAAACGCTTCATGATTTGAAGATGGGAAAGGTCAACACCTGACTTACAGCACCACAAATGTTTCTTATAGCATAGTCAATTTACAGATTTTAAATATTCCCTCTCTCAGATGGAGAAAGCAGCAAACACATCCTTAACCTCCCTTTAAGCCAACATCACGTTTATGATGTTCTTAGATCTTTTGGATAAAAGTCTTTTACCATTTGGACCAAACTGTTTTGTCAGTCCCAGATTCACTTAATATTTTAAAGGATAACGCAGCAGAAGAGTGTTTAGAGAGGGTGAATAAATAGGGAGATTGCTGCTCACGAGACTGGAGAGAACTACTCCAAATACAACTCTTTTCTCCACTATCTTACACTTCCCTCCTAGCAAGGCAGAGACAATTTGTGAAGCAGACACAAGAAGCAGCAGCTCACCAAGGAGTGTGACCACACAGCAAGTTCACAAGCAATGGTGACAGTAAATATTTCTTGGATATTTGGCCACACCTGACTAAATGTTCATTTAAACCCAAGGACCTGAGATGAAGGTCTTGGAGAAGAGGAGGCTGCGGGGAGACCTTCTCACCACCTACAGCTACCTGAAGGGAGGTTGTAGAGAGGTGGGTGATGGTCTATTCAGCCAGGGGACAGGAGATGGGACAAGGGGAAATGGCCTCAAGCTGTCCCAGGGCAGGGGCAGATTAGATATTAGGAAAAAAAATTGTTACTGCAAGAGTTGTCAGGGCCTGGAACAGGCTGCCCAGGGAGGGGGTTGAGTCACCGACCCTGGGTGTGTTTAAAAAGGGGAGATGAGGTGCTCAGGGATCTGGTTTAGCACAGAACAGGAACGGTTGGACTTGATCTTAAAGGTCTTTTCCAACTTTGTGATTCTGTGAAGTGCTTTGCACTCCCATCTTTTGTTAGGGGCTCATATATTTCCTAAGTGATTTCTTTGTTCTGAATTCTCTGTCTCCTCCAGACATCTGCCTGGTCTTCTCAGGGCAGAAAGTCCTTAAAATAGGTCGCTTAGAGACACCTCTTTGGATCTTAATTCCTCTTATGCAGCTGTAATGACAACTGCAGAAGAGTGAACATTATCTCAAAGTGGATTCCAATACCATTTTTGCTGTTGCCCATAAAGGCACTTGATTAATTCAATATAAATAATACAGAAGGCATCTCTACTTGAGCTCTTGGCTCCCTAAGAACAAAAATAACACTATTCTATACACAAAAGAATAGGCAATACCGTATTTTCCCTTCTAGAATCTAACTTTGCATTAAAAAAGATGGAAGAAAAAGGCTGAGAACTTAAAAAACTCAAAATTCCTAATTTCTAGCTGAAAGCTTTTTTTTTTTTAACTGGAGAAGAAAACGTGTTTGGGGAGGATTTTGATGAAAAAGTGTGCAACAGATTCTCCTTTACATCACGGTTAACAGCAGGGCTGTGAGGCTTCAGAGATTCTCCTGTGACTCTGGAGCAAGCTGAGGAGTATCTCTCCCACCCGCCCCCCATGAAGTGGCTTGGGCCTCTGGTTAGAGAAAGATTTTCTACCTTATGATTGATTTAGGTGTCATTTTCCCCAATCTTTAAAAGCCTTTTTAACCATGGCTTTTCCAGAGTGTAACGTTTAGTGGAAGGGAGCAAGACACATTCCTTTCAATTCCTTTCAGACCTAGCATGAGACTCCTTTCTAAAAATTCAAGTGTGTCTAAGCTGGAGAGACGTGCCTGGATCTTACAGGGAGAATGGATGAGTGTAGGCAGGGCAGGGGCTCCAATTACAGTGATGCATGGAGATGGCAGCATATCTTTGTTATAGTTTTATTTTGCTTTCTACCCTCAGACTCAAACAAATAAGTAGGAGAAGCCTCCATCAGCATAAATCATCGAGGGAGATTAATAAAAAACAAAAGCCGGTTTGCTGGATGCAAAACAGTCCTATCTACCTTTATGATCACATAGTTATTTTATCAACACAATCAAAAGACATTAATCTTCCTTGCTAGGAGCCCATCGTGAGCAACACACAAGAAGCAGGTCAACTGTACCTGCTGCATTTCTTTAAATTAATCCACTGAGGGAACAGTGTTACCGAATCGTTTAATCACAGCGCTGTCACACTCTTCTGGTAAGCATATTTTTCCTTCATTAGATTGAATATATAATCTCATTACATAAATCTGACACACTGCCTAACTCATAAATCAGGCTGGGCTCTTGTTGGCTGCGCTGCGGAAAGCGGCGCAGGGATCTTCGCTTTGAAGAGATGCACTCAAGGGGGATCAGCTGAAAACTCGAGTGCTGCATGCTGCTAATGGACATTTTCTTTCCTATTATTTCACTTGATGGGGCATGTGGGTAGTCTGTTTGCTACACACCCCTCCGATAGCCAGGGAAACCAAGAGAGATGGGATTCACTCACGGCTCATCCTCTGAGCTACGTCTGGGTGAGGATTTTTGTTGGTGTGCTTTAAAATCCCAACCTGGTCGTACTGAAAAATCCAGAGGAGGGAAATAAAAGCTAACATGGGAGGGTGTGAATCAGCCCCAAATTAAAACATGCTTTTGAATAAGTATAATGGGAAAAGTGACAGCCTGTACATCTATATCTCAATTTATGATGCTTAAGGTGGGCAAGGAGTTGACTCAGACATGCTATTTTAAAACACTGTTATAAAGATACATTGCTAAATATGCCATTGCTAATGGCACATTGTCTGATTGTTGAAGACATAATCAGATCCCCAAATAAGTTTATTTTTATTCCTATTTTTCAGGGAATAAGTATTTAACATTAATTGGAATACTGGTTTTCACATCCATGCAATAATCATGAATGAATCAGCATTAATAAACCTGATGGTTATTATGTGGGCTTATATGGTAGCTTTCCAGTGGGGCAGCACACACAAGTGACTACAATTATTATATGGGAAACAGAAATAAATGATCTAGTTGAAACTCTAATCCTAGTCCCTTGGCTATTAAGCTCAGCAATGTAGGTGAGGAGATGAGACTCATCAAGAGCTTTTCTCTTTCCAGATAACTCAGAATCTAATGATACACAGCAATCCACAGATCATCTTTTAAAAGTAGTGAAGCACACACAGAGTTTCTCAGAATTGTGAATTAGGATGGTTAGACAGAAACAAACAGCTAAAGGCTCCAGGGAGGGTGCTCCTGGTGCCACACCAGTGAGGTCTGATTTGTTTTTCAATGCACAGGCATTTAGAAAGTAATTATATGTGCAGTTGACACTGAAAAAACATTTTTAGATAAGATTACTGGAAATTATGTTTACAATGCTTTGCTAAAATGGAATCCTGATAGGCAGTATCACATTTATACTGAATTCTTAGAGATAAGAAAATCATCACAGAAAGCTTACTGTAATTGAAAACAAAGAGTACAAATAAAGAGATCTCCTCTTGCATTCCTAACTGCTTCTTGATTAAACATCACTGCACACATCACACAAGCCCAGCAGTGTCCCTACCAGTGCTTCAGGCCATTGCTGTCAAGAAAACTTCCAAGAAAGTTCCCAGCCTTTGGAAGCTGAATGTCAGGAGTTCTGCTCAGCCAGCCCCCATCCTGCCTAGAACCATCATGTCTGCGATTTCCTTTCAGCAGCCATACCTGGGACGAGCTGGTTGTCAGGTGTTTCTTTGGTTGTGTGGCCACCTGGATCAGCACAGCATCCTCCACACTCCTGCTCTGTATCTTACAGCAAATGAGGTAATTGTACAGCTCTCACTGGTTACAGTGAGTCATTAATACACAGCGCAGTTCCTTTCCGTTAGTAGCCTCCAGATTGGATAATTACCACAATGGAACTGGGAGATATTGCTAACAGGAACGTCCTTTAGATCCACTAATGAATCATCATTTTCTACACAGAAGGAAAAGTATTTTAACTCCAACTCTACATTTGAAGAAATCCAATTGTTAGTTAACAAAGGTGTAGTACTTACTCTGTGTCACCAGATGCATGCTGAATGCAACGAGCACCAGAGTCACAACTTTCTGCTTTCTCTTGCAATACTGTTTGCAATTAAAAAGGTGTTGATCTACATCCAGAGATGTAAAACATCCCATAAACATTTAATGTTACAGAATTTCAGTTTCACAGTGCTCTAATGGTATTAATTCCAGCTGATAAAAAGACCACCAAAAGTACACCGCACTAATTCAGGTCCCGAATTAGTACCTACCAGGGGGTGATCCCTCATACGGGGCTGGTCAGGCAGGGTGAACGTTTCAACCTAACAACAAGCTTTTCCCCTCTGGAACAGCACAATGTTCTATTTTCTTTTTTTAATTATTATTTTTTAAAGTATACAAGTGTTCACTTTCCCATGAAGCTAAGAAATCTGTCTCTAAGAGTTATAAGTTCTCAGAAGCTTACATTTGTAAGTGGAGCTCCCAGTAAGTACAGAAGGACAGAACACCCTATAATTATCTGATGGTACTGCCTTCCTTTGCTCCTAATTGTGATGCATGTCAAGGTTAGTCCAACTGAATTGTAACTACATCCACACACACAGACAAAAACCTGTCTCTATACATAAAGAAAAAGACTTGTTCCCATTAAGACTTCCTTCAGTGGGTGTGTTGGAGATGGGATTCAGGAGATGGACGTGCTTGGAAATATGTAATGAGACCAAGATTTGGAGAGGAACAGGGAAATCATAAGGATCTTGGCAAAACCTGCACATAAGGGCACAAAGACATCTCCCTTGCTTGAGGGAGAAGACAAGCGGTTGATCAGAAAGGATCAGCATAGCTGGGGACTCCTCATTCTGGGAGGGAGACAGTTGGCAGAGGAGTTTCCTTAGACATAAAAGGAAAAAACCACAGAAATAAAAAGGAAGAGCAAGAACAGCTTCAAGGGCGATTAACAGACTAAGAAAAAACCCCAAAACACTGTGTGCACATGGGTTCATCACAAGATCCTCACTTTCCAGCAGATGACACTGGAATCTGCACTCGGAAACACTTTACTCCGAGGACATCTTGCGCTTCCCCCTCCCGCCTCTCCCCTAGAGCACTAGTCACAATTGACAGCAAACCAGCTGCTCTTGCTATGACTGTGAGGTGCAATTTGGCAAACCGGGTGCTAGCTAATGTGAGAGGATCAAAAATGGCTCCTGCAGTCTGTTTTACTCCACACAAGCTGTGCCCAAGAGACGGCTGTGTCCTGGTTAGCGGCGCTGCTCTCCCAGAACCCGCGCCCAGTCTAGAACGACTCCAAGCAGATTGCTCCTTCTCTCACCCCATCCTTCCTCACCTACCTTCCCTCTTTTGCTCCAACACAAACTGTACCGTATGTTCCTGACATCTTGAGTGACTCTGGCTAGGAGAAACAACAAGAACTCTAATAGAAGCTTTCTCTGTAGCTTTGAGGATGCTGCGTATCCTTCCCGCCTGTTTCTCAAGGTTTGAGAAATGCTCAGCTCTGCTTCTCTCTCCCAACAACCCTTCCACAGCAGCCCACTCCCTGAGCAACAGCTACCGTGGTTCCGAGCTCTAGTTGCCCACGGGACATTGTCAGGTCTTTGTAACAGTACAGAAACACACCAACAATACAGCCTTCTGCCAAATAGATTTGATCCTTCTGCTCACAAACCTTTGCTTTCAGCATTCAAATTCACCAGTTTGAATCCCACTGAAAAGGGGGTAAAGCAGCTGCATGTGAAAGTACAGCCCAAAAGCGCTGTGTGCTCTTCCCAGACTCAGAAATACAGGGGCTTCATTCTATTATAGAGTTATAAATATCAGGAGAAGATTGCCAAACGCGCTGAAGACCCGACCTTCAGGCATCAGGGAGCAGAAAAACAACCCAGACCTCTAGGCACTAACACAGCCTTGGTAAATAACCCCAACAGTCCTTCCTCCTGCGGACCACAGCAGGCCAGTATTGATAAAGCCTCCAACCATCTTCTTCAGTCAAAGCATACATCACAGTAAAGTTTCCTAATCCTTGTAGGGCTCTTTCACACAATTACCTTTATTATTTATAATTATAAACATAATGATAAAGTCTCATAACCTATCCTTTCATGTTCAAGCGTTCAAAATTAAGAACATTTCTGAAAATACTACCAGAAAAATATATGCCACTGCAAAACAGTACATCAAAAAAAGAGAGAAAAGCCCCAAAGCACATGTCTTGATAAAAAGGAATTATCTATTCAGGGGAACTACAAAGTTATCTTTTTTTTTTTTTCCTTTTTATCATTTTAGCAGTCTAATTCAGAAATGTTTTGCTCCAGCATTTCTATTTCACGACCTCAGTAGCTCCTGGGTGTACTGATTTACTTAGAACAAGACAAATCCCAGAAGGAAAATAAACATGTTTTTTTTCTACTGGAGAAAAACACAGCACACAGTTCACTTGCATGAAACCCAGCACATATATTCATTTTGGAGTGAACATCCAAGGAGTTTTTTTTTCAAATACAGGGTATATGTGCAGGGACTGGGATGCTTCCAATAGCTGCAAAATGTACAAAATCAGCAAAAGCGGCACCTGGAGATAGCACTAAGGAGACAAAAGAGCTGACAAATGCCATTGTTTCAAATAATTGGTACAGATAAAAAAATGAAGTGACAGATTTAAGGCACTCAAACAGCACAGTGGCAGAATAATGAAGAGAGCAGTGTAATCTCAAACAGCTTCTTGGGATGGCACAAGGTAACAAGGACTGTGTAAGCGTTCCTCCTCTCTCCAGTGGCCGGTCTGAATGAGCATGGAAAGGCTGTAGCAGAAGGAACAGCTCTCCACAACTTGGGAAGAGTTCTGAATACTTGTCACAGATGAGTTCAAACCATGATAAATGCATCTAAGCTTGATTTCCAAGATAAATCACAGAGCATGCTAACCCGGGACTCGATTCTCTTTTGTGATTTTACTACAAATAAACATCACCCAAACTCATCATCAACCAGACATCCCAGTCTGTGTAACTGGTTGTATTGCCCTGACATACACACAGCTAACAAATCCCACTAAAACATCTGTCAAAGCTTTGAAAGCCGACCAGTTCTATGCAAACCATGTCCTTTTCATTCCCCACTTACACAGAGTAGCTGTGAAATCTAAGGCTTTTTATTTTAGCATATTGAGCAATAGCACTGAAGTGGTTTTTACAAGCACTGATAATCACAACCCCTTTTTTGCCTTTGAAACCTGTTCTTTGTTTGAACCTCTACAGAGTATTACTCCAGGCTCTGTCCTCTGTGTAGTACAACTCCTGTTGTAATACCTAATCCATGATCTAGGTTGAATAAAAAGAATTAAGTTCAGGGCATTGAAGATGAAGTACTTGAGGAAAAAAGACAGAGAGGTAACACTGAAGCAGACACTTCTTTCCAAGAATCAAGGATGGAATACTAGATTTGACCAAAGATGAAACAGCATAAAAAAATAAACTCAATCTTGATTCTGTTTTTGTGTTTTCCATGCCTCAAAGCAGCAGTCACAGGCTGAAACAAAAAGGCTTTAATTGAGCAGATGTTTTATAGAATAAAGAGGCTCTACATATTCTTAAGTAAGACTGTCATGTCCCAAACACAACCAGCATGTCATGTATTATCCATAACGGCTCAGAGGATGAAAAATGAAAATGATGAAGTGGTTCTTAAAAGCAGCTAAAAATCTAAACTGAGCAGGGCACATTTGTGTCTGTGCTGCAGAGAGAAATGGCAGAGTCTGAAAACGCAGAGCAAATAAATTTTGAGAAGAAAATGCTAGAATAATTGAGCGCTTAGGAGCAAACTGCTGCATGGCTTTGCTAGAATTGAACCAACAGTGTGTGCTCTGTTTCATTCAGTAGAGTATGCTGAGGTCTGATAAACAGAGATTAAAAGCAGGGTAATTGGCTACTTTTATACCTGCAAGTACTCTTTGGTCGAGTTTTGCATCCTAAGCAGGGTCAAAACTGTCCACACACACGGCCAGTCGGTTCCATCAGCCTGGACACTGCTGCTCTCACACTTTTCACCCCAAGTACAGTGTTGGGTAGTGTCTCATGACAAAATCCTGCTTTCTTTAGATTTGTGGAGGGGTAACAGAAACACCCGTTTCATCAGCTAAGTGCAGAACTGGTCCTCAGTCTGCAAGTGGTGCTGAAGTTAAGAGAACCTCCACTCCCCAAGGACAAACCTGGACCATTTAGCCTATGAGAAGTTTCATGACCTGCCTGAGGGTTCATGTGGTGTGGCTTGGCTCTAGAAACGTTTTTTGCATTCCTATGTGGGTAGTGCAGCCTCAAAGGGATATCTGTACTTCATTCTTTGCTACTTTATGCCAAAATTGATCTTGTGCACAATTCTACAAGGACAACACTCTTAAGTCAGATATTTGGGCAATTCTTAACATCTCCAGAAGATGACATAGGATACATGTATTATATAGAGAGATATCCAGGTATAGATATATAAAGTGTCATTAAAATGTTGCTTTGTAGAATAGAGGCCTTTTTCCCCTGCTTCAGTAGTAGGCTGAAGACCTGAAATGTAAGACAACATTCCCCCTCACCCCTTTTCCCACAGAGGTGGAGGCACCTTACGGGCTTCTTAGAGCGTTCACAGCCTGAGTGCTACCACCCAACTGCACAGAAACAGGGAGGGAGGGCTCCTGAGATGCTGAAACCTGCACAGGAAGAGTTTACATGTAAATAAATAATAATTGAGACATATTGCAGGTGCCCGAGCTCAGTCTTGAAAGCGAAATGTCTTTGGTGAAAAATGAACCCCATTTATTGTATTTGTAACTAATGCACCTTAAAAGTTAAGCAAATATTGATATTCGAGACACAAGACCCAAGATCTATAACTAACTGCATAAAATGCACGCTGTTTGCATTTAGTAATCATACTCTGTTTTCTATAACTAGAAACAAGATTCATCGAAGACTATAATTCACCAGCCTTTTTGCTGTGGTGTTTTACTACAATACCATTATCCTGCCATATTACATTTTACTGTATGTGTACAAGCCCCATAAATACACAAGCCTATGTAAAACAGGCAGCAATGACTCTCACTACTTTGGAATACTTGCAGCTATTGAATTTTATGTGGGTTTCACATTTTGTTGATGTGTTTGCAATGGAGTATGTACTGCCCAGAAGAGAAATGATTTTACATTTCCATTAAAAGCTATAGCAGTAAATAAACCATCAGAACTCATGCAGATATTCACTGGAACATCTACAGCAGTCCATTAAAACGTCAGAATCTGTGTTAAACATTTGAAAAAGTAGCGCTGGATACAGCACATTCAAAACTTAAATATATGCATATATTAAATGATGAAGATATTTCAAAGTATTCCACAAACCTCTGCAGAGCACTCAACACAAGTTTGCATTCATCAGTAAGAGTTTAGCACAACAGCTGCCCTTTTATTATAGGGGAAAAAAAGGGAAGAAAAAGAAAAATCTACATCTAGTGTCTGCTTTCAGAAGAGCTGCGAGTTGCTACTGCTGCTCAGACGTGAGCTACCCAGAGATTTAGTCTCACAGAGTATTTATTTATAATAAAAAGGATTTAGAATGAATTTTAAGGTGAGCTTCTCAGATTTGCCTCTCGTGTACCAGGATGGATTTCAATGCTGTTACCCATCAGGCATTTCTCGTCGGGAACTGGCTCCCCTGGGCTGATACCGTATTCAGGACAGAACCTCAGGTGCCCCGTTAAGCACTGCAGTGTTGTTCTAGTGCAGATGAGCAGAGTCTAGCAAGCTAAAGATTTTGGGGGGTTGTTTTTATTGATTTGCAATCCAGAGGTTTATAAACATTCATCTCTAATATAAAGGGACTGATGTTTCTAAGGAACAGTAGAGATCTGCAGCAGCTACCAGGGGTGACATGGGTTGGTAACCTCACCACAGGCCAGGTCTACACTTCAGCAGCAGTTTTAGGAGATGCCCCATTGACAGGACTATCAGTTTCACACCCACCTTCAAGTTTAAGATCACATTAAAGCCAGAGCTCATGTAGGTGATAGAAACTCCTTCTGATGGTTAATGTCAGTACAGCACACGGACACTTGCTATCTAATTAAAGCAGCATTTAAAAACCTGATTATCAAGTGCACCAGATTAAGCAGGAACGACAGCCTGGGAGGCGTAAAGCCCTTTTGTCACCAGTGGAAGGTTCCTCAGTGATACGCCTCAACATACCACAACACCCATTCAAAGCAGTGGAAGGAACTTAAAACACGTTGTCTAAACAGATTACTAGCTACAAAAGCAAGCGTGTATTGTGCTCCTCGACCAACAGTAACTAATACTTTACTCTCTGAAGCACCAGTAGTGTAGAACATACAGACCAGAGATGTTTTCCAGGTTACCTTTCAAGACTGGTTTGACAATGGTCATGGATTGCAGCATCAGGACTACCAAGAACCAGACAGTAAGAAGGAATTACCATCGCAGAACAAGAGAGGGTGTTGTAATTTCTTCTGTTTGCTGACTCTTGTGGCAAACACCCCAGGATCTATCGGTCATATTGATTCCAGATGCTATAGCTAAGCTGGTACAGGACTGCACAGAGTCTTAGAATCAAGTTCTCTGCATTCATCATCATTTCACTTTGAAAGTAAATGATTACATCACTGAGTCAGTGACTCCAGAGCTCTGTATGTTCTTAAAATTAATACAAAGAAAAATATCCCTTGGCACGAGTACAGGAAAACACTAAGCTATGATTAAGGTTACCAACCTGCCAGCATTACAGCTATGAAACCTCACCAAAGTCTCTTTATATAGTCCCAGTAATAGGTATGAACAGCACTATATCACGTTAATGGCAGGACTGTAATACATAGAAAATAGCAGCACAACATGTATTTCTCAAGCATGAGGGCTAATACCTGCTTAGAAATCACAGCTTGCATCTCCATTGCTTTGCACCTTGTGTATGGATTTAAAGCTGAGATTTGTGAAAAGCAGCTGGGTGACCTATGCTGGCTGGTTGGCTGAGGGACCCAGATGTGTTTACCTCCTTTAAACGTCTTTGTGGCCCTACATGCAAAAGGTTACAGGGTCTTACGTAAGGTGGTAGCATCTAAAACTCAAACTACTGCAGCTTCCCAGCCCTGCAATCCCAACCACACCAATGCTGCGTTATACCCATGGGTATTCCCAGGGGAAGCCAGCTTAACGCTGAATGAGAACAAAAGAAAAAGGACCTCAAAGAGTATCTGATTTAGAGAATATTTATTTAAAGGCAAAAGGAGGAGAAAGTATTAGACAGGATGAAGGAGAGGCTGAAAATGCTAATGCTCTGAATATACACAAGGAGCAGCAATCTTATCAAACACAGCAGAAAGGAGGATCTATTTTTGATGTCTCCTCCCCCCAAAAAAAATTCAAGAAACTGGAGAGAGCACAGAGTAGAGAAAAACTATTTAAAGAAAGAATAAACGGTCAGCTGAGAGAATAAGGAAAGAATATGGCAGGAAATTCACTGGAGAAGACTTATAGGAGAAGAAACAAAAGGTCTTATGATACACTGTCCCCTGTGAAACGGAGCTGTGCCTAAAACCCATCAGAATTACACAGACAGACAGCAAAGTCCATCTATAGCTCCTGCTGATTGAATGCCACGCTGAAGCTTGGACTTTGGCACATGACTGTGTGACCCAAGACAGCTGCACAGCTCTCCCTTGGAAAACCTTTTCCCAGGATTGGGAAGGGAATGAAGGAAGAGAAGATGCCTGAGAACTTGAGAAGCTGGGGGAGGGGGGAAGCAGAGGGGCCAACGAACACGATGCGACACGTTCTCTCTTTTTGGAAACAGCTCAGCTTGCCTCATGCTCCAGCCAGACCCCATTTCACAGGTTCAAGACAGAACTGTAGCCATTTATAAGCCACACACAAGACTTAAGAGCCTGGCTAAAGCTGAACGCAGAGTATATTTTATGCAAGGCTAGAGGTTAAGGATACCCTCTAACAGTCATCTAAACCCAGTGCAATACTTCCTTGGTGCAAGACAAAGGAGTGCACCATGAGTAACTGCTGTGTCTTCCTAGGACTAATGTGAAGTAATAAACTTACACAACAACAAACGAGCCCAAACCACACAGAAAATGCAGCACTGTGCACTGGTAAAAAACAATACAAGCCCAGGATGAGAAGCATTTTACCTCAGTAACACCATGCACTTTTCACAGCAGCTGAGGCTCCTCACAGCCCTCCCTTCCCCCCCATTTTCATCATGACAGTGCACACCCAAAATACTTCCACTGATACCTGCGGGGTGGAACAGGCTCAGCAATGCAAGAGCCTGGCGACCAGCAGCCAAGGATCCATCAGCAGGTTTAGCTGATTCCTATCCCACACCTCGACTGCCTCACTGTATACACTTCATGCTGAATGAGGCCTTGCATGCAATTAATGAACATATCTATGGGGAGAATCTGTTGTGGGGATTGAAAGCCAGAACTGTCTCTTCCCTAGGCCAACTCTGCATCAATAGTGAAAGAAATGGCTCTGGTCCCACCAAGCCTGTGCCAGCAGAGACTCTGTTATAGTTAAATCAACATTTGCCACAGCAGGAGATTATCAGATGCTCTGCTTAAATGCTGGATTTTCTTTTTGTTTTGATGTTTAACTCATAAAAAACTGAATTTATTTGGGTTGGGTGCTGATGCCTGCAAGCACAGCTGCTCACCAGCTCTGTTTCACTTGCCATGTGAATGCCTGAGAAGAGGATTTAAAACCTTTTCCCAGTCTGCCTAGTGTCAGGATTTGGGTTTTCTTACTCTGTTCCTGCTGCAGCAACGCACCCAGAATGCTCCAAACCCTCAGCAGCCTCCCAAAGCAGAGAAGTGCAGAGTTATTTCACGTTCCTTTCTCCACAGAGGCAAACTTTGGAGGTTAGAAACCTGCTCACAAAGGCTGCAGAGACAGGAATCCAGGGTGGGCTACAGAGAGCGAGTGAGAACAGCTGACCTGGACCTGATATACCCCGAAACACGAGGTCCAAGCATATTCAGGAGCAGAGCCATGGTGCTGCAAGAGATGGTACGTGGTTATGGCCACATTTAAAAGCCAGGGCCTATCCTGCCCATACACCAGTCAAAACAACTTCATCATCCAAAACTATTTGAAAACCACTAGGTAATACCTCAGTTGCTCAGTTTTCTTGACTGCTGTTGCCACATGGGGTTTTATTATTAGGAAAGTCAGGCACGTTCAATAGCATTTCATGCACAAGAGATGGACTTTGGCTCCATGAAAAGTGTAATCAAATTCTTGGAAAGAGAATGCAGATTTAGAGATGCTCCTTTATATGTCTTTTACTTAAGACCTAGCTGACACAAGCAACTGAAATTTGCTGCTAAATGAGTCAAGACAGTCCTGTGCATTTCAAAGCAGCATTAAAATCAGTGCTTGCCTCAGCAGGATTTGGTGCTCTCGATTCATGCCCATATAACATTAAAGCTGAGTTGGAATACAGCCCTTCTTTATTTGTAATCCTCCCTGATTGTTTGCTTTCACTAATGTGCTATTCAGCTTAAAGACTATTTGCTAGAACTGAACTGTATCAGCATGCAGAGCACTGACAATGTCACACGAGCTTCCTTCAGTTGTAAATTAATTTATACAAGCCAAGTTTTAAGCCATATGCAGTTTAGATACATTTAAACTCTGGATCCAAACCTTTAATCCACCTTCTCCTATCTCTTTTTATACATATTGTGTGCAGAAATTAACTCACAGAAGCAAATTTAAGCTGGCTCTTTTCATTGCTATTGGTGAGATACAGAAGCTTTCCTCATTCCCAAGCAAATGGTACAAACAGGGATTTCTCCCAACTAAATTAAACTTGATCTAGAGGAATTCTCTCTAGAGAACGTCTCTGTGAGGTTTGGACTTGATCTCTGCATGACCCCTGGGTCATCCCTACTGTCCAAGCCCCAAAATAAACTAAAAATAAAGGATCAGCACTGAGAGGCACCACTGGCGAAGATGCTGAGTGTGGGGACAGCTCTGGAGCTCTCAGATGTGGGTCCCTGATGCTGCTACTCCATTAAACCACTTTTTCCTGCCCAAAAGCAGGGTAAGTGGCTGCCACAGGAGGCACGTGATGGCAGAAACATGCCTGGGAAAGGCAGATATATCTGATAGCAGGTGCCTCTGCCTAACATGAACTGCTGAGGTCCACTCAGGGAGTTTTAAACAAGGAAGCAGTCAGTGGCTCCGTCACTTCGGTGAATATCCAAGGAGTGACTAGAAACGTGGAGAGGAAGAGTGGGACAGGACAGACCTCCCTCCTGGTGAGCCCAAGGGAATTATGTCAGCCATCACTAAAACTGTCCCTGCTTTCCACATCCTCCAGGACTAATTTTCAGATTAAGCTGTGGTGTGGATCAGGAACATTTACTATTAATCCTTCCATCCTTAGATTTAAGAAATCTTCAGCACCTCTAAGCAGCAGAAAAACAATTTCAGAGATGAAGATTTATATTCTTGATAATGGGGGCAGGCTCACATAAATAATTGAGCTGAATTTAAATTTCATTTCAGTTGTAGAGTGTCTGCCTCTTATTGAGCTGCATGGCATGATTAGGGGTTTGACTGTATCAGTCCTTCATAACCATTGTCAGAAATAAATCTCTAAATTAACTTGTGACTATGGCAGGCACAGGAAATGTGTGCTCTTTGGGAAAAGAATGTTCCTGAACTTCTGCACTTGATAGAATAATCAAAATCCTCCCAAGGGATGCAGGCAGATATTGGCATGGTAACATGAAAGGGGCTGGAGGCTCCTATCCATTTTGTTTTCAGTTTGCATTTCCAGGTCCACGCAGAGTATGGATTAAACAAACAAAAACCAACAGCACAATTAGCATCTATTTGCATCTAATGAAACAGAAGACGAGCTTCTTTGTCCATAGTTATTTCAAGCCTTATGTTTTCATCTAGGGCTTCATCCAATCTCTAATGAAATAAATTCTTGGATCAGAACCACAGATCTGCTGCCAGCACTGGGTTTGGAAACTTCCTTCACTTCTCAGTAGCCACGTAACAATTATTGAGAAAGACTTTCTGCTATCTCAGTTATTCCTCATCCAGATTTTTAACAGGACAGGTCATCTTTAACTTGAAAATGCCAAAAGAGTTTATAACCTCAAGCTGACTGCCACAGACCAGAGCCATTACTTACTTGAATCTTGTACCCAGTTTCTAAAGGATACTGAATTATTTCTGGTAGACTGTTCACCTTGAGCGCCACTGAATTAGCTTTGTGTCCTGAGCCTTTATGTGACATTTTATTTTCCAAAGCAAATATGACCTGTTAAGATTTACAGGCTTTATTACCAGCAATAACAATTTTACAATCAGCATTGGTAAATCAGGGTTTATCGAGATCTCTACAATTTTTAGCTGTAAAAAGCAATTAAAATGTCAGGTTTTCATTGGATAGAATTCCTAACTTACATAAAAAGACAGATATCCTGGTTCATTATTGAGTGTAATTCAAATATTTCTAAAATTCTCAGGAAAATTCAAAGGGTGTTAACTAGAGCCAGATCCTTTCCCACAGCTGACAACTGTCTTTAGCTGTCAAATAGCAGCCACACCACACTCCATTTCACTTTCTAACTGCTTGTTTCCAGCCCTTCTCCTCTAACCCTGCACTTGATTTGGGGCATTTTATTAATAAGCTTTCATTTGTGTCACCATAAAGCCTGTCCAGTTTTGTGAATGAGGGGAACCAGAGGGAAAGCAGGAAGCAAAGCAGAAATTTTTACCCCAGAGATCGCAAATATATCAGAGATGGGAAATACCTGCAATTTGGAAGGGTGTGCAGTCAGGAAACCTGGTTTAACAGTGACATTTTGCCTGAGAAAAGGTGGCTGAGGCTGGCAGCTGTGGCTCTGGGGACTCTGCAGACAGTGATTACCATCCCTTCCACAGGCACTGAATGGATATTTAGGTGATTACACCTTTGGCAGTTGGTTTTGTCTACAAAGTAGACATGTTTATCAGAACACATGTCAATAACTTTGGCAATTCTCTGTAATACAGTATCCATTTTAACACCAAACTTGAGTAAAAATAGCACACAGCAGAGGAAAACATAGTAGCTGAAATCAGAATGACAGAGCAATGCACACACTAGATGCCTTTCCTATTTCTGCCTCCTTTTCCTTTCGGTCTTTAACACCTCTACCTCCTTTCCAGTTTCTTTTGTACCCTAGGTTGCTGCATTTATCCTCTTTATTTTCAATGGCATGTGCTCAACATGCTTCATAGACACATGTTTCTTTGGGGTTTATTTTTTCTTGCTTTTTTTGTTCCTTCCATTAGGTCTCAGTGCAGCAATGATGGAGAGATGGGGCAAAAATAGCTCCCAAGTGCTACTATTTCTCTTTCTCATCAAAATATGCTCAAGAGAACACTGCAGAGTGCAATCAGAAGTACAGAGCAGCATCACAGGAGCCTATAATCCAGCCTGAATGGGGTAACTGAAGCTCACCCTGGGAGCAGGACTCGGATTTAAACTGCAGACCTCCAGCTTGCCACCCTGCTTTCAGTAGGTAAGCACGCCATGGTGTCATGCCAGCCACCACCATCACATTTCCTTTTCTTTTTAATGCCTCTCTAGCAGGTTTTTAAACACAACCCACTCAGAACATCTTCCTCCAGGAATAGTCTGGCTATTATAATTTTAAGGCATCCCCATCAGATTTCTGTTAAGATCTGGCTCTCTTCAAACATGCTTAAAGCTAACAAAAAAAATCTCAAATTATTATTTGCAGCAGATTTATCTCTCTCTCATGACAATATATCATAATATTTTTAGTTTGGGGTTTTTCTCTTTATTTTTCTCTTTATTTTTCAATGAGGAAAGTCATTTATGGGGGAATAAGTAACAGCCTGTTTTCGTTTGTAAGCACGAAGTTGAAAATTCTATCAAAACCAGGATTTTTATCAGCAAACATCCCATAATTCTGACCAAACCCCACACTTTTCTAAAAGCCACATAATGCAAAAATCCAGACCTAGAGCAGTCCATGAGAGAAGCCCACTGTAACCATCATGGGACCCCGAAAACCACGCGGTAGCCAAACCCTGTTGGCTCCTCTCGCCTTTTCTCACATCGTTTTATAACACAGCTCCCTCTTATCATACAGCAGCGGCTGAAGGATGCGTGGAGTGAGGCCAGTGTGTTATTGGGGAGGGGGTTTAGGGGGGGTTTAAAGGTCCCGCTGCGCAAAGCCTCACCTCGGCTGCAGGCACTCCCTCGGGCGGGCGGCAGTGGAGAACGATCATCCCTTCGATAGGAACCTCCTTCCCTTGAGGGTCTTGCTCAAAGTTCTTCCGTAGATCTGGGGAGTTTAAAGCAGGAATTCATTACGCCTCCAGAAGCTGTTTCTCCCCAGACAAGGCTGTGGAGGTGAGCCACAATACTGCTTTCCTCCTCCTCTTAAGTGCCTGTACAAAGCAAGGGACAGCTGAGCTACTGATTCTTCTCAAGAGGAGAGGCAGAGAGATCCTGCCATCTTCAGCTGTGCTTCCATTTCTCTGCCTTTAAGAAATGGTGTGTGACTACACAGAATCATCACTTGGGTTGGAGTCTGCCTAGTCCATCTCTAGATCATGTCCTTACTTAATCTCCACACATTTTAAATCCCTCCAGGGATGGTGACCCCACCCTGGGCAGCCTGTTCCGATGCCTGACAACCGTTTTGGTAAAGAAATTCTTCCTGATATCCAACCTAAATCTCCCCTGGTGCAATTTTAAGCTATTTCCTCTCATCCTGTTGGTTGTTACCTGAGAGACCAACCCTGACATCTCTGCAACCACCTTGCAGGTAGCTGTAGAGAGCAATAAGGTCTCCCCTCAGCCTCCTTTTCTCAAGATTAAACAGCCCCAGCTCCCTTAGCCACTCCTCACAGGGCTTGAGCTCCAGACCCTTCACCAGCTTTGTCACCCTCCTCTGGACACGCTCCAGCATCTCACAGCATCTCCAGCATCTCATCTACAGAGACAGCATTTGCAGCCACAAACTCCCTGGTTCCAGCGGTGCTTCAGTCTCCAGAGCCACTGCCTTTCCAAAATGGGAGAATTAAATGCAGGAATAACAACATGGGATTGTTTGGGCGCTGTGAGAAACCACGGGGTGGATCCATGGCAGGGTGGATGGTTTCCCAGTCCATGCTTCTGCAGGGGAGTGCCAGGTATTTTATAAAATGCCCTAAGCTTTGCTTAGATTGGATCCCCTGCATTCTGTAAGCTGTGGGGAAAGGAAGGAAAAGCCTGAGCTCAAATGCACATATCCCAAACTGGCTGATGAAAAGGTGGCTTCCCTTCAGATACCAGGGCCCAGGAGGAGAAACAGGGCACCACGGTGTCTCAGAGTCACACCCATGTAGCCACAGCACTTCTAGGTACAAGTGTTTGTGGAACCTAGAACAGACACAAGGGAAACCTGTATCCAGTGACCAGGACCCAACCCAGATGTGCCCATCTGTCCTGGCTGGGAAAGGGAAATGGAACGGAAGGAATGTTACTTCCCACACGTGCTTTGAGAGTCAGGATGTTGCCATCAGATGTACTCATTTTCTTCAAGCAGTGTCTCAGATTCCACAGTGTGGATTTACTGATTTAATTTTCTCCATTGCTTACACTTCATGAAATACACCCCCTTGAACAGCAGAGGCTCTGAATCAGTTACACTTTAATATATTTCATAAAATACATTAAGACGTATTTTAGCAAGCTGGTCACTAGAGCAAGATGCATGCAGTGCATGTATTCCCCTTTTTATGATTCTTTGTTAATGCTGATTTTTTTCCCTACAGATAACCAATATCTTTTCCAGTACTCCATTTAAAAAGTCATTCATTAACAGTTAAGCTGCAGTTGTGCCTACAAATGCCTTTATTAGGATGAAAGATGGAGTAAGATCCATCTTCTCATTTTCTCTGTGCTCCACACTATCATAAAGAAATACTTACCTGCTTTTTCAGAGAGATATAAAGTGCTGCAATGCTTTAGGCTTGACTCACAATTCAGAATCTCTGGGCTTTAAGTGCAGAGAAAGAGAGAGAGGAAAAAGACAACGCTGCCATAGTGCCTCAAGGTGCTGGGAAAACGTTAGGGGTGCTGTGTGACCTCCACGGTGTCACCTCTCTAAAGGTACTGCCCAGGTCAGGGATCTGTGCCCCAAATCACACAGCAGGGTTGCTCCCCACACATGATGATGTGGGTACCACAGCGGTGGGTTTTAAAAGTCCCAACACACGACTCCACCTGCTTCTGCTCATTCTGATTTTCACTCTTATTGCCATATTATGGGGTTGGGAAATCACAGTGCGGAGAGAAGTCAATAAAAATTCAATTCAGAATAATAGTCCTTTGCAGCTTAGCTATACAGGGGAATTATTAGCTCATTCAATGTTATGACAGCTAATGCAGTAAAATAAAAAATTGAATTTACACATATTTACACATTCAAACTAAATCAGCCAACAAAAAAAAAATCTGTCATTTATAAACCCAAAGACTTGTTGTATTTGCCTATTACTTACCTCAAATGTTTGTTTTAAGTTATCAAGTTAGAAGATTTCCCAAGAATTACTAGAGCACCACCTGGTAAAGTTACCTTTCAGAGCCTCTTGCTTGAGACTCCCCAACCCGTTCCTCCCACCTCTCATCTCCCTCCCCAAAGCATTTCTCCCAGCTCTTTGCAGTGTGGTGTCATCAGTTCTGGGACGGGGTCTTTAAAGATGTGAACTGGTGGTTTAAAGGAAAAGCATTCACAACAGACTGGGGGGAAATAATTCCCTGAGCTCTGCCAGCAGCACTGCTGCTGAGGGATGGTTTCAGACTCTCATTCTGTTCGAGCAACGGAGCAGATCTAACTGCAAGGTAAAAACTGGATGAGGCTTTGAGCATCTCCACAGCCTTACAGTGACAATTGTATTTGGGTTCTGGCTTTTTTACATCCCCTCCCTTGCAATGATGGCATTTATTGCATTGCCTGGGTTTCGCATCTTTCAAATAGCGATGTGTTGGCTGTGAATGTAACACTGCAGCAGACTGCTTCAGGCAGGAGGAGCAGAGGAAAACTCACCACTTCCTACCTGGGGACAACGGTGCCCTCTGCTCCTCCTGTACTGAAAATTCTAGTGAGTCTTCTATGCTAAGAGGATAACAAATAGGCTAAGAGCAAAACAAATACCCTTCCCCCATAACTCTTAGTTAATCTACAGCGTTGTTATTATTTAAAGCTTAACGTTTATCAGCCTGCAAGGCCAGAGTTATTTCCTTTGTTTACAGCAATGATGCCCCCAGCACCCAACAGCAGCTTCCATCACCACATGGCCACCTTCCCAGTCACCACCGGTAATGGCTCTGTCCCTGGCTGGGATGGCTTCAGAAGACGTACCCTTGAACTGAAGAATTCACAGCTCTGTGAATCCCTTTCTAACCCCATTATGGGCCAGGAGCAGGCACAGAATCAGTTACAAGCAGCCAAATAGCATAACTGTTTGACATGTAGGGTCCAGTGTCTCTGACCACTGGATGTTGCACTGGGTCACTCTACAGGTCATCAAACTGGCCCCACAGCATAAGGCCCTGCAGAAGGCATACAGGGCAAAGCAGATGTGAGCAGCTGGGAACGTGCATCCCTTCCTTATACCTGGGACAGCAGAACAGTTACTCACAGGCTATGCGGACAGATGCCTTCCTACTCTTGGAGGTGCCTAGATGACTCCATGCCACACACTGGCACCAGTAATCTTCTGGCCCATGAAAATCTTCCACCTGCTGTCTCGTCACATTGATGAACACCTCTCGAACCTTCAGTCCTGAAGGGGAAAGATACAGAAAATTAGCTGATGGGAGCTGTCTTACTTGGGCATAAAGCTAAGGTTAACAAAACCTTTGCTTTTAATTAAACAATTCCATTTTTAATCAAGGCAAAGCTTTAATTACTTTGATAATATATTGCCACTAATTAAATTCTCAAATCTGAGTAGGTCATAATGCATTGCATTATAAAAATTACCCACCCACTGTGGTTTTTGCAAGAATATAACACATCCCTCTGAACCTTTTCTCCTCTGCCTTTCTCACCCAGAATGTTTATCTGGAATGTTATAATATAGGATAAAACTGTTTTCCCATCTAACACCTCTGTGCCCTTGCAAACCTTTCTGAAGGACCCTGGTAGGATCCCAGACCAGTCCCAGAACTGTGCCTGGATGACAGGAGCTAACCAAACCTCACCGAATCCCCTCCCATGCCAGCCAGCACTAAGACAGTCACACCCAGCAGCTGTTTCCTCAGATGGAAAAGCCTCACGCTGCAGCAGAGGAAGCTGAGCTCCAGCCTGGAAGGAGGAGAAAGGAAAGAGAAAGAAACAGGTTGCACAGCTCACAAGTAGGGGTGGGTCCTCTTCGCCACCCTTCTGGGAAGCCAGCAAACCAGCTACAAAACTGAGGTCTTGCCTTTCTTAACCTTCACAGGCAGAAGTATTCACCCCATCAGACAGAAGCCTTGCTTATTTCGCACCGTTTCCCAACATGAACTGAATTCACCTGCGGTGCAACGCTGTTGGCTACTGCAAAGCTGCTCAGTGTTTATCACACTGACCACAAATCTCTCTCCTGAGGTAGGAATGGGTTACACCTCTAAGGCAGAGGAAAGGATCTACAGGAATAATCAAGGCTCTCCAGGAGGAACGATGGGGAAAAGCCCAGTGCTTTTCCTTCACCTACTCCCATTTTCATACCCTCCTGGGCACAGGTGAAACTCAGCAGTGCTGCCCGTCGGACCAGAAGCGTTTGCTTCAGGTGAAGTCTGACTGTAAACATGAGGCATTGAGAAGCCTTGTGAACCTTGTTTCACACACTGGGGACGTTTTCCCTATGCTACATTTGCGTGACAACCTTGGGGAGAGGAAATACAATCCAAGTCTGGGTTAAAACACATTAGGAGTCACTTGAAAGAGCCAGTCAGAAAAACATCATTTGAAAACAGAAAACACTCATGCCTACTACTTTCTTCTCTCTCCTCCTGTGCTGTCCCAAGATACTTATTTCCCCTTCACTGGAAATGAATGAAAACTCAATCTTAAAATATATTTCATGCCCATGAAGTTTATAAAGCAGCAAGAAATTTCTAAACCTGAAGTCCATAAAAATTGGCTTCCACTTAATCTCAGGCATCATTAACAGCTGGGTATTTCCCTCTGAAAGGCACTGGGAAGCCAACACCTTCCTTGGGCAAACAGGAGAGTTGGAGCCCACCGGGGATGCTTGGTGAAACGCGTGGGGAAGGTCAGACAAGCTTTAAGTAGTAGAAAGCAATACCAAATTTTTGCTGTCTTTCCAGCAACAAAAGGGATTTTTGCTTTTTTCCACTCAGCCTGCCTGGCTTGCTGTACTTCCCAGGGATACTTCATGTCACGGAGAAACCTGCAAGAGCTCCCTAAATCTCCTCACCATTTTAGTCACTCAAACATTTATTCACTTTGCAACAAACAAACAAACAGAGGTTTCCTGGTTGCTTTTATTTGCTTTTTGTTTTTATAAATGTGTTTACAAAACATCCCTCTGCTTCCTGCCAGGGTGAAAACAAGTCCCCTTGAAACAGACACAGCAGAGGGAACTCGGTTCTGTCGGCAACACTTCTCCTCGCTGACATGCTGACTGCACAAGGTGTGATGGAAATGCAGTGTCTCCGTTTAAACACGCAAGATGCTCTGGCAGGGATGAGTCCTGGGATCTCTGGCAGGGATGAGTCCTGGGATCCCCGACAGGGATGAATCCTGGGATCCCCTGTCACAAGGCCATTTTTTGCAGAGGCATCTCCATACATGAAAGGTAAGAGCAGCCACAGGAAGTTCCCAGAGCTGGCTCCCAGCACCCCAGGTGTCCCACCACGTTGTGTGACAGCGACAGACGCTTTCTTGTCACTTGCTATGGCACATCGAGCTGTGTGCAGTCCCTGCCTGATCTCAATCAAAGCTACAAAGCACGGAAGCCCCAGAGCCCCCAAATCCAAGCTGATTTGCAGCCACGTCCAACGCAGTTGCAACCCATCCACTTTAAGACTTCTTCATCGAGGATGTAAAATGATTAACACCTCGTGTCCAGGCAGGAACCACTCACCCAGCATTCAATCAGCTGGTGGGTGCTTCTGTACACACATCATAGCTGCCCGTGCTGCCCGCAAACCCTGCGCTCTGCTGCAGTGAAGGCACAGCCTCCTGCTCTGCCTCGCTACCTTGCTCCCCCCTCCCACACCAGCATACTCCTACCATGACCTCTCAGCAGCATCTTCCTGGGGAAGAGAATCCTCCCTGTCACCAGCCATTAACTACAACCTTGCTGACAGCGCTGCCGTTCACCCGGTACACCCGGCACGCTGCCTTCTGAACCCTGAGCTGCTCTAGGAAACGCTGGAAGCAGCAAATAGCAACAAGAGGCTGAGAACCACACACAATACAGCTCACTGGTGCATCCACGCTAACACCACTGAGCCTTCAACCAATACCAAACACAAAATATAATCCCATAATGATGCTTTTTTCTTCTGAGAAGCTGATCCATTTCTAGGCTCATCGGTACTGTAAAGTCCACAGGGAATACAGGCATTTACAGCCCCACATTTATGAAGGCAGACTATTCTCCAGCCCAGCTCTTCCTTTCATCACCCCATTAATTAATCTATACGCCAGCCTGTATCTTCTGCAGCGAGGCTGAACGTGGTTCGGCTCAGGCAAAGAGACAGCACAGGATTTTGGGAAGCTGGTGGTTCAGCGATTCGCGAATGAGACGGGCAGGAATTCAGAGCCTCTCCCAGGTCTCCCAGTTTGCCAACAGACAAAATAAATGCCTCTGAAACAGCAGAATCGTGGAACAGTTGAGGCTGGAAGGGACCTCTGCATAACATCTGGTCTTTGGGGAAAGTTATGCTTTGTTTATGGAGAAAGTACACCTATTTTCATTTGTTTTAGAAACAACTACAGAAAGCAAACCTAGTGGGAACAGAGGCAGATATTCTCATTTATCATCACTATATTTCCCCAACAAATATACTCACCTCCCCTCTGCATCTCACAAAATTCAGAAAAATTGTTCATAGGAAATGACACACAAAGAAAAATCCATGCAAATAAAAACAAGCACATAATAAACATGAGCAACCTTTTACCTGTGACTTGTAGAACTCTAATAAGCACTGCAAGTCCAACCCTTTAAATTATTGTGCAAATTATAACCATCATCTTTTGTCATACAGTACAGCCTTACGGAATATAAAATTATGACTATGGTACTGATATGCTAATAAGCTTTCTGCACTGTTGGATGGTTTAGCTGCAGATAGACTAATGCTGGCAGCAGATGAATAATTGCTCTCCATGTACTAAACATAACAGAGCTGCACAGAACTTCAGCATTTGTCAGCTTTATTTGTTTAAATGAGAAAAACACTGACAGCAGTTATTGCTGTAATCCTTTTATTTATCAGGCAAGAAGACTCTAGTTACTCTTAGCAGGGCTGATCCTCTGGTGAAACCAAAAGTTGAAATATTTGTGAAGTAATTCTACAGCGCATGCTGCAACATTCAGGCAAGAAAAATAAAGCAGGAGGAAATTAATCAAGCTGTAATTGTTATGTTTTAATCACAGTAGCATCTACTCACTCATGTTCTCACTTTATGAGGCAGAGTACACAGAGTAAAGTTCCCATTCTGCCACGTTAATGGGATAAATGGAAACAGCAGCCTGGATTACAGGCTCTTCTACAACTGAGGAGTTGAGGCAGGAGAAGATGAAGTAACTTGGTCTCTAACCAGCCAACTGACACGGCAGCACAGGGATGGGAACCTGTACCCATGTTTTGGCTTCCATGTGCTGATGTTCTGCAGCAAATCCACAGCAGGAAACACTTGAGTGCAAACTCTTCAAGACCACCAGACCTTTTTACATCCTCAGACAGCCAACAACTACAAAGCTCCCAAAATGACAAAACCCTTCCTCTCCTGCTGCTCCTCCTCTTCAAATTCAGTTACTCCTCTGTTACTCTAAGATTTTTATTGCTGACCTATGAAAACAAAATCACATGAAATTGGATTCCACGTTCATCACAATGACAAAATATACCCGTTGCCAACCACAGCTTTCCTGTCTGTCCCATCATACGTACCCAACTCAGTGCTGTGGGGTACCCAGCAGCAGCAGCAACGTGCCTTCAAATGCCATTGCCAAGTACTTCTTGCCTGGCTACGAGCTCGCTGGCAGGACTGTATAGGGATGCTAGCATTCATTTCTTCTATTCAGCATTAATTTTCCTCTTGTTTGTTTCTTGTGGCTATTTTTCACCCCTTTCCTAAGCATCTCCGAATTTTAATCACAGAACAAACAGCAGAAGGATGGAAAAGCACCGACCTGTTGTAACGTGGTGTCCCCTCCCTTTACTTAGTGAGCACACCAGAATCACACCCCGTAACCAGAGGTACCCTTCTTGGCATGAATTCCAGAGCAGTTTGTCACAGATGGAGCCCACGCAGCCTGCAGATCGCTGTGCACACTCACTAACAGTCATGTTGATGCCCCAGATTTGACTCCAGAAATGAGAGCACTGGCAGTATGCACATTAATTCTAAAAAAGCCCAACAGTCTGCTGTTTACTGAAGGCTAAGGAAGGGTTCCAAAATAATTTATGGGTATGGATGCATCACACTGAGAGAATATCCATGCCTGTCCTTCAACATTACACCATCTATATAGCCTTTATGGGGATTTTTGTGTCTGAGGGACCCTCATAGGTGGTTTTGGAGCACACAGCCACACTGTACCTCTGTGCAGGGAAGAGTACTCTTAGGGTTAGCTCCATCCCTGCAACATTTCTATACCTGAGCCCATTTGCTGACCCTGTGCCTCAATGTCCCAAACCTCAGTGTTACAGGTGTTATCTTAAAAACCACCTAATGTTACTGTATCTTTTTTTATTCTGTTATTAATCCAAGGCTGAGAAAACACAATTGCAGTACTCACAAGACAGATTTTCATTAACCATATGGAAAGAAAAACATTTAGGGACGACATTTCTTCTCTATTGATTCAGCAATGCCTTCAGAAGTAAAGGTTATGCCTGTTAAATTATTTTTGAAAAGGTAACTGTACAAATTAAAATTCAGCCAGATTAGCATTTACAAAAAGCCTTCAGTATGAGATTTCTTCAGAAGGCATCACTTAAAAAGAATGCCAAACACCACTTTAGGAGATGGAACTTTTTAAACGGCGTTTTTTTTTCCTGTAAAAAGGAATTTCTGGTATTGATAGAGGGTACTACACATACACTGCTATTTCCAAGATATGGAGTTGCCTAGCAATCCTGGAATTTAAAAAGAAGAGAAAAGCAATAACAAAACAGAATTGTGAAATTACAAGACGGCGCAGCATTAAATTGGTTTGCAATACTTATCAAGATGCTTCTAAATGAGAAAAAATACAGGCTGTGCTGGGAGCATGATAAAATCTGTTGATCATTTTCAACTTTCTCCTTCTCTTCTCTTGGATACACACTTCTACACAAAGGATTTCTCCTACTTAGCTTTATTTCCTATCAGTGCTTGGGAGTGGAGGGGAATTTCAGCGCCCACATTGGCAGTTTTCCAGGGTTCATCCTGCTGGGAATTTCCCAAAAGCACGTTTCCCTGTTTCTAGTTCCCACAACAAATCTTGCCACTGCAATACAGAGAACCCGTGTTCCCTCCAGAACAGCTATTTGCTTTCAGAAAGCTTACTAGGTCCCACCTGCTCCATGGAAGAAATCAGGCCTGACCCCTCTCATAAACTCACAAACAAACAAACAAGTTTATTTAAGCTACTCAAACAGAAACAGAAACACAGTCTGCACTAGCGGCCTGCGTGATCCCCTGAGCCTTGCTCTTCCCGGACCCTGCGCAGCCATGATGGATCTTCTCTGGGCACTGGTGGGGTGCACAGTCTGCGGTGCCCATCGCTGTCCCACTCCGAGGAGAGGCTCCCGACACGCTGGCGGGGCACAGGGGCATCGTCCTCCCCACTCTGCTCAGAATATCTCCGCCGCCGGGGACGTCTGGGACCCTGCTGCTGCTGCTGCTGCTGCTGCTGCTGCCGCCTCCGTGGCCTCAGATGGGGATTTAGGCCACGGCGACGGTGGGCCAGCCTGGCGTTGCCAGGCCTTTGCAGAGGGCAGTGGATGGTTCTAATGGGCCGCCGGCAGAGTGGGCAGGTGGCAGCGGGCGCAGTGGCAGCCCACTGCTGGATGCAGCCCTGGCAGAATCCATGCCCACATGGGACCACAGCAGCTGGATCCTGCAGGTGCTCTAAGCAGATGGGGCAAATGTCCCCATGGCGGTTGTTGCTGGCAGCTGCCACTGCCACCACCTCCCCTCTCCTGGATGCCTCCAGGGCTGCTGCTGGTCTTTACTGTCTCTTGACAGCTGCTGGTGGGACTTGCTGTTTGGACTCACAGGCAGGATCTGCTGGGTCGTGTATGCAGGACCCAAAGGCTGGGCTAGTAGTACACAGCTTTGGCTGCTGGCAGGTCTCGGAATCTGGTGTGCCACCGGGAGAACTCTGGCTCAGCTGCTATCTCTCTCAGGCCTCAAAGTCGTGTATGCTGTGGGCACCAGGTACTGCTGGAGTCTATGGGTGCCCACTGGAAGTGATGTCACGGGGTGACTGTGACTCTTGGAGACCTCACAGAGCTCTCGTCACTGTGGAACCAGGAGCTGCCGCAGCCTCAGACACAGACCTTGTGAGGCAAAGCTGTGTGCTTCACGCAAGGGCCTTTGCTCAGGCCCCACTCGGGCAGTCCCTGCTGTTGGTAATGCTTGTGCCAGCATCACGAGCTGTCACTTACACCCGTGCTGCATCCCGAGCAGGTGTGTGCAGGCTTTACCAACACACCAGGCCAGCCGCGGCACTGCCACGCTAGCCCAGCAAGAAGCTTGGCCCAATGCACTGTACTCAGGGCAGCACCGTGCCAGCTCCTTCAGCTCAGCAAAAGCCTGCAACTACCTGCAAAGTCAGACAACTGTGTCTCTCCAAACACCATCCCCTGCTCTTTGCTCTGCTTTAGATACTGTTAATAAACGCAGCATTCGGATACACCTTCCAAAGGATGCATTAACCCTTACCTGTAGCCTCATCCATGCTTTCCTCAGACACGTGCTCATTTTGATGGACCCATTCACCGTTGCACTTGAAGAAAATCTGCATAGCTGGCATGGCTTTACAGCGTAAGACAATGGGGTTGCTTTTTATAATGTAGGCGTCATCTGGTTCCTCCATAAAATGAGGCAGCGTTCCAGGAGCAGATGGGATAGACTCTGGAAGGGCTTCACTGTTATCATTTCCTGAAAGGGAAAGGAAGGAAAATACACATTTTTTTTCATGTTGGTGCACCCGTTGAATCATTTCATTTAATTGATTAAATACCATTTTGGGTTTTATTAAAACCTAATTTCATTGGAGGAACACCAGTAGAACTCGATAGCTGTCAGGATTGTGCTTTGCAAGGAATTTCTCTCTCAAACACACACACACAGGCAAATAATTTAAGTGTAAGAACTGTCATGAAAATAGACGGAAAAGAAGCATCAGACTCAGCAGAAAACTACATCATCTCTGTTGCCAATTTTATAGATGGGGAACTGAGGCACACAAAGATTAAATGAGCCACCATAGGTCACACAGAAAGTCCGTGGAAGAAGTAGAAACTAAACCTTATTCTCTTGAGTGACAGCCCAGTGCCTTAACTACCAAATCTTCCTTTCTCTCACTGAATTTAATTTCCTTTAGACAGTTGCTGCAGATTTAACAGGGATCAGAGTGTTAACCACAGAGAAATATATTGATATGAACAGCATTACTGTAGCACTCCAACAGCGGAATAAGCAAACTGTGATTTCATCCCCACTTAGAGGACATTTTCGATATGCTTTTACACTGTTCCCATTTACTACATCCCCTTTAAGGTGACAGCAGAGTGGAAAAGTAGCTTCTGTAGGGCCAGAAACTGCAAGGCAGTGAGCTTTCTCAGCTTATAGCACAGGCAGTAGGATCCAAGGGCATCTGTTCAGCCTCGCTGTGTGATTTTCTGAATTCCTGTGCTTGGATATGGACACAGAAGCGCTGGAATAGAAGCTTTTCCTTTAGTACAGCTCTCCTCATTGAGTCAAATCCCAGTCGCTGCTGTCAAAACTGGGGAACTCCCATTGATTTTAAGCAATGCCAGGGTTTATTTCAGTAGTTTGTCAGGTTTTGTAAGAAAATTCAGAGTGAGGCAACAAAAATAAGACAGAAGGGATCGATTGATGAAGATTAGAAAGTACTGAATATGTACAGCATAGCCAAATGATAACAGAGGAGGAGGACACGGTCTGTATATGCAGATGAAGGGGAGGAAGTATCAGAGAAACAGCTGTGGGTTAGGGTTAGGATGTGATTTAACCCAAGTATAGTTAGGGTTAGGGTTAGTATTTGATTTAACCCAAACCAGTGAAGTTAAGTCAGAGGAAAGGCAAGTTATGATGCTAATGAAGTAAGTCTAAAAACCTTCACAGGTCTGTCTAGATTATGGAATAATGAGAACGTGCTTTGTCTTCCTTTCTATTAAAAACAGATATCTCTCACTTAGCACTCAGTAAATCCGTGTGTGCAAGTACACACTGTGTATGTGCAGGGAGATCATTAGGGTTTTCAAATGAGCTCCATGCTTTAAACTACATTCACAGTGTACTTTATAAAACATTATCATAATTTTTAGCGTTTTACTACCGAACATTTATGCCAATTTCCATCTTGTCAATCTTCAGTAATACAGTGTCCCTGCAGGCTTTATTAAATCCATGCCTTATAGGAAATAACAAAAAGTCATTATCAGATTCTGGAGAGGCTTGGAAATCCCATGCTCCCATCGATGCTCCAAGTGCTTCAGAAGGCAGCAAACATGCTTGTGCTGAAGACCAGCAGACTATTTTTATAAGGATCATTCAGCCAGAGAATCTGGAATGACCCATTGCTGATATTGAGGGCAAGACACAAAGGATGAAATCCCATCCCCACCGGAATGAAGGGCACAATTCTCCTCACAAGTGGCATCCAGATTTAATGATGTGACTTTACGTTCTTGTTAAGGGTAACTGATGAGCACCTGAAAACAAACTGGTTCTACCCCTCTCATGGGATTGCTGTGCTTTTGTCCAGCTCACCTCACCAACAGAGAAATTGAGTGAAGCACAAACCATTTTATGCTGCCAGCAGCAGAGTGGTTTGGGGCTGTGGAAGCAGCTCCCTCCTGAAGAAAACACTGAACATAAGGATGTACATCAGGGTGCAGCTTTTCACTTACATGTAACTGGCACTACACTATGTGCCCCTGAGAATCAAACTACCAGAGATCACAGTACATAAAAGGAGGAATGACTTTCTTTATCCTATCCCCAACAAACTCACAGGGAAGTGTTACAATATTTTTGCATGCTGTACAGATGTAATTGCTTGGATTTGCTGCTGACATAATCCAGATGAAATCAGCATCTGGCAAGAATTTACTTCAGACAACTGCTATAGCAGAGGTAAGGAGAGCAACTCAGTCCCCATCCTGTGCGAGGTCAGGCTGGAAGGCAACTCCATGCTGCCCAGAAAATTCACAAAGGACTGGCATTCCTTGCTTTCTGTTTGTGGAGGTATTGCTTTTCTCCACAGGGCTACCTAATCAGACAGGGACCACAAGGGCACCGTTTAATATGTTGTGATCTCTGCAAGTTTTGCATCATCAATATTTAGAGTGATTTATGATAAAGAGGACTTCCTTTACCAGTCCCTTTATCATATTTAAGCAGCAGAGTCGCCCAGCAGTATTTCAGATACACTGAATTAAATTCTCTTCCACACTGAAATGGCACACTCTAACCCAAATTAAGGGTTTTCCCTTAATTTCCTGCCATGCACACTAAAATGCTGTTTGACAGTTACACACATTACAGGGTGCACAGCTCCTGGGGTCTGGAACAGGGATGATGGATCCACTGTGAGCAAGCACTACTGTTCCCTTACCCACAGCTACAACAGGAAAGGTACTGGCGCACACTCATGTCCGCTGGTAAAAGTCCAGTGATGCCAAGAGTGAGGTTTGATTAACAAATGAGGTATGTTTTTAACTCCATTTTAAAAAAAAATAAATCCTTTTATTATTATTTTTTTATACAACCTGCATCTTCTACTAGCAAGGGCTCCTTTCCAGCCTTGGAGCCTTTCCAGCTTTTATGTCAAAGCTTCTATGCCCTTACCAATCCACACAAGTTGTCTGTCATGCTAAAGTAAGGACAGACACACAGAGCTCTCAGTGAAAGCTTCCCAAGACTGAAAACTGCTGAATAAACTAAAAGACTTTGCTCTAGCAGAAATATATTCCCCACACCACCTTCTCAAACATCTATGCAGAGGACAAGCGTGTTCCACACCCAACTTTCAGTCTGATCTCTGAAGCTTTCCTGTTTCAAGGCCACAGTACAACAATCAGACACAACCTTTGCACTTGTACAAGCTGACCACCACGAGACCCTCACATGTTCCTTGACAGTCACCTCAATCAGTGGTGTTCAGCGATTAGCTTGAAGGTCTTCAGTAACAAGTCCTGAGATGTCCCCTCCCTTCTGGCATTACGTGCCAGATTAACTCACTCAGTATGTGCCTGCAGGCATGCCAAAGCTGAAAACCCTCCTTTTTCCTGTTCTAGGAGACACTACACTGACCCCAGTAGTTGGCATGTTGCAGCAAACCTGAAAGATCTCCTTCCAGCACACCAAAGTTCTTCCAGCCATACTCTAGGATCAATAAAACTTCCATTTCCTACCTCCTTCTCCCTGTGTTTTTGTAACTATTAGATGGTGACTTCCAGCACACAGGTTTTGCTCTGTGCTGACTTTCATTTTTTCCAGTTGATGGGTCATTTCCCCAAGACCTCAGCAGGAACTGCTCTCTTGATTTCAAGCTGCAGTGTCTAGCTCACTGCTCGTCTTGATGCTGTATGAATCAGAGGTCACACAACAGCCTGTCCAGGTGTTGTTATGTGAACAAAGAGACTAAAGAAAGAAGTATTTGGTCCAAAATATTATTTCATGTTCAAGACCTAAGCAATTTGGCTTACTGCAGTCAAGAGCAAAGCAAGATTAGACAAAATATTATGAGGCATTTCGAGTCTCTCTAAAAACAATCTGGAAGTGCTGAGCTGAACCAGGAAGATGTATTGAGCCAGCCAAACCTGTATCACACAGCTCAGCTCCCTACTCATCACTTGAGCTGAAGGCAATTCCCTGCTTCAGAAGTGAGCTTCTGGGAGGCACAGCACAGAATATAAAATGAAGACACTGTGTTTATGTCTCTCTGAGTATATGCACACACACATACACACACACATGATTAAATATGTAAATGACAGGAGCTGTCATAGACCTTAATCGCATCAGTGCTAATTAGATAAACTATAGGAAGATAATGCCTAGACTGATGTTCTGACATTCTAAGAACCAGACACTGCTCATACTTAACCAGGTAGAACAAATCCCAGGGTCAAGTCCTAAAAACTAGCATTTAGAAGGCTATTATGGATGTTGGATAAATATACCTGCGTTTTAGGATAAATATTTCAGCTGAGAGAACTACAGCAGCTGCTGGCCAAAGCAAAACCTCTTCTAAAGAGCACTTAATGCTTGGGATTTTTTTAATTTAACGCATCTTTCTGTTGTGCATCATCTTTTTTGTACCCTAGCCTGTATTCAAATTCATCTCAAAGCCTACTGGAACTCTGTAAGGGTTTTGATTTCAAATTATTAAGGTTTTTCATTTATAACTGTCAGTTTTCAAGACTCAGGCCATTCATAGCTATAGAAAAATGGCTGGTTTAATGCAACAGTGAATGACAGAAGACCAGACTATCAAACACAATTCTTGTATTTTTCATTCCTGGAAAATTACCTTGCAGGAAATGCTTTGTGGTTTATGTTCTGTACACTAGTCCAATGGGGACTTTAAATCTTTTTATGACAATAATAGAAACAAAAAAAAAAGGGGGGGGAGGGGGAAGGAAGTTAGGAACAAACACTAAATTCTTCTAAGAAATAAATATACTGCTGCTAGTTGTCAGATCAGATGAGAAAATCTTGCAGCAGACACGAATCTGTATTCCAAAACTGGTTAGGATATAATTTAGATGTTAAAGTGAATTTTTAAAACAATGAAGAATCATCTGTTCTAAGCTTTTTTAATTTTAAAATTACGAACTCTTTAAAACAAGCGATTTGCATTACTTTCCATGTTTAAAAAAAATATGCCAGAATACAGAACTTCCTCATACCTGGAGTGGTTTTCATCATGAAATTTGAGTCATTTTTTTCATCAGAAAGGCAATTCAATGAGATTTGCCTGCATTCTTCTCATCAGATGACCCTGTCCCATACAGAGCAACATGAGGTTTTTGGAAGCTACTCAGATATTGATGGAAATAGGAGATTTTGTTGCCTACATGAAATCCTTTAATGCCTTTGTTATTTCCTCTAGTACATGGATTTACTGAAGCCTATAGGGACATGGTATTTAGCAAAGCTTGACAATACAGGAACGGTGAGGATGGTCAATAATAAAACATGCATGCTGATGAGCTTCACTGCATAATTTTTTCTTTACATTGAAGGGGAATCCAGGTATTACCTATTCAGCACTCCTGGTAAATGACACAGAACTGCTTAATAGCTATGCCTACCATCCAGCATCTCCTGGGCAGCCCTTTCCATTTGCTCACCAAATCCACATCAATAGAGGACACAGATCTGTGGACCAGCAGTGGCACTAACTGATCTTCCATTCCAGGCTCCACAAACTTGGAGTTGGTGTTTCCTGCTTTTCCTACTCAGGTATATTCTTTAAGGAATGTATTTAGGTGCCTAACCAAAGGTTGTAAGCCAGTTGAAACACCTCCCAGCACATAGGACAGGTAATTGGAACTGAAGCACTTACATATATCGTAAATATTTAGGGTCATTTTTCTTCCTCCCCTGAGATGTTTGTTCACTTCCCATTTCAGTAGGGCCTGAAATCGTAATGAGGTTGCCAAGACAATATCCCATGAGTATAAGATAATAATAAAACATCAAAGTGGAAAGACATAAAGATGTCACTGATGGTTGAACCCGAAATGACTTTCTGATACAAAACCAAAACAGTGTCTGTAGAGACAATGCCACAGCAGTAATGCAAAAGTGTCAGTGCCAATACAAGTCTGCATTTGCAATTTCCTCCATAGAAAACAGCACAATACCAGTGGAAATCAATATGATTCCTGTAAAAGCACCTGTCACCCAGCTGCTCCCCAGTTATACCTGCGATACACAGGAACGAAGAGTATTTGGGTCTTATAGAGACAACCAAGAGAATTGTCAAGCACGTGAACTTGCTATTGAATAAAAAATACCTTTCAAAGTAGCAGACATCAAAATAATGTATATTTCCACTTGTTCTCGCAGGTTTTGTGCATTCTAACTGCAGTTTTTAGGACTGGGAAACAGAAATAAGATAACCTAAAAACCAAAGAAGTTCAAACCCAGGATCATCTTCCACAATCAACACTGCTTTATCCAAAAAAACCCAAAACAACCCAAAAGCAAATGACTGTCACAGTGACGATTCCAAGCTGGTAAAATCGTATTACAACTAAATTATTTCTACTCCATTTCCAGAATGGACTGAACCTCATGGCAAAGCTCATGGCTGCAGTGTTAAGTACCTACACCAAAAAGGCTTGTGAGGAAAAACTCTCTTTTTAGTGACAATTTTATAAGTCTAGAAACAAAAGTTCTCACTTTCACAGCATCCTGCAAAGCAGAGAGAATCTGAGATGCCTTTGCAACCCAATAATACAGCTGCTTGCTTTTTTTTTTCCCCACCCCTGGATATTCATCTACCCTGCAAGGAAAAAACATTTAAAGAATTGGCTTTTAAGTTACACATCTGATGTAGTTTCAGATCCTCTCTTCAGGACTGACATCTCACCGCATGCCATCTTGTGGCAAGTGGAGGTGGAGGCGAAAGCTGCAATGAACTGAGCTCTCCTTACTCCTGCTGCACTCTGAGGGTCTGGGTCAGGACTTGATAAACTCAGATGAGACCATGAAAACCCACACATCTCAGTAACCAAGTCAGGCATTTAAAGGGATGTGTGGATCAATCAAGGGTTGCTTAAAAACATCCCAAACAGCCACGATCATTTCTTACTTCACATCTTGGCGGACAGGGTCTCCTACGTTCTCAGCACACACTGAAAGTCACAAGTGCTGTATATACACCTCAGCAAGCCATCTCTGGATATCAGTATATTAGCTTCATCAGACCCTCTTGCTTCCTATGGATATAAAGTATAAACTTCCAGCAGCTGTACCATAATCCTTCTCATCAAATGTTTGGGCGACAGGTGGAAAATTGTTCTGCCAGCTGAGGAAGACAAAATCCATTCCTCCTGGCAATTTTCTGCAATGAAAACTCCAAAAAATGAATGTGCAATAAGTTGTGGGAATAAATCTAAAATATTATCACACAAAAGCAGTGTGCTCAGAATCTTTAGCTGCAAACTAACCCCGCTTATCTGAATTTTAAAGAATCTCATTTCTTCTGTGTGTGTGTATAGAACTAGATATTAAGCTGGATGCTTCTACTTTGAAGCTCTTAGTTACACACCTGGTTTTTCCATTTTGCTTCGCTTTGAAATGCACTGTGGCTTCTTTGATCATTGTGTGGGGTTTTCCTTTCCCTTCCCTTCCTTTCCCTTCCCTTCCCTTTCCTTTTTCCTTCCCTTCCCTTCCCTTTTTCCTTTCCCCTTTCCTTTTTCCTTTCCTTTCCTCCATGCATCAAGCATTCTGGGAAGCACGTGTTACCAGTTTCATTCTACAGAAGGGCAAGCAGTCAGTCTGAAAATGGACTATGGGAGTGGGAGCAAGCCATAAAACCAGGCACCAAATGCCACAAGAGCCCAGTTCCCATCCTTAGTAAAGCCACACTAAGCTGCATACCTTATGGATGATGTTGTCTCCAGCTTGTTAGCACAAAAGGAGAGTGAAAGTCTATATATAATCATGGAAATAAGTTGTCTTAATAGGATTACAAATCAAGACAACTGTGAAGTGTAATACACATACTTTTAAGCTCAGCTATTCGCTTTAGCAGCCCTTTCCTACCTGACTGACTTTATGTCTACGAAGCTGTAGAATATCAAATCCTTTTTCAACAGCAATCAGATGTGTAAGAGGAAGGCCCAAATACTACCCACAGACTCGCAGGTGGGGAGGGGAACTGCCTGCAGTATGACAGAATGACCTGCCACATTTGTAAGCAACCGAGTGAGCCTGCTTTAATAATTCACTGCTCCTCTGCCAAAACCCTGTGATAGGGAACCACAGGCACACACCGTGTCCACTGAAAGCTAAGTCAAGGTGTTAGTGTGAACCAGCTGTCCTTCTCACTGACCAGGAGCACACATAGGGTCCCTCAACTGAAAAGTTCCCGAAAATGTTCCAATTTCCACTGTACTACTCCAAACAAACTCTTCCCCCATACACACACCTTACACCAAACAGCAGCAAAAACCTTATCATCAAAGTGTCTTCTCACACAGAACCTGTTTGAGAAACGTCCTACGACAGCAGCAGAATTTGGCTGTGACAGCAGTCTTTAACACTAAGAACTACTATTCACTTAGCAAGCAGGACTTCTTCCATGGAAAGGGTTTTTATGCCAATATGAGCGAGGCCATTTTCTCAATCCTCATTTATTCCACCTTCCTTCCCTTTTAATATCTTATGAGCTTTAGCTAAGGGCTGTATACTTTCCCTAAAACTCATAGGCCTCATTTAATCTCTGCACACACAGCAGAAAGCGCAATTTAGTTGCATATATTTAGTCCTGTAAAATGGAATGAAGTTTAAAAGCATCACACCTTTATCCACGAAATCTAGCCTTCATTCTTCTCTGGCTCTTTATCAAACAACCCAAGCAGAAGTACTTCTCCAGCTCTACACAGGATTACTCCTTCAGGTGTTTAGGTGACTGAGACGAAACTGATACCAGTTTTCATAGAGTCATAGGGGGTTGGAAGGGACCTTGAGAGATCATCTCCTACACTGATGAAGAATGAAAGTGGTCACCTTTCACCATCTTCATCTATTCTTAACCATGACCACTGCAGGACACTGAGCAGCCTCAGCAGAGCAACCAAGGGATGTATGGTACAGGGAGACCAGCTCCTATTCATACAGCTCGAATGCCATCTGGACAAACCAGAAAAGAAGCCCTTTTCAGTAGCACAACTTTCCCTCTAGACTAATACTTGGCTGACATCATTGTGCCTTCTCTCCAGCCATTTCATGAGAAACTTGGGGAGTTCAGTGCAATTCACAAAAGCAACTTTCCATAAACCACACTGATAATGGCTTGCAGGAGGGTAGGGCATTCATTTTCACCAATGAGGATTAATATGTTCATAAAACATTAGTGGTCTTTTCTATGCCAACAGAGATGAATGTGTCATCCTATTGTAATCCCTTATGTATTCTAAATCTATCTATATCTAAGTTATACATATTTATAAAAGTGATATATTACATTTATTAAATATTAAGTGGATTACAAACTTGAAGAATTGTTCATACATTCATACATTTATTTAACATCTAGATCTTTTTAAGCAGTATGCAAGGAATATAAATCTTCAAAGGCCAAAAGATTCTCCAGCATTCTAAATAGATGAATCTGTAACAAACAGATGAATCTGTAGCAATTTGCTGAGAGTAAAAAAAACCTCAAAAAACCCCAAACCAAGAAAAAAAAGACTTTAAAATTTGTCTCTCATGTAATTGTGAGAAATTACATGGCAATACCAGACACGTCCATGTAAAGAGAACCAAATGGGTGAGGACAATGATCACATAGTTAGCTAACAAACCAGACTGGAAAGAGCAAAAGCCTCAACAGATTATGGAGTGTTGCCCCAACAACCCTAAAATTCTCAGTACAGATCAAATACCTACACCACATGCCCACTAATTGGTCTTAAAGGGCACTAGCACCGGGCATGCCAATGTACCTGGAAATATGTCCTATGTACCAGGTGGTTGTAGGGTGAGGGGAGGCTTTACCACCTCGCCATGCAGCAAGACCACCAGACGTGTCACCTTTGGGGTTGTCCACCTTTGGAATCAACAAACTGCCTTGAAGATTGGAGCCTTATTGTTGCCTAGGATACCTGGCCTCTTTCAGGTGACAGGAAATGTACTCTGAATAAATTCCCCAGTGTCATTTTGCCAACTGATGCTCCAACGTGCCTCGAAGGGCTGCCAGCTAGAATGGTTGCCATTAAAAAGTCAAATATATCCTTACAGCTTCTAACACTATGGAAGAGGTCTTGCAGGCAAGCTGGAGAAAGTCACTACTACAGTTTAGCACAGAAGCACAAGATAAAACAGGAGATAGGAGAGGGGAGGCTTCCCAGGAGTGCTCTGCTTGGATTGTCTGTATTTTTAGATGGTATCTCACATTTACATGGAAAGTTTTACACATAATTCTTTAGAAGACCAGTCTTTAGCATACAAAGGCAAATAAACTGGGTTTTTTAAAGCAAAAAAACCCCACTTCAGAACTTTTAAATTAAATTTTAAGTTTGCATATAAAAAGTAGCTTTGAACTTCAAGTGCTTATGACCCAGAAAGGGAATGAATGAGACCAAAACTAGAACAAGGCTAAACCACTCATTTTGATCCTCAACAATGAAAGAAAAATAGTTGAATATTTTCCATCTGTGAGAATATTAGGAAAAAAAACCCCCAATGATCATTTTAACTAATGATCCTAGGAGTGCTGCAAATAAAATATGTAACTGCTTGGATTCTTTTCAAGGGTAACAACTAACTCACCAACAGGAAGTGAATTATGGTAGGGTAAAGTTAATGTGCTTATTAATGTAAAAGTCAAGGGGAAATGATCATAATGTAACTTGTTTTTAAATATCACCAACTCATTGATCATATAAATATCACCAGCTCAACACGATCAGGCAACGTGTGCTCACAGCCCAGAAAGCCCATCCTGTCCTGGGCTGCATCACCAGCAGTGAGACCAGCAGGTTGAGGGGGGGAAATCTCCCTGGGAAGAGGGGAGGCCTTGGCACAGGGTGCCCAGAGAAGCTGGGGCTGCCCCTGGATCCCTGGCAGGCTTCAAGGCCAGGTTGGATGGGGTTTTGGGCACCTTGGGTGGTAGGGGATGTCCCTGCCCATGGCAGGGGGGCGCTTTGAGGTCCTTTCCACCCCAAACCACATTCTATGATTTTTATTAGGGCCCAGCAATTTGCTGAATACATTCTGATATACACCAACAGCTTTAAACTGCTGCCTTCCTCCCACATTCCTAGCCCCCCAAAAGACTGAAATCAGCTTTGAAACTATGAGGATGGGGCTCTTCAGCTGCTAGTGCTCCTCCAAAGATACTCCACCTTGATTGCTCTCCCTTGATTGGCAAAGACTGCAATTATTATTTGCATCAGCTGCAGTGTGATACACCACAGAGTAACTTCCACAGGAAAAACTAACCTGAAGTAAAGTAAAAACTCCAATTTGTCCACAAATGATGAGCACAAACTAGCATTTCTCCCAAGTATAACTGCCAGCTTAACAGATCTGCTTGTCAAACCCCAGGCCAAAATACAGTACCTGCTGATGCAAGTACTTCTAGCTCAGCAACAAAGCAATAATAAATATAATGAATTCATACCCAGTTCATAGTTGCACCTGTGGTACAATGCTTATTCTTAGCTACAGCAGCATTTTATTTACTGAATGAGCTCTTTCCTCCAACTTAATTCACAAATCAATTGTCATTATTAAGGCTAAAAGCTTTGATGTGCCCAACTACCAATTCAACTGCTGGAGGAGATGCTTACTGCAGAGCTATTCACATTCAGCTACAAACTGGACTACAGACAAGTTTTTGGTTTGTTTGCAAGCAAGTAATGACTGCTGTACAACTGCTGATAATGTATTAAAAAAAAAAAAGAGGGGGCAAAAATAACCCACACATATGCCAAACTGCTCTTCTCTTAAAACTACTGCAGCATCAAAGTTAAATGTCAGTTTAATTTCTATTGTAAATGTTGGTGGGGACCCCCCCCCCACACCGTTCTTCCTCCACCACCACATGATGATGCACACAATTCTTGACAACAGCTGTTGCATAACAAAGCATGTCAAGGTTTTTCTTGGCTTCCAGCACTGGGAAAGAGAGGCAGTACTGGTTCAATGCTGTGTGCATCATCTCAGCAGAAGCTCTCCCCAGCCTGTCCACTCAGACTCCTGAAATCTCCACGTTCCAGTAAAAGAGGTGTCAACCAGTTGATGTGCTCAAATACTGAGGGCAGGATGGTCACATGGGAGCTACCAAAGGAAAGTAGGATACATCACCTCTGAAACAGGTCAGGGAATCCCCATTGGTATTTGTATGAACAAAGTAGGATTTGTCTTCAGCTGCAATATGCAAACATTAACAGCAAGCTGCCTTATTTCTAACTTTAGGCCAAAATAATGTTACTTTACAAAAATGTATGGAAGTCTTACTTGAGATTTTCAAAGTACTCCAGAAATGGATGTTCTCACATTAGAAGTTTCCAATTAATAAATATTACTGTTTACCTCCTATTCCTTTAACAAAGGGAATAGAAACCCCAGTGCTTGTGCTGAACCGAACTTTTAAAGTCTGTTTCTTCCCCTGTGCTTAACATTTAGAGAACATCCCTACTAAGAGAAGGAGAAAAGCCTAGAAAGAAGGTGAATTGGTTCAATGTAAGAACCTACATAGTCGAAGGGCTCGCTCTAGAATGGTTTCCCTTGGGATTAGTTAAGCTGCACCACTGTGGAGGCCATTAAAACCTCCCAAGAAGTTGGTTTGATCCCAAGGAACCCCCATCCAAACCTCACGTGGCTCTTGCTATAAATGCAGGAGTGGTGGTAACTAGGGATAAGACACCAAAGATCCAGAGTGGTACGTGGAGCATGGTATATAAGCACATCAACCTCATGCTCTGCAGAAACAGCTCTGATGCCTACATGCACCCCTAACATCAGCTAAAATATTGTTCCTGTTTGAAAAGTTGGTGTTTTTCATTTATTTTCTTCTTTTGCCTTGGAGGGTAACCCTGCTGTGAATCAAACTCACATATCAGTCACTATCATAAGGAAATTACAGGATGGGAAAAAAGTGAGAATGGTATTTAAATCATTAATATCTGAACAGACAATAACACAATCCCAAATACAAAAGGAACTTCGCCACCCACACGTTCCCTTTTTTAGCCACAGCCAGTTACCAAACACAGGAGTAACGTGGAACAACACATGAATCAGAGGACTTCTGTGGGGTTATTTAAAGGCATTGTTTCACAAAGGTATAAAGTAAATTGAAACCAGGACCTGACCTGAGATGAAACAGATACAGTGACTTTTCTGCCAAGTAAAACACATAGCGAGGAATAGAAATAAGAGGAGGTCATATTTCTTTCCTAGCACGTGGAAACAGCTCTCTCCAGCTCCTCCTTAGCTAACATAACCTCTTACAGTCCACTGTGTCCAAAGCTGTAATTAAACTTACATGCAGTTGTTCCATCTTTTGTTAAAATTCCTGTGGTACTCACTACACAAGCCGACCTGTTACCCTTAATAATTCATCCCAAGAAAGTAAAAGAGCATTTCTCTTCAGAAGTCATACAAAATTCCCTAAAACAGGGAGGTCCCTAATAAACACAGAGTCTTCAGTGCACAAGAGTTCACTACCAAACATTCACAATTCATTTTTCTAGTTACACTGCTATTAAATACCAAGTATCTTCCCAGTAGTGGCAAATACAACTTCCAGAAGAAATGGATTCAGAAGAGAAGGAGGACCCCCTAAATTAACTCATCTGCCACTAAAAGCCTCAAGTTTCACCAAATAAAGTAATGCTGTCTTCACAGAAGACAGTATTGTGCCTGTGATGAGATCTGGGTTCAGTTAATCTTAATTACTGAGGCATTGATATGGAAATGCTCATTTGAAAAAAAAAAAACCCATCAGCTAGGAGAGAAATAGTGTTTTGGGTTTTTTTTCTATCCTCCACTGAGAGAGCAAGCTCTATAAAGATATGTCCTTTATTTTAATGCTGATAGGTTTTGAGACTGCTGCACTGAGGCATATATGGAAAGGCAATTTAGGTCTGCTCAGTAGCCAAGGGTAAGGCATCACAGCGTAATTCTCATCAACCGAGTCTTAAATCCCTAATGATCTAATTAAAATTGGACTAAAGAATGCTGTAGCTATTTTTGCTTCTTCAGGTAAGTCAAACTTTATAAGAAAATAGGTAACATTAGGTATTAATATGCATCATTCCAACTAAAATCTACAGTACACACTTTAGATAGGAGTTCAGATGAGAAGAATACTGAAGTTCCAAATACCTATGAACTACAGGAGAGCAAATCATATATTAAGTGTATTTGCAAGCATTTCCATTCCTTGTTAAAATATACACAAATTAGAGAGATAACTTAAATTTAATGATGGCTCTTGGTATCCTGAAATGTCATTTTATTGTGCTTTGGGGGAGGGGGACCCATCTTTCTCTGCAGCTAAATAATACAGTTTTGGAAGCAAACATTAATACATGCTTTTTCTTACCAAAAAGATATAAAATATTTCAAATACTATCCAATTTCTGAAGCATCCAGTGTCCCTTATAATGGGAAAGATCCAATTAGCTGATATATTCTGCTTATGTGCAGAGCTGTGAGTCACAGAGGTTTTGAGATCTTTCTGTAAATACCAATCACAGCAACAAGTGACATTTACATTTTCAAATATTTTAACATGTGTGTTTGCAGCAACTGAGCATAATATAACATGGGGGAAAACCACCCAGCCAGCATGACAGGCACAACAGGGATCTTTGTGCTTCCATGGTAAAGGGTAAGTCTGAGCTGGGTATTCATTTATATCTCTATACTTTTTCAAGGTATTCCCCTGCTTCAAATACTGTATGAAATATCCACATGACCAGCTGCACCAGGAAATGCAACAGCCCCAAAGAGACGTACTAAAATACTTGAAAATTATTTAAAAATATAAATCTTTCAGAGCTGGTTGGTATAATGGCACTGCAGAGTGGTCAGCTCATCGGTAACCCACAGGCCATGTGCTGGCCATTCCTCATCCACAGCATTGTAACACCCTTGGCTGCCATGCACACATCCCCATCCAGCTGCATAACTGCTGTGATTCCAATCCTGAAACAGGAGTTGAGATGAAAACCCCAAAAGACAACCCCAAAACAAGCACACACCCACATGCTGCTGCGCTCCCTCTCCAATTAAAGGCAGGAACTCACCAAGTCCAATGTAACAGCGAAGAAAGATTAGGCAACAGGAAAAAGAAATACAGGGAAATTGCTCTAGAAGGAACACTGGACTCAGTTATCATTAATGTCTCAAATTAGCACAGCTAATCTGCATCCAGTTGTACTCATGTCACATACTGCAGGTGAAACACGCACAATATAGCCTCAACACCAGACTGGCTTGCTGTACAGATGCTCACATCTGCTGAAGAGAGACATTTTCAACAACATCTGGCAGTTTCTTCATATGCCCCAAAGCAAAAGGAACCCAATTAACCCCTGGTCTTTACTCTTACACCTTCCTATTGACTATGCCAACGTCATCTGGAGGTGAGAGCTTGGATCCACTACACTACTACTCTTGCTTCTAAGCATCCTGGAACCTCTTCTCTCAAGAAAGACTGCCTTTAAATTCAAGTCTCCTAACAAGGGATAACCAGTCAAGAGGTTGAAAACTAGAGGCATTAAATGCCAGGAGAATAGCTGTGGTTAAACTCACCTTAATAGATCTATTTTCAAAGGATAATCTTAAATCAGTCTGGGGTTTCCTATTATTCTGCTGAAAATATCCTGCAGCCAGTTGATTAAGCCATCACATTGCAGCACCATAGCCCACAGTAAGCAGATGTGCTCTGCAGAGTCATGATATACTCAGGAATCAGAGTAAATGAGTAAAAATCTGAGAAAATCTGAAAAAATACTCACTGCAAAGAGTATTTTCAACTTCAATACCTCAGTGATTTTCAGGACATGACCAGGGCTATTTTCCTACCCAGTACAGCTTAGAATTTGCAATAGATATTAGTAAAAGATCTAATCTCCATGGAATGTGTACTATGTCTATACACATATAATTAAATAAGGAAAAGCTTATGAAACCTCACGTTCATGCAGGATTCAAGAACAGCAAGTTTTACATAAAACAACTGAGGACATTAAACAAAAGCTCCCAACCCCCACAGAGAAAAGGGCATTACAAACAGAAAAAGATGAAAAAGATGCAGTTATGAGAATATAATGTGTTAGCATTGCCCTCCCTTACAGAATTAATTGCTGTGTTAACCTCCATGCTACTGAAATTGAAATAGTAAAATATGCTGGCACACTGGAATGTTATATACACAGACCTGGGAGGCATTTCGATTTATTTATGTTACTCCAGTGCTCCTAAGCTGTTTTCTGCACTAGAACATGGTAACATTTCTGTAGTTGCCCTCCAGTTAATTGTTTGAACAAATAAATAGTTTGCAATTCTTCTTTCATTATTCTTCTTACAATCAGATAGCTTCTCCTAAATGCTGGAAGAATTTAAGCAAAGATACACTACCTGGAAGAGAGTAACAGCTTTTCCATTTTCTTGAGTGTGTCAGTCTCAAAGACTCTTTAAACCTTGGAAGTGACTCCTCCACAGCCATCATGGCCACGCAGCAGTGGCTACGGGGACCTGAGAGATCCCCAGACCAAGGAAGTTGAGTAACTGGAGGATTGGCAATGCCAACACCTCCCTCCGACTCACACAGACCACACCAGGGGCTGGGGGGCTGCTCAGCTCAAAGGCACCGTCGCTGAGCCATGGACCTGGCTCCCATGGAGCAAACTCCCCTGCAAAGAGCCAACAGGACCCACCTACAGCGAACGTTTCCTCCCCTGGGCCTTTAAAAAGGAACACAGCCCCAGTTTCTGTCGACTGGCCAAAGCAAAAATCAAAATATGATGAAACCATCCACTACCAGCAGGAAAGAACCATCTAAGCGAAGACATTCCAGATCACAACTTTGGCAGATAGCTAGTTTAGCATCTCCTACCCAAATCAAATGTCTGTAATAACTTGGCACAGAGTATTTTCTCATTCAGCTGCTTCACAATATCTTAAATAATCCTCCCCCCCACCCTCCCCACCCCCGTTATATTTCCCTTTAGGGTGACTCAGAATCTAGGGGTGGTATCATTAAAGTGTGATTCTGAGCTGTTAACTAACACACCTCAGTTTCCTGTAACTTTGGCTACCTGGCAGCTACCATCCTAATCATGAACTTCAACCGCCTGTTTATTCAGCTACAGGTGGGGGAAGAAACAAAAGAACCCAAAAAACAAAGCCAAAAAGAGAAAACCAAAACAAAAATAATCCATTTGAAAACCCTCTCTCTCAAGAACCTCCCACACTAAACGCCCCAACAGCTGACAGTTTTGTGCAGCACAAAGATTAATAATTTTCAAAACCTGACATTTTCCATCTGAATCGCATGCTACTTTGTGGGGAAAAAGCCTTTCTATATCCTGCTCCAGGCTGCTTGGCAAAGAGAAGGGCATTTTAGGCTTTGCCTGCTTTTGTCATGTTAAAGACCTGCAGAGATTTACAGCTGTTGGCTCTGCAGCAAGTTGTTGGGTGTAAACAGGCACTTTTGGGTGAGCCTGGCAATCCAGATTTGAGAAGAGGTTCCACTTTGGGTGGCTGAGCTCCAAATCTCGTGTACTCACATCCTGACCCTGGCAAGGTGTGTGTGTGTATACACCCTAAAGTACCCAAACTCATCCCCCCTTCTCCCTTTCCTCCCTTCAAGTTATTTAAAGCATTTACCAGTGTCACAGTTTCCACTTGCAAGAACTTCTCACATGGTTTCCAGCAATTTTAGCAAATGCTTTCTGAACTTCTACATGCAGACTGCTTTAGGACAGAGCCCACAGCTCACTGCTCTTCAATACGAGCTCTAGACCATTTACTGAGGCTAAAAACTCCTGTGTTCTGGGTAAGGAGGCACAACCCCCCTTTGTTTCAGCATTTCAGCAACATGACAGAGTGCCTCATTTATCCTCTCAACAAGACTGGGAGAAACTTTGGTGTAGGATATTTTTGGTCAATTGTTAAAGGAATATTTATGGGTGGTTTGTTTGGGTTTTTTTATTCCATGAAATTAGAACGTTGTCTGCTGTTGCTCAATTAGCAACCCAGGTTTCTTTTCTGCATGGGAACAGAAACACCATGACCCAAACAGTTTTTCTGACAGATAAAAAAGGCTGCAGGGAAAAAAAAATAAGCCACAAAGCAGTGATTTTCTGTAAGTCTTGCTAAGGACTGTATTTCTTGCAGAGGACAATGCATTCCCTTTAGATTCCAATTCACAGTTCAATTTTTCTAAACTATACTTCTTGTCCAACAATACCAGACATTATATTCTTCTTCATTACTTATCCTAAAATTGCTGGTAATTTTTATGTTGAGCAAGCCAAATGAGTAGATCAACAAAGCACCCACTGAAGGGGGTTTTCATGCCATTATGAGCAGGACTATTTCAATTTCCAAGTGGAGGCGACTTTATGGCTTGAGTGGTAGTGTCAGTACATGTAATGCAACCTGAAATACTAGACTAAATCAAGAATAGGTCAGAAATACAGGCTCTGGTACCAAATGCTGTGTATTTTTACAGTGTCTGTAGCTAGAATTCATACCTGATAGAAAACCATTTTCTTTTTACTCCTAACAGGAGTTGAAGCAGGGTAGATGGCCACCTTTGTGTGCTCACAACTCAAGACCTGCTCTCAAACCAAAAAAAGCAGCAATGCCATCTCAGCACACTTCCATTTATAACCAGCATCCCCAAAATTATGGAGTACGACATGAAAATCCATCTCCTTCACCCTCCCACAAACGTGATATTGAAATTCAATTTCTCAGTGTTAAGAGACAAAGTGTTTTATTAGCTAGAATAAATGCCAGCTTTCAGTTCACAATGGGATGGTTAAGATGCCAATTACTGAAGTCCAGTGCCGTTGGGGTTTAGTCATGCCCCCTGCCAAGCCTTTCACTGACAGGTAAAGCGACATCCTGGTGAGGGACACAATGAAAACCAGGAAGTTGATCCAATAATAGTCCCTTAATTCCTTAATTTATCATTTAAAGAAGTAACATATTTATACCCTGCAAACACTGTATTTCCATTCAAGTACTATTTATCTGATGACCTCTAATTATCAATTGCAAGAGGAGAAAAGATACCATGTTTCCAAGAGAAATACCAGCACACCAGCTGAGGCTGGGTTAGTTTTTTCATCATTATGAGACACTAAATATCTAGAACCTTCCTTTCCTGATACTGTGTGAACAGCTAAAAATAAATTCCAACTGATGACAGTGAAACAGCATTAAGCTTCCAATTTAGCACAGAACAGCACTCATATTGCTTTTAAAAAGTCAATGAGATTTGAGCACATGCTTGACTTACAACTTGTGCTTAACTCATTTGCCAAGTCTAGTTAATCTGAAGAATTGCATTCTATCAGTGATTGATGCATCTGACCTGCCCAAAGCTGGGATCTATTTACAACAGAATATTTAACTCTTAAATAGGATTTTATTTAGATACATGAACAAAAGTTGGAGCCAATATCATCCCTCCCCTTAAAGCACTTGGGAGCAGCCGCACGGAAAAGCGCGCTGATCAGACTCACTCCCTGCAACTTGTCTGTGCTGGAACACTCCTGAGTTCTCATTGCTGCTCAGCTTGATCCCCTTGAGTTATGTCACAGGAAACAAAGGGAAACACAATATAATATACAGACAAACATAATAATACACAATACATTCCAAAATACCTATTAGAAAAGCACACCAATTCTATTTTGACGCTTAAAAACCTCAGAAAGTTTGTCACACACATAAAATTAGCTGTGTAAATCAATGAGTAATTCCATATTGCACCTTGGGAATGGAGAACAGAAAAAAATTAGATTGATAACAATCTTTTCATTAATAATGGACAAAGCCCTTCCTCAAAATCTTAGCTAGCTCGTCAAAGGTCCTTGCAGTCTTTTTTAAAGCAGGATAAAATGTAGAGGTTTTTATCTTCCCTTCTAAACGCCAACTGACCCTAACAAGCCTTGCAAATGCTACAGTTGCCTCACCTTAATATCTAAAGGGTGCTGGATAAACAAATACTGCCACAGAAACATGATTCACTGAGCTAAGGCTTAAGGGATGACACTGCTAACTAACACACTCAACTACTGCTGACATCCATCTAGTCATTTATGTAGTCTCCAAGACTGTGGTACCTGACCACCTTCCAGAAGAATGACTGCGCTGAAATTTCCCTCTTACTCCTTCATCAGCAGGAGGCAAGTCTGAGCTATTTGTTTATTTATTTAAGGAGAGAAAAGAACCATAAATCCCCCTACTCAGCTAGTGGCAAGTTCTCACAGTCACACAACTCCAGGAAAAAGAAATTACCTGAATGCTACACATAAAGCAAGCAAAAACCCAACCAACCAACAGTAATAAGCCCACTGGGATCCTCATCAGATATTTTTTTGGCCAAGTTTTCTAAGACAGTGAAGAAAACAAGGTGTCTAACCTCCTAAAATCTGCAGGCTCCTTTTTAACTATTTCAGAAGAAGAATAGATTGGGCTTCAGTTCCTGGTTCTTGGCAAAGAGAAAGTGAATGGGGGTTGGAGCAAGTACTGTGTTTCTGAGGTGTAAAACAGCTCTTCCTTCATTCTCTGTGCTTTTGATGTTGCAGTGTCTTCACAGTACCGCTCTCCTGTCAGAACAATGGCTGGTATTGCTTACCACAGCTCTCTGTAATTTAATTATGTTTGGAAACTGCAGCACACTGAATAAGAAAGCCATTATAGGAATAAGAAAGGGAGAACAGAGCAAAGAATAGGTAGAAGCATAAAAAGCACCTATTTTGAAAAATAAGGAACTGAGTGGGCAATTTTATTGTGGGTTGTTTCGTGGGTTTAAGCTGTGAATCTGCAGCCAGCTTTGTAATTAACACTTCCACAGGAGCTGCTTGTGAGCTATGAACATTGATAAAACGGTCAGATCACACTGCTGCTAAAATCCTCTTATTGCTTCCTCCAACAGCGTCTGCAAGCAGCCAACATCTCAGACAGAAATCAGGAGAATTCCATCACACAAGTATTTTGGGTCCCTTCACCAAGTCACTAAGTTAAGTTAACAAAAGGACTTGCATTTCAATGAGACTTGAGCCCTCCCCCTACACAACTACAACCCACACAATACAGTACAAGTCCAGAAGGGTGTTTCCTATGGAAGCTCATGAAGGTACCACTCATTCAGCCCAGGGGCTGCAGCACAGAGAATCGATGGGAACATGATGGGAATCGCCAGCAGAGAGTGGACCTGAAGGGAGGTGGATGGGAGGGGATGTCTCACTAACCCCACCACAGTGCTACAGCTTTTTTTTTTCTTGCAAAAAGTCACAAAACTGAGAATTTGTGCAGAAAAATGAATAAAATAAAAAAAGAAAAAGCATCACTTTGGTCCATGCTTGACCATGTGGATGAGAACATGTACTGCTCCAAGCTAAACTATTATTTTTAGCCTACTCCAACAGTAGGAGGAAGGAAATAGCACCTTGCACGATCTGCCAGTCTACAGTTACCTGCACATATTTAAGAACAGACAGACACACCTCCACACACATCAGACCTGACCCCTTGCATCTAGCAAATGATCACAAAGTGGGTTTGGACTGTCTCAAGCCCCATCAGCTTCATGTAGAAAGTCCTTCCTTATCTTTCACAAAAAGCACTGGGAAGAATGCAGAATTATTCAAGAAGTCTGTTCAGATGCTCTAGGAACAATATCCTCTTCATATCTGCCAGATGATAAAAATCACTTGCTACTTCATTGCTGTTTGAGTCATCTTCTCCCTAAGAGAAGCAGTATTATTAACCTGGTTTGTTTATCACCAGCTCTGTGATTGAAAGCCCTTTTGTTCCAAGACTTGAAGATTTATTTGTCAAGTCTGACAGCTCTGATGTAGCCTTGCAGTGAATATCGGTGTCTGAAAAGGAATTTACAAAATCATGAGCTGTAGGAAATAGCCAAAATCATGGCAAAATGTGATATTTGAAATGAGGAGGAGACAAACTAGATATAATCTGCATTTCCATAAAAAACTCACTGAAGAGCTATAAAAGCATTATGGAGCACAGAAATGCCAGCTCTCACGAGTATTTAACATATATTTTATAGAAGATATACATCTCTAAAGTCCATCTAGACATCTTTCATTTTAGATCTTGAAAAATCAACAGGTACAAACGAGATGTAGATGGAAAAGATATAATCCAGTCCCAGCTTTCGCCAGTGTCGTTAAATTAGTGGGGTCCCCTTAGGCTGAATTCAAATGAAACAGTTTGGAAAATAAGCCCTTGACATGATTAACCTTATCACATTGTCAGAGTGCTGTATTATGACATATTTTAAGTAATTTTCCTCATCAGAAACCTCTATTTTATACTGTGAGAAATACAACCTACGTGCACAGCCAAACCCAAGGTTAACTTAACCAGGCTCCAGTCAAAGGCAAATAATTCAGAAGATTCACAACACACAAAAGTCAATGCATACATCCAAAGAAGTGTTACATACCATGTACTCTCAGCAAAGAATTATTTAGGTGAGGTTTGGCAATGTATTTCCATATGTAACCATATATCATGTAAGCACAGAAATTAAGAGCCAGATCCCTCTCCAAGTCTTCAATTAAGTCAAGACCTGAAGACCCAAATCTTTTTATTCTCCACAGATAGGCTCATAGATTTCCATACGTCTGGAATTGGCTTTAACACCGGACTCGACATTAAATCTGCAATCTGTCAGAATCTCCATTATGAGACATTCACAAGCTTGTGAGCAACACAGCAATGAGAGAAGCTGCCAGGACTGTACGTATCTAGCTGGACTTGGACACTCTCCAATTACACCAAAAGCTGTTTTGTCAATGCAGGAAGAATAAATCAGAGAAGATGTATTTCACCTTTTCGCAAGCCAAGCAATCAGCTCATCCATCATCTTCCATCAGTGAGAACTTTAGTAAATAGAAGCAGAATAGGAGTCAATAAAATATGCTTAAATACCACCCAGGCCTTTACTTGCTGTGCTTTTAATTTGGTAAATAAATGCCTTCCGTTGGGCACGCACCCTGGAGTCTTCGCTGTGACGTAGATTAAGTGCTCTGTTAGCATTGCATTGCCGAATGGATCTCAGAGGTATAGCTAACTATAATGGCCTTGAAACGTTCAGCCTAAATCTCCCCGCTGCTTAATTTCAAACATTAAAAGGTGCATGTGGGGGTAAGAAAACTCTGGAGTTAAAAATATAACCCTTTTTATGGTTTTATTTAATCTGGTAAGTACACAAACAAGAAGTGCGTTGTCTTACAGGCAAGAAGCTAAAGTGTGATAATATCCAAGAAATCTGGTAGAATATATTGTTAATTAAAATGTGTTTAGCCCCAAAAGGCACATTCTGTCTCTTTTTTTGAGGCTTAATTAAGAATAATATCAAGGGAAAAAAAAAATCACCATGAAATCACCATGCATGAATTAAGCAGCATGGGCAAGAGAGGGGCTTTCTGCTGCAAGAGTTTGTACATGACTGTGAGGATTTCTCATTCTGGTCATCTCTTTATTGATCTGGTTTTCAAGTAATGCATACAGGATAGTGAATATTCAATAAGTTTCCATTATGTTGATCTAAAAATCTAGTACTCTGTCCAGAAAACGAAGTAAAAAAAGGGGAAAAAAATGCAGAAAGACTTGATTTTCCTCAGCATTTAGAGATGTAGCTTAATCTCAGAACTCCATATCAACTTGGAGAAAGAAAAAACCCCACAGCAATCAAGGAACAATCCGTTGTGTCAGGTACATCCAATACTTGGAAGAAATCAACCAAAGGCTTGGTAGTGAACCAGGCTCTAAGTATTTAGGTCAGACAATGAAATAGTAGTTGCTGTCATCATGAAACCTGTCATGCTTTGTCTGGATGAGTTGGAAAAAGACTTGCACGTGTGGCTCTCCTGGGTTTTTACAGGGTGTATTTTCCAGTTAGGCAAATGCAGGATTTTTACAAGATAAAGGACTGGTACTACTGGCCACCTCTGAGTGGCTCCTTCCATCTCCAGGCCAAGAGCAGCAGTGCTGAGCGCCCTTTAGATCACCCAAGAAGCCACCAGTGAGCAGAGAGGAAGAAGCAGTAGAGAAGCCCAGAAATTTAAATGGAAAACAATAGAGAGAAAATTCACTTTAACCTCTACCTACTAAAATAAAACAGCAACTCAAAATTATTTCTTTGAATAAAGAAAGGGTGGTGGAGACAGGCTGGTAAAGGAAGAATTTCTTTCTGTTTAACCCCAAATTCAGTAAGTAAAAGGGGGATGCTGACAAGTGACAGCCTTGCTTTTAACAGATGCAAGCCATCATGTAAAGAAGTGATCACACAATGACCACACATACCTAGACAACAAGGGATTTTCACAGTGAATTCACAGATTTTGATGGACATCCGGTGGGCTTTTAGCACCAATTTATTCTGAGATGGGCCTTAGCAAAGCTGCCAGACATATGCTATTTGTAGAATCTCGTTTCCTGCCGTTTAAATGACCTTTACTATTTTTTTTACTAATGTTTGCCTCTCATCCATGTCTGGCACAACACTGAATTATTAATCACAATGCCTAGAGCCTGTGCAAAGGCTGTTTGAATGCCAGAATGCACCACGCGTGCTCATGAGGAGGCCAAGAGAGGTTTGGATCTTCCTCAAAAGCCCCAGTACAGGTCCTACTCCTGTGAGCACAGTGCAGCAGTTGGTACTGCAGAGGACAGAACGCCCTCTTCCCTAGTCTCTGGCCAGGAGGGAAGCCCATTTTCTGTACCACTTCTTCAATGAAGAGTTTTACAGAGGTGAAGGTAACTTTTGGATTTAGTGGCAAAGAACCATACAATCATAGGCTGGTCTGGCTTGGAAGGGACCCCAAGGGTCACAGAGCTCCAACCCCCCTGCCACAGGCAGGGCCACCAACCTCCAGGCCTGGAGCTACACAAGGTTGCCCAGGGACCCAGCCAACCTGGCCTTGAACACCCCCAGGGATGGGGCACCCACCCCCTCTCTGGGCAGCCTGTTCCAGCCCCTCACCACTCTCTCTGCAAAGAACTTCCCCCTAATATCTAATTTAAACCTCCCCTCCTTTAGCTTCACTCCATCTCCCTTGTCCTGCCATTATCTGCCCTTTAACAAGCTGATTCCCCTCCTGTTCCTCTGCTCCCTTCAGGGACTGGCAGGCTGCAGTGAGGTCCCCCCACAGCCTTCTCTTCTCCAGGCTGAACCAGCCCAGCTCCCTCAGCCTCTCTCTGTAGGGGAGCTGCTCCAGCCCTCTGAGCATCTTCGTGGCCCAAAGCCTGGGCATAAGAGAGGTAGGGCGCCGATTTTCTCATGGTATTAAAGAGCATTAATTAATTAATTAAACCACAACCTATTCCTAGGGTAGAAACGGTTTTACTTGTAAAACTGCGTTCTAATTGTCACAGGGTAATTCCTTGTGGGGTCTTGTATTAGCCAATGGGACTATACACCTAGGAGAGCATACAAGCTTTGTACACCAGCAAAGGGCATTCAGCACAGCAAGAGTCAGAATGCCAAAGGAGGAAACAGCAACACCATCAAGGCAGCCCTTTATCTAAGGGACTTCAGCTGATTAGCAGCACCCACCACAGTATAAGCGTGCTTCCCATCCTCTGTCCTACCTCACTGCAGCTGCTTCTGGCCCTGCCAAGCAATGAGAGGAGAGATTTCTTTCTGGAATTGTATAACCAAAATGCAGAAGTGTCTTTGAAAACACACAACTGCTCTGTTTCTTTATATTGCTGGCAGATTTCATACATAAATTAGCTGATGTTATGGATGCTTCAAGAATAAATTCTGTTTATTCCCCACATGCTTTCCTATTACGCTTAGTAACGCACTACACAAAACACAGGCATTGTCAAGCACCACAGGGAAAAGTAATAAAAGTATCAGTAGGGAAGAAGCAGAATGAAAAAAAATAATAAAATACATGTTCAGCAATCTTTAATGAGGAGTGCTTCTGGTCTCTGGCTGAAGCTCCTAAGAGCAAGGTTGGGAAATTCAATATAATTTCTTATTTTTAAATTAAAAATCCTTGATCAAACCTCAGTTTTTCACAATTCCTTGTTTCCTTCCTAAAACAATTTGGATGGCAAAGAGCAAACTAATCAAGAAACACCACCCTTCTCATTTTTATTACAATTCAATTTGAAGTTCTGAATTTTTAATTAGCCTTATGTTTGGAATAGAGACAGCCAGACTCTTGTTTGCTCTTTTGTCCTGTCTCAAGAACACAGATTGTCACCTGAGTACGACTTCCTAACATCTTCTATGGAAAAAGGTGTATTTTGAAGACAAAAAATAAAAAGAAGGCTATAACCCCAGCATCCTGGCTGAGTAAACTTCTGTATCTTGATAACCTCACCCAAAAAACTACTGAGCAGGTACATCCTCTGTTTTTCAAAGGAGAAGCTGAGAGAATAGCTGAGGTTGTAAAATCTGATATAGAAGAACAGGTCAAAAAATGTAAGAAGCATGACGGTCTCCTGAGTTGCTGGGGTCAGTGACTATAAAGTGCACATTAGTTTGCTGGGGAATTTCTGTCTGCAAATGCTAATTTGTTGAAGCTGCACTTGTTGGGTCAGGAATTTGCTCTTCTTTCCCCTTGCCTGTTGGACCTGTTCCTGTTGAAGCTGTTCCATAGGATAGGGTTAATGAAATAGGAATTGAAGAAAAGGAAGAGGAGGCTATGTCAGGTGAGGCAAAGGAGAAGAGAAATTCAACTTCTCCAGGCTACAAGGCAATCTCCCAACCCCTGAACTTCTCACTGTGTTGTGGTGACCATGTGGCTTTTTGTGCTGTTGGTTTGTAATACAACCACAGACAGAGGCGTCCAGACACAGCTGTGATCCTGCCCAACACCAGGCAGCTCGGGCCAAGTGAGAGCAGACAGCCACTGAGTATTTCTTCTGCTGAAAACAGGAGCAGCTGCTTCCTACTCCACAAGGCAAATACACACAGACTTGATTCAGCAATCCAGGCTCAGCATCTGCATGTGCAGCGGGGTGACAGATTCTCTCCCCATACACACTAGAAGCTCTTCCCCTCCCTCAACACCTCCTCTCCTGATGCTCCCTTGAACCATCCCTCCTCTCCTGCTGTTCCACCAAACCTTCCTCTTTGCCTTCAGTTTGTTCTTCATCACCTAACACTGTGGATATTCCTTCTCCTCCTTGTCCTCAGTACTTTTTATTTCTTTTTAAAAGCAATATAAATTTTTATCTCTTCCTCTGTAGTGATACAAACAGGAAAAGCTAAACGTGGATGCTCTCAGGAGAATTCAGGTGGCCTCACCCAGTTTGCTTCCTAAAAGTCCCATTTTATGGGAGCCACATTAACACTGTGAAATATCACCTGGCTGTGATGACACAGCAGGTAATAAACCCCCCTCCTACTGCCAGGAGAACAGTTGGGAGCTATTAAGGAACAAGGGACAGAGGAAGGATGGGAGTACAAGAGAGAAAAAGCACGCAAGAATCGCTGCCTTTTAATATTCATTAGTACAAAATGGAGGCACACAAAGGCATTTTCAAACTTCATAAATACTTCTGACAACCTCTGATGCATCTGGAATGAAATAAATACTCAGTTCAGTGAAGCTGCTGCCAGGTAGGGTCTGTGGTAGCAACTTTGCCCCTTTGGGCAGCGAGCTGCGGATGCAGACTGAATATGCAGGGTAGTGGCACCCCAAAACCTGAGCCTGCTTCGGGATGGACAGAAACAGCCACAGAGCTTGAGCAACAGGAATACTGGATGGGAAAATAAATGCAGTGTAGTGAAGAGGAGGAGTGACAGCAGGATGGCTTGCCAGAGCTCCCGTCTCACACGCTCCTCTCTGGAGTGACGGGTACCACAGGAACTACCCAGTCCCTGTGCAAAGCCGCTTTTTTAAGGATGTGTTGAACCAGCCATCAGAAATCTCCCAGCCTGACTTTTCTCCCTATCAAGAGCCATTGAGTGCAACGAGTCAGAGCTTTATTAAACCAGGATTAGGAGAAATGGCTAACACAATGCCTGCCCTTCGTATCTACACCTGAATGTATCCCCTAGAGCAGTATTATTCCTCGAGTCCACATGCTTGATTAAAATTTTGAAACTTGACATTAAAACGCTGGATGAAGAACCAAATTCTCTCTCCTGAATAGGAGTTTCTTAAAAGGAAACAACTAGTTTGAAATTATCCTTTCTTCTTTTGCACCTAAAACTGTTAGAGGTTTTCCAGTGGCTGCTGATGGCTGCTGCTTATCTACCAAGAGATTTTCTCACCATTTTATACTGGTTTCCTTCCCAAGACAAGAATAGTTATTCTGCTGGCAGCACATAAAAAAATTGTTCTGTTTGGTCTTTTCATTACATTCTTTTTCCTTATTATATTCCTTTTCTCAGTATCAGTTGGAAATAATTTTCTACACCCCCTTACTTGGATTTCAAGGGCTGTTTGATGCCCCTGCCATCTGGTTTAGAAGCGATGGCACAGGACAGACCTATAAAGGCTGCTGAATAACCACGGCTGGGGTACCAGTTTACACCTCCAAAAAATACCCAACCCCAACCAAAAAACCCTCATATTTTGGGAAAGCCAAATAACTCCCCAAACGGTTTTGATTAACGACGCTGTCATTTCCTGCAACCTCCAAGTTTACCATTAGTGTGTTTCCAAATTACACCAGAATTGTGTTGTTTGCACTTTTAATCTTGTAAAAACTCTCTGGCAGCCATACACATTCCATGGGGGAAGGATTCCTAATTTATGTAAAGTATCACAGAAAATGATCTATATGACAGTTTGGTATAAAATGCTAAATGCAAGTCATTACTCACTGAAGATAATTTGAGAGCACTGCGTCAGGGGAGACATTAGATTACAGAGGATAAAAAGTAGGAATAGGTATTCACATATTTATGCCTATTTGCATAATCAACTGAAGAAGATAGTGGATATTCTCTGGGGCCCAAGTAGTGTACAATGAACTGAACAACAGTTTGGAAACTTTCTATTATTTTTCATACTATCAACACAATACTTTTCTCGGGTATTTTTCTGGTCTTGCCAAGAGAGATGTAGTTCTTATCCCAGAAATATGCATGCTCCAATATTCTGCTGTTGCTAGCAACTAGCAGAAGGCATGGATTAAACTGGTTCCTAGTTAAGGAGATGGAAGTTGTGCAAGGTCGTTTTGGTAACCAACAGTTCCTTTCTTGCTTGCTTCAGTTCTGGGACTGCAGGGTTTACCACCTACTCTCTGTCATGGGGAAAGGGTGCTCTGCATCTCGCTGCGTTCAAGTGATGGAAGATGGGTAGCAGCACTACAAACCTAACCAGTGGTTAGTTATACAGAGCCACCCATGAAATTCACAGCTACTTCTGTGCTATGACACACAACCCAGAGCCTTTTGCTGAAGTGGTTAGTGAACAGTATGCCTCTACCAGCGGATACTTCATCATCCTCCTCTTCAAGTAGGAGCTATTTGTTTTCTACTTCAGAATGGGATACTCAAAATTACAATTGTCCCACTGAAAACTCATTCTTTTTTTTCCCCCTTTTCCTTTTCCCCAGACTAACATACCAGCTAGAACAGATTAGAAACCAACAGCATTCACCAGCTGCATAGCTGGATTTACACTAGTGAACGGCAGCATTTAACCTAGACAGCAGTTAATGAGATAGCTGGCAATGGCATCCACACATCAGCAGCTCTGGAGCAATTTCTCCAGAATTAATGACCTGTCAGAACTTGGTGAACACACAAAAAGCTATTCTCTCCAGTTCTGTTTAACAGCCAAAAAGAATATGGGGCTCCCTGTCCCTCCACACTCTTCCCTAATTCTCCTTACACTTATTTCAGCTTCCATAGCCTGAAGGTTTTGTGTTCCTGGGGAGTTTGTGTACTCAGAACTCTTCTGTTTTAATGAGTCCATCTCCTGGTGTGCCCTCAGTTGCAGCACACTGTTTATACAACTCTTTTTCAGATGTCTGCTAGAAAAGGAGGGCTGGTAGAGCTGATGGTGTTTATCTTTCACAGTTCCTTCCATTTCTGACTACCCCAGATACACACCAACACCACTGCAGGCACATAAGCAGCTCCATACTTCCAGTGCCTTAATAAGCAAGTTCAGCTGAAGTTACTGGTCCCTGCACCTCCGATTTTCTCCTTAAATGCAGGATACATTGGTCAATATATAAGTGGGGCAGAGAGGGGTCTAAGCCCTCTATTAAACGACAGTAGGGTCCCTCTGCAATGCATTCAGATCATCCTTCCCCAGTGCATGGTTTTTCCCTGGAAAATCAATCACTTCACAACACACTGAACTTCATCACAACGCCAATGAAAAAAAATCACACAGTTCACCTCATGGATCTCATGGCCAGAATGCAACTGCAGAAAAAGAAACAACCTCCTAAGGGTGAAAAATATAGCTTTATTATCCTCCCATGGCTGTTTAAATACAGGATTTTAAGTCCACTTTAAATCCACTTAAAAGGGAATAAGTCTTCAATGCATGATGTGCAAACTACCATTCCCCCAAACCTAATCCACCTCTGAAAAGTTTCAAACTACCAACGACTCTTTTCCAAACCTGTTTGGTTACACCTATGGCCTCAAAAGGAAGTTTAGGGGCAACTTTCCCTTAATGTTTCACTCTACTGAGCAACTGAATCACTTTCAATATATATATTGAAATTGGGTATTTTATATTGTTATATAATATATAAACATATATATATAAAATCAACCTTTTTGCTCCAGATGTTGCTAAGAAATTAACGAGGCAACCCCCAAACTGAACGATTTCCCTCTGCAATTGAAACACGAACCTCCTTTAACATAATGTCTCAATATTTTCATTTGTCATTTAAACAAAACACACCAAAGCCAAACCCACTTCAAAGCATCAAACCTCCTGCTGGCAAAGCTTGTGTACATGTATGCAGAACGCTGGCACCGCCTGCATCTCACCCACAGCTTTCCATGCAATGCCATCTGACCAGCATCTTTATTTCAGCACTTGTCACGCACACGCCGGCAGACTTACAGCCTTGTATTGACAGACCCTTTGACAATGCCAGATTGAAGCCTTATGACAATGTTTGCTTGCAAATCGATGCTTTTCCTGAGAATCCAGGGTGCTGTGCCTTCCCCACCCAAACCAGCACAGCCAGCACGCTGCTCTGGCACGTAAGAAGTGCTAGCAGGCATACCTTTAAACACACAACACTCTCTGCAGTAGTAAATATGATTTCCAATGCTGACATTATTATTCTTTTTCATTTAAAAATCCCCATCTGCACTGACAAATTGGTATTTCTTATAGTTAGGTCACATTTCACACTACTTCAGAGAGAACTTCGGACAAGTTAGGATTTAGACTTCAGCCTGGAGAATGGCCTCAAATTACCCTCTTAGTTTTTCAAATAAGGAGCTTACAGAGGGTTAAAAGTTAAAAGGGTTGGGGTTTCTTTTTTGCATCTAAAAAGCCTACAAACATGCAGCTTATCGGGAGTGTTTCTTGGGTAGGTGGCTGAGCATACTGAGGAAGCACAGATGGTGTCTGGTGAATAGTGCGGATTCAGATATCTGTGAGCCAAAATAGACACAACCTGAATTTCATTTAAGTTTTCGCTGATGCCATTGGGCTTTTCTCTGTCTATGAAAATTGCTGGGACAGAAATTCTTCCATTTTATTGGTCCAGCACAGACTGGAGGAATAAGATGCAACCGTGCTGCTGCTGGTCCTAGGAAGACTTGATATGCAGCCTCCTTAACCCTGAGGAGATTTGGAACATGCAAACCCACACAGGACAAGGCTGGGCTGGGCAGGGGCACTCTAAAGTAACACATTCTCCAGTATTTTTTCCAGTGCTGTCCAGAAACCTAGAGAAAAGCATACAGCATTTTAACAGGTTAAAAAGAAGCAGTTACTTTTCAACAATCAGGTTTTCCTTTTAATTTAAGGCAATTTATGATTTTGCACATATTCATTTCAAAATTTGAGGGGAGCAGGCCTTGAGAGAGACCTGTATCGTTTCTAAGAATAAAGATGAGTGACAGATGTTCTTTTGCCAACATTAATCGAGTTTATTTTCATTTCAAAGAGAACAACCCAGCCTGAGTGAGAGTTTATCTGCATCTGCTTATGCACAGAGAGGGAGGGCACAGTGTGAAGTAGCGGGACAGGACGGGCAGGGTATCCTGCTTGTAAAGTTACACTGTTAGTGAGCTTCACTACTAGCTGTGGTAAAATATTCAGGAGCTGCAAGTCTCGTGCTACGTAAAGACAGTGCACAGGGATACAGTTTAGGAGGCTAATTGGTAATTAAGTGTTTTCATAATACTACTTAGGTTTCAACTTACGTCTTCCTGAAATCATTTACTATAACATCTAATTAAGATTATTTATTTGTAAGTACATTCCATAATCCTTTTAAATGCCCTGTAAAAACACCTTCAGAAGCATGAGTACCAAGACAACATGTGACTGAAGAACTACTACTCGGAGCTATACGTAAAGCAGAACTTTACCTATGAATAACCACAGCATTCCTCTACAAGATACCACAAAACCTCTTTAACTCAAGTTTCCTTCAGTTCAGATTTATTATGACCTTCTATGAGTTTACCCAAGTCCTCAAGTGATTCATGACAATGCAAAGAAACAGCGAGTCTGAGGGACTGTGGGTCGGATCTGCTCTTGGCTCCTGATTTTAAGACCTGTTTGCTAGCTCTTCCTGTAGTGTATACTACATATATATAGATAAGGATGTGGGACAGTCGTTAGAACTGTGCATTTTTCCCAATATACCACAATTACAGTAAATGCTTGTGTTAATTAACAGGCTGTTACTACAGACTCACACGCATGGTGCGTTCCTACTACAAGTTTAACATCTCCGTATTTCTCAAGCACTGTCTGTGGCATGGGAGGCAACATACTGAGATGAACAATCATCAGCACATTGAGAGACTACTTGAAAAAAACCTCTTGAATGAATGGCACTTCCTTAAAAAGGGGGAAAAAAGGAACAAACAAACTAATCCAAGCACAAGCTACCTGCAGTGTACACCCATGTTTCCTTTCTGCAACTACAGCATGGGGCTTGGATCACTCAGAGACCAAATAGAAATTATCTTCAGGCGTCTTACATCTTCACTGCTTCCCTGTCATCCTTGTCCTGTCCCTTTACAAGCCCAGATTTATACACTGCTTTTTCCATCCCTTATCACTCTTTTGTAATTAAAAAAAAAAAAAAAGCCAAAAAGAAGTGCTACTTCAAACATCATAGAGCTCCTTACAACAATCTATGCCTACTTGCACTGTTCGAAGGGGAGTGTTGCTGCAATGTTTGAGAGAAGTAGATGCAACTTCTTAAATTCTGTTTTACTCGGAGTAGTTGCTGTGCACACACCAGGACTGCACACAACGTCTGCTAACATTCAGAGCTCACAGGTCCAGCCACCAGATGGGAGATTAAAGGAATCATTCAAATCCAGTTTTCAGTGTCTGGCTTTTGGACACAGTATCAGCTGCTTAAGATTTTAGGATTTCACTGCGATGCAATCTGCACACCCAACAGTTCAAGAAAAAGCAACTGCTCTATTATTTTTTGAATTAAAAATATTGGCAGACCAGAAGTAACTTCCCCAACATCAGGACTACAAGAATACTGTCACACATGGGGTTTTTGGAAGAAAATTTGCCCTTGCACTCTTAGGTCTGGTATTTTACAGCTCCAGGAATGCTGTCCCCAGACTCTCCCCATGGCATTCACCGACGGGGTACATGCATGAAGGTCCCACTACTTCAAACCCCTCCCACAGAGAGAGATTTGTCACTGCTCTTTGGTCTGAGTGTACTCCCAAGAGGGCAGTGCCATCGTTCTCAGGCATTATGGCTTGGATGAGGTACACAACCCGAAAAGGCAGCTCTGTTAAAGCCCTTATGGATACATGGAACCCAGCGAGTACAGCTGGCATCATACCCAACGCCGCTTGGTTACCACGGCTGGTTGGGACTGCTGGCCAAGGACTGGCATTAACATGTTGCATTTTCATTTCTAATTCTATTTCTAGCTTCTTTCCTGTCACAGGCAAAGGCTTTCCTAGCTGTGCCTCCTCTTGCTTCTTTCTTCTTCCAGGCTGGCAAGCTGATGAGCAAGTCAGTTCTCAAGCTTGCGAAGGATCAAACACCATTCCAGGCTCCAGAGGAAATTTTCAGAGGATTTCTGAACTGGTCTAGGTTTTCAAATTGAAAGAAACCAGCAAAATGCGTAAACTTGTTTTCCCTTTTTGCAAACAAACTTCCTAGAAAAGTCATCTTAGCAGGAGGATTGCTAAACCTGAGTTTCCTGCACTAAGAGTTAGCATTCCTTGGGAAGTCAATAGTAGAGAATGAAAGTTATAGCGTGCCTGTTCCCACCCAGAGCCACTTGGCTATTTTAATGCATTCACAGTAGAGATTTAATTGTCTCTTTCACAGAACATATTAGGTTTTGTTTTCCTGTTATTAGTGTTGCAAGAAATTGAGCAGTATTTGAGCTTTTTCCCAGCATAGGAGAGATTTAACATTTGAGAAGTTTTCTAAATTCTTTAACATACAAGTTAAAATTACTCCAGGAGGAAATGCTGGCAGGTCAATTTACTTGCAAGGAAGAATTTCTAACTTTTAATAAACTGTGTCTGAAAATATTTCTGACTCTCAGCACTGGACATTTTCTTCAAGAGCCTTATTACAGACTGGTAGAAGCATAATTTTGATGAAACAAACAATGGAATCTTGAATTTGATTCACAGTTGAGAACAAAAAAGTATCTCAAGCTACTTCACCTGCTCTGGTGATTTGCTTTTTTGTTGTTTCTAGTTTGGTTTTGTTTTCACCTGGGTTATATCCATTTGCATGTTATTTACTACTGGCAGGGGAAAAAAAGTGTTTTTTCCTTATACTCAACACAGAACAGCAACAAATATGCATCAAAATTTCAGTGAAATTACTTTTCTTCATATTCTAATGACTGTCTAATTTTAACCACTCAGTATTCATATGCAATTTCTAGACAACTGTATTGAAAATGCACCATATATTTTAAAAGAATATGACAGAACAGTTAGTTAAATGTTGTATGAAAGATCCATTGTAAATTAAAAATTAAAAAGTATTCAACAGCTCTAAGAGTTCAAACCCATCTGCTGCTATAAATTACCTTTTTTTCCCCCTCTGCATCTCAATGTAACCATATGCCATGGGATAGTAACTGACATTCAAGCATTCTCTTCCAATCTCTGTTTACTCAGAGCATACGTGGTTGACACTGAACCACTGCTTCTTCACTCCCACTTGTTCTAACCACTTCCAATTAATATAACCACACTGTCTTGTGCTACAATGACATTGTCATTTTAGTATGTAGGCTAGGATTTTTATACCTCCAAAGGATGGGACAGGCACCCCCTGTTAAGTTTTCAAGAGGTAAGGGACGTTGAAGATACAACCCATGTGCAAAGAAGGATCATCTGGGTACATTGTTTTAGAATCACTGCGGTTTAGATTTCCAATTCAGGCTTTAGTTTTGCCACCACATGATCATTATGCTTACCACTGTTTCAAACATGTCATCAGAAAACAAAAAAAAGTATTCTTTTATTTCACAAGGACTCGGATTCTCTTACTATTCCATCACAATAGGGGTAAAGGCACTGTCACTGCAGTGCTGAGTGGATCATCCTAATGTCTCACATTAGTTTCATGCAGTTAACCTCCCTGGTACGTGATACAGAGAACGCACGACTGCTGATGTTCACTGTTATGACATGAGTTGAGAAAATAATTTCCATTAATCCAAAGTGATTAAAGTTCATTTTGCTTCTGTCTGTCGCACAGCATACAGTAACACACTGGAGTTTCACTGGCATCCTTTAATAAACCTGGGCTCAGTTCGCTTTGGTTTAACGGCGCTGTAAAAGCTCCCATATCCCCACACACAGTGTTTGCCCAAGAAACTAAAATTTAATAGATACAAATTCCCTTTGGCTGAACGTGCAATAGCAGGTACTTGACTTAACCAGCTGCTGCTGTTAGAAACACAGATACACCGACAGGACGAGCTTCACGCCTTGCAGTGATAGAAATGAGCAGATGCTGCACTAAGCAAGACAAACTGGAGAATATGGGCACAATCAGCATCCCAAAAGCAGACAAACAGCAGCACATCCACCTAGGCAGTACTTCTAGCCCACACACCCTGTCTTTCACAGGATGGATTTAAGAAATTATATTAAAAACCCTTTAAAAAAAAAAATAAAGAGGGAACCAAACCCCAGGGCTTTGACAAACTCCCTGTTTTGCTGATTTTCTAATTCAACAACTCCCAAAGCTCTTAACAAAAAGATGAGTTTGGTGAGCTAAATACAAAGCGATCCCCCATTCTTTTCCTTAGTACTGCATCTGAATCCTAGCAGTGGTTGAACACTGACACTGAAGGACAGATAGGAACAGGTAAGGATGGAAAGGAACGTCTCCCTGAAGAGTTACCTTGTCTAATCCCTCTTAAAGGTGATATTAAACACACAGGGTGCAATTAGGTTCTGCTTATGCTCATCAGAAGTCTCTACAAATATTAAATGCACAATGTAAAAACAACCTGCCAGCTCTGGGAAGGAAGAAAGCAGGCATGGCTAAAGATGAGTTCAGGACTTAAATCTCGACCTCTAAGTGTTAATGCAACACCCCTATTACAGAATCACAGGGGTTGGAAGGGACCTCGAGAGAGCATCAGGTCCAACCCCCACACTTACATGCAGCTTGTCTTTGCTAAATACGATGTATATTTTGTATCACCCAAGTTTTTATGTTTCTACTCATGAGAACATGGAAATAAGACTTCACAGGGCAGACCCGACAGCAGGAAAACAACCGACTGTCTCACAAGGTTTCCAAGCCAGTCTTACAATCGCTTTGCTACACTCTTCATGCCAACAGAGCAGACAACTGAAGACATGAGCGAACAACGTAGTCTCTTTCCAATGAAAAGTAGTAAGTTTTCTTAAAAAGGAAGTTTTTCCTCACATTCAACTGAAATCTTTCTTGATGGTGAGATCTGAGAGCATCGAAGTGTCTCTAGGGGAAAGCAGCGGGAGCATCACCAGAGCCTGGGTACGTTAGAAAGTGCTCTGCAGGGAGCAGTTGGCGCTGACAGACAGCATGAATTAAGGTGAATTGCAGGTGGGGCCTGGAACTACTGCTTTCCTGCCAAAAAACGTGCATGTCTCAAGGAGGGAACATCTACAGCAGACAGGGAGCAACATAAGCTGCATGAAATTCACACCATTCGCATTCATTAATATAACAATAACGAATAATCCAGACGCCCAGGTAGGAAAGGCCAGCAATGACAGTGAATACGCAGGTGAACGGTGACACTGCTGCTGCATCAGAGATGCAACACAAAAAGCTGTGTGTCCACCCTCCTATCAGTTCCTCATACAAAATCGATCAGTGCTGGGATGTTTTTTTAAACATTTGACTATTGAAGTCTAAAATATATTCAAAGCACCAAATGACACCTCCACAAGAGGTGCTTTTTCAGCCCCAACACGGTTTAAAAATACATTCTGCATGTTAATGTTCTATCTCTGCATAAAAGTTTGCAGAAAAAATCCTTATCACTTTAAGGATAAAATATTCAATTGAAGCATCAGTGCCAGATAACTTCACAGAAGCTAAAGATACAACGTTGCAAACCCCTTTATGAGACTTTAGTACTTAGAAATGAAATTGTAAATGGGGAAGTGCAGATTGCTTTGATTTAGAAAATTGTTGCCATTAAACAGTTTACAAAGAGCCTAGTGTTTCAGCATCATTATCCCCAATGTGTCAAAGTAAGCGGTTTCACAATATTTAAAGCACTCCCAACTTCCTCATAAATATCATTTATATTCCAAGGCTGCTACTCAGCATATCAAGAAATATCATTTACATTCCTCTGTAGTTACGTAGCGTGATTACCTGAACAGATATACTCTTACTTGACAAAAATAATAAGAAAACAAAAGGCCAGGGCTGTTTAAAAGGTTTAACAACTAAGACAGTCTTCATGATGTATGGCAGTTTTTTACTGATGTTTTAAAAGCACAGAAAAATATCTCAATGGACAATGAAAACAATCTTTGAGTCCTTTGATCACTGTATTTACAACTCAACGTGTAGTTGTATACATGTGAGTACCACACACACCTCAAGGGGTAGGCAATACCATGTGTTGTATATTTTTTCCCTTTCCAGACTTTTGGGTACAATTTGCTGCATAACAACTGGACTGAGGTTTCCTTTACTTAACTCTGTGAGAGCTGAGCACTGTTTGCTAGCCAGCCTATCATCAACAGATGCTTTTGGTTTGTGTGCATCAAAATCAACTTCATTTGCCTGGCTGTACACACATCTTGGAACGGTAGATTTGGATTTACCTGGATTTCTCCTCCCCACTTTCCCATCTTCCACTTCTGTATTTTACTCTTTGGATGGGTGACATTCAGATGACAGTGCTGGGTAATCAATAGCCATAGTGACAGATCACCACAGGGGCAGGTTACAGCAGAGGATACACAGTGACTACAAGGTTAAACTTGTGAGAGTTGGGATAGGAGGGGGGAACAGCCAGCTGCATCTGCACCCATCAGCTGCTGACAAGGAGGAAGCTGCAATCCCTGTTCCTGTCCCTCTGTAGTAGGTCACTTTACACCAGTGACATGATGACCCAGGAGAGAGAGGAAGGAACACTCCAGTTAGAGAAAATAGGCTTTATTCAGAGCACGCAGGTCACCAGACTCTTATGTCAATGAACCAGATTTTGCTGGTCCTTGTGTGCATGGAACAACCAGTTTGGCTTTATTCTCTGCCTCTAGCCTGGACAACTGGCACAGAAGCAGAGGCAGGGAGAGGCACAGACAGAAAAGGGCCACCCATGAGCCGTAAATCGAGAGGCACCTTCAAGTAGACACTCATCTCAGCACAAGCAAATGAATACCACAAGAAGCAAACCAGATGGTTTAAGTAAACTGTTATTGCTAGGGAAATGGCTGCTTGCTGAGAAAATCTTGACAAAGGTAAGACAAATTCCTCCAGAATGTATTAAGAAATCTAAATGCATCAAATCAGGATAGATGATCTGCTATCTAGGTTGTTTTACAGGCCATTTCTCATGAGCTACATTGCTGACCTGATAATTCACTTTCAAATGGTGACAAAGGGAAAGGAAGAGCAGCATTGCAGAGAGCATGGAACAGGGAAGATGGGAATGAGAGGGAATGCAGGGGTGCATAATGACAGAAACATCAACGTAGAAGATACTTTCCAGAAAGCTTCCAGAAAAACCCAGCTAGAGGGGATAGTCTCACTGTGAAAGCACAAGACCAGCCTCTTCCTTATGCACCAAAATGGTAAAGAAACTGATGATGTGAAAGGAGCAGAATTCATAGCTCAACTTGCTGCACTCTGGTGCTCCTCCCAGACAAGGTAACGACAGAGCATTTGTACCACAAGGTGAGACAAACGAGGCTTGTCTTGCTTGGAAATGACAATTTTGCATTGCTTATTAAATCTGTTCTGTTGTGCTTGCTTTAACAGGACTGAAAAGCCTCAGTCAGCTGCAGGCTGACACGTATGAGGCTTCAGGGAAAGGCTGTACCGTTAGCTTCTCTTGAGCCCAGTGGGATTTGTGAAAGATCATATGAAACTATTGCCTCCCCAGGTCAGTATTTTACTGCAGCTATGGACTAAGAAATGCCTTCTGAGCAAGAGCAGCCCTAGATAGTTGAGAATATAAATCAAACTCATCAGTTTATCCACTGTGCAGTGAAGATTTTATGTCTTTCTCTTATTTGATGTCATTCCAGATGACTACTCCATACCCAGTTGCTCCTACACTCCTATTTGCAGAGCTCACTGTACCTAAACTGCGTTGGTTGGTGTGTATGGCAAAATAGAGAAAACACAGGTCAAAGGTGCACCACAGGTTAGGCTGGAGTGGCTTCTATTGCCACAGGTCAAACTACAACTTTAAGTGCATCTACTTGGATAACTTTGTATCATTTTTATCATAAATGCCATTGATTTCCAGCATGTGTGCATATAAAGTTGGCTAAGGGCAACTGACAGCTCTGTTCTGCTTTAACAATGGAAAAGCAGCATGGATCTAAGGAAAAAACCCAAGGAATTAAACTGGTTTTTGCAAAAAATAATGAGCTAACCTACAAAATCACAGGCCAGTTTAACACAGTAAAAGGAAACTAGTTCATTTAGGCTACAAATTTTAGGTGACATCATTCTTTTAGAAACAATTTATCATCTTCCCTCTAGCCCTATTTTTAGCTTTTCCTTCCCTGTTTTATCATTAGAATACAGGAAAGAGGCCAACAATTTCAATGCTTTACTTTAAAATTCCTCAAATTCATGAAGAAATCTCAAAACCCACCACAACAGATTTGCAGTCTTTAAGGAACTTTTCAGGAACCCTTTAGTGGGTTCCTTCCCTCTCATCACCCTCCAAAGGCAGAGTCTCCCTCTTCACTTCTCCAAGCCTTGTACATGCTGCTCCACGGCACAGCATCAAAACCAGCTAAACCTACAGCAACTCCCAAGTCATTAACACCCAAATCCACGTCTGTGTGGAAGTGAGAGAAGACTGGATGCATGCAGAGATATCACTTTCTTTTCCAGCATTCAGGAATGTTCCCCACAGAGATGAAAAATCCCATGGCTAACCCCATTGCATGTCCTGCTCCTTCCTTTACATTTCTTTGCTACCATTGCCATGTGATTTTACCAGGAGCAAAATCAACCTGGTGAGTAGCTACAGAAAAACAAAGATATTTATCCCATTTTATTTCTTTGCAAGAAGACATCCAAAAGAAATCCAGCAATTTTATATGTTTGAGGGGAGAAACCCATCTTTCTGCACAGATGTGCAGCTTTTGTCATTTGGCAGAGCTGCAGCAATTCAAACCCTATGATTCTGCAGAGAAACTCAATTGCTATGACATCCCAAGGCAGTTCCAATTTACAATTAAATTGTTACAATACAGAGGTTTGTTTCACTGCAGCACTGATGCAAATTGCTGTGCACCACTTAGGGTTTTTTTTTTGGGGGGGGGGTGAGCCTCCTACACAATTCTCCCTGTTCCTGCCCATCTGCCTAGCCTGTTTTTCCACCTTATCACACCTGCCACCCTCAGCCCCACGGGGTTTACACAGGAATTCTTCTCCTATTCCACCGTATAGCAACAGCTTAGGAACAGCTTGTTTTGGACCCAGTGCAATGAAGGTAAAAATAGTACAGTGGTTTTATAAAAATCAATTAGGATTCTTACATTTACCCATTAAGAGCACAGAAACCCTGATCTCCACTCCACGGCAGCAGAGTGGTTTACTTTTAAGCATTCACAGACCACCCGATCCTTTTAGCATCCCAGTGTTTCTTTTTACACCAGTAACACAGTCTAGATGGAAAGAGCAGAGCTTGAATTCCAGGGAACTCACCACGTTCTCACAACAGCACCATCATCTTAAACAAGTTATGTCTTTTCACTGTGCTTCAGGTTCCCCATTTCAAAGGGGGGTCTAATTATCCTGATGAAAACCAGCTCATACACAAGCACCACTGCATGCTGCTCACAGAGGCTGGGGAGTCTCCTTCTCTGGAGAGATTCAAAACCCACGTGGATGAGTTCCTGGGACAGCTACTCTAGGTGATCCTGCTCTGGCAGGGTGGGTTGGACTAGATAATCATTTGAGGTCCCTTCCAACCCCCATCATTTGGTGATTCTGTGATTGGAGCAAGGAACTTAGTTACCAGGCTTCCACCAAGGAGCAGCTGGAGTGCCTCAGCTTCCCAGTTGAGAACTTACTACTGTCTGAAAATCAAGTCCTTTAAGAGAGTACTTCAGAAGGTCAACATCTACAGATTCTAATCAAACTCTGAAAACGTTATATCACTTTATAGAGGCTGTACTGAAAAGCAATCAGCATCGGCATTGACCTTTCAAAAGCATAATAAACTTTACTCAGGCCTCTTAGGACAACCTGATACACAATCTGTTTGTGCTCAATTTCTCTTGAAAAACAACACATCAGGAACACAACAGTTATATAAGCACAGGGAAAAACATGGCAGTTTCTTAATATAGAGGCAGATTAAGTAAAACACATAAAGTCTCAGAAGAGCTGACATAATTATAATAAAGCATTGTTTTAAGAATCTTAACTGGGATACATCTATAGCCATAAATGAATAATGTATATGGCCAATTCCAAATACATGCAACGGTTCATTAGATTTGCCTTCAGTGGCAAGAAGTTATGAATCTATCCAAGAATGCTATTTTGCTGTTCTATATACATTAAAAAAAACCCTCAAACCAACAACCCAAACAACCAGCAACCCAGCCTGCTGTACACAGACAACTTCAGTCCCACTCACTAGCAGGTGAGGTGAGCTCAGCAGTACAGTAACCCTGTGTAACCCTCCAAGAAGTAAAAGGAAAGAAGGTGATACCTGTGTACCACTGGACAAACCCAGGCACTTATGTGGCATCAAAGACATGGAAATTAAAATAAAAAGAATTTTAAAATCATGCAGGCATTAGATTCTCCCAGCTGACCTGCAAATCAACATTCCAGAATTCCTAGAAAATCCTGGCTTCCAATTAGCTCTCTTAACTAAGATGGGCAGGTGATGTGTTTTCACATCACCTCATCTATTCTTAACAGGAGCTGCTGGATGCTAAATAGGTCTTGAAACAAATGTGATTGATAGCACTTCTCTCACTCAAACGCACTTCCAGTAATGCATTCATTGATCCTATTGCTTCTCACCCTCGCTGTTCTCAAAGTCCATGTGGAATAGGGAAAAAAAATTCCATCTTGGCAAGTATCAGAAGACTTAAATAAAGTAAAAGAATAAGCATACAGATGGTGGCAGGGGAGGACTTGAACGTCCTACAGCCTGCTTTTTAATCATTAGTGTATTAGCCAGTGTAGGCCACACCCTTGAATGGTATAAACCCATGTGGTTTCATCAGTTTTAGGACCCAAAGAGACCTTACAGAGGCTGAGAGTCTAATTCATTAATTATCTGATCTTGCACACCTTATCGAAGGTCACGCTTCCATAAGCAACCAGGGAGCTGTGGTTCACCGTATGGGAAATAAGTGAGAACTAGAAAACACGGTTTAAAGACCAGAACAGAATGAATTCCCTAAAATCACAGTAAGAAGTATCCTTCATGTGCCTCTCTTCTCTTCCAACAGAGCATACTGCAAAGACGGTGTTTCTATGAAAACACCCCGCTAGAATCAACCCTGTACATTTTCCATGGTTCTCTATTTATTCATCCCACCTCTGCTGTGTCGTCAGAGCTCGTACTGTGACTGTGGGATATACAGAGAGGCTGCTTCACCTAAATCCCCACCACATCAGAAATGCAAAGCATCAACGAGATACGTTTTTATCAGCAAAGTCTTTCACACAGACTCTGTAATTTTTTTTTTTTCCTGTTTGATCCTTTAATATTAAAGATGCTTTGTGCTTCAAAGATGTTAAGTCAAGGACTTTGTTTCTAGGCTTCTAACAAACCTTTACTGCCAGAGTGCTGTATCAGAGTGTGCCTCATAGAATGAAATCTCAACGCTTCGAGAGGGCTGTTATTCTTTTTAGTATCACCATCAGTTAATAGAGCTCTAAAATCTCAACTTGGATAAACATTGATTGACTTTTGAAATGGTATTGATGAAACCACTGTCTCATGCCACTTCTTATGAACAGTATTTAGAGTTAAATTACAAGCTTTTAACGGTAATTTAAATTGTTATAAATAAGGAACAACTTAAGAGATCCACAAGCATTCTAATTGTTTTTAACTTGTACATGACAAATATGAAACAAAACAGGGGCAGATAGAGAGGTAAATTTTCAAGAATAGATGTTACCAGGTCAGTTTTTCATTGTTCTGATAGTGCCCAGATTCAATTTCACTGTTTCATCTTAAATTGGGTAATTGCTTCATACTACAGATAAAATGAAAGACACATGCAAGCACTCATCCCAAATACTCATCCCTTCTTTTACTCTTTAAGAACAATCATTACTTTCATATGCAGAGCTGTGTTTATCCTCCTCTTCCCAGCTCACAACACAACACTAGTTTGAATAGAAAGACTGAGAGGGAGAGAAACAACAACAAAGAGACCCCACGGCAGCAGCAGCTGCAGAGGACAAGTACTTTGGAGGGGGGGAACAACAAACACCAAGCTACATTCTGTTTCCCCAGGGGATAAATACTTCGCTGTATGACAGTGTGCTGCACTTACACAGTAATTTTTAAACACACATATCACTTCATTCCGGTGAAAAAAACCCTGGAAAGCTCAAGCATCAGCACATTAAACAGCCCTGTCATGGTTCATATCAAGTTCAATTTCATAGGCTTTTATATTAGAGCCCCCAGCACTATCACTATATGCTAATCAGAAAGCTAAAGTGATCCTCTCTCCTACATATATTTCAGATCTTCAAAACACACCTTAGCAATCCAGACGTAATTTAGTCGCACCTTTCTCTCACAACACGAAGAACTTGAAAACAATTTCAGATTAGATCTTAATAGGATTACACCGTTTTAGTTACTGTTGAAGCAATGCATGCAGTAATCCCGGGCAGCATCTCTTCACTCAGCAGTTGCTGTGCAAACGGCTAGGCTGTCATTTGCATACAGCCTGCTTTAAAAGCCTTAAGGCTCCTTCTGAACAATTTAGGTAGAGCTCTCAAAGTTCTGAGCTACATTCAGATGGTTTCAACTACTATACATCCACCATGGGTTGCATTGCCTTCTCTTTCTCCTGGTAACTCCTAAATCTTAGTAGATACTTAGAGATATAGTTTAGCATAGGACAGGTACAGTTGGACTCAATGATCTTAAAGGCCTTTTCCAACCTTGTAATTCTGTGAAATCAGTGATAACATGATGTATTCTCTCACTCTGAAAAAAGTTCAGCTTTTGGCACAAGGGGTTTTTACTTGAGCTAACATTCATTGCATCTGTGCTTAAAAACACCTAGGGAGCTCTTACTGGGGAAAGCACAGCAGTTCCTGAAGCAGGATTCACAGTAGCCATATGTGTGTGACCTGCAATGAGAACCTAAACACCTTCTACACAGAACAGATATAACAATATGGAATAGGGAGGAAAGATTTTGTTTCCTCTGTTCATAAATAATTGCTAGCACAGAAGTTTTAACCTGCCATCCTGACAATCACCTGGACATCCTCACTGCCCAGGGAGAGAGTCCTGTTCACAGATGCTTTATGCAGACATCCTGCTATTAATAATGGAAGCATTTACACCACATCTGTACATAAATCAAGATACTAGCAAAGATTCTACTCATCACTCTCAAATACGCAGCCTGCCCTTAGCTACTATGATGTAAAACAGCCAAATACTCGATAAAAAAGGAAAGTTATATCAATTGCCACATTTCCTGCTTTCTAAACATGTTGCTGCCCTAGGTCTCCTGAGGAGCTGACTGCATGGCTTCTACAGAACAGCTTCCAAGAGCTTGAGCTAAGTAAAGAAGAGCAAAAAACGTCACCACATGCATCCCAAGAGCTTGCAACAATGCAGTCATCAGCATCAGCCTCTAGAAAACAGCTTAACTGAACACTAATTTAAATAAAACCCTTGGCAACCAGCAGCTTTACACCCAACTCACCGAAATCCTGCTTTTAAAGCCAGATTTATCACTGAATTGAGTAATGGCACATGCCAGGAAGATTTACCTATTTTAATCAAGTCACAGAACAGTCACAAACTACTGATCCCAGACCCTTCCCCACTGAGATACAGCAGCACTTCTGACACATCATCTTTCAGTTCCTCTCAGAGAATAGGTGTCCACACCACACACTCGATGCATGGCAAAGGTGTGGAGCTCCTCAAACCGCTGTGCAACAACACCACACACCAGCTGAGTAGCACTGTCTCATTTCTAAAAACCTCAAAGTCAATACAGATTGTAAAGGCAGCAGTCAGGAATGTCCCCCTCCCTAGCCAGCATGAAAAGCACTCTGGTTTGGCCAGATACAAACACCAAAGCAAGGAGAATCTATTTGGAAAGAGAAAATTTCCCACATTGCTTAAAACAAGCACTACAGCTTGACTCCAGGAAGAAGAAGTAGGGGAAAAAAAGGCAAGAAAAAGAGCAGGAAACCCCCCTGTGAGGAGTTTAGCTGCTCCTTTTCACTTGACTAGATTATGGAAAGAGCTGTCGAAGCCCAGACAGGGACTTGGGTATTTCTTAACCTGCCATTTAGAACCCTTTTGTCTCCCATCAGCGTTCCTGCTTTCAAAGAGAGCAATACTCAGAAAATGTATTTTTGAGAGACAGCACTGAATGGCAGAGCTGTCAACAGAGTTAGGATTTCATACATTTGGAACCAGCATACAGACTTTCAGACAGCACTCCAGAGAGAGCTGTGCCGTGTGCTTTAGCACCTGGGGATGCTACGAGCTTGGGAAGGACAAATGCTCAAAGACAAGACGTAGGCACAGGGTTGCCAGAGCTGCCTTCTGGGTTCAGTGCTCCCAGCAGTGCACACAAAGATCTTGTACTCAGCCTGTCCCCCCCCTCCTGCCATAGTTTGCTTCAGGGCTCTGCCTGAACTGGGGTAATGAAACAGCCCAAATTCAATAGCCTCAATCAAGGGGAAAACACAGCACAGGCGTTGCATCGTTTTCTTCCACAGATTTTTCAAGACTTCATTAAAGGGGCACGGGCTGCAAGGACACTTCCATCACAGCTGAATAGGAGAGACAACACTGAAAAAACCCAGAGGAAAATGTTCAGGCCAAAGGAAAAAGGAAACATTTACTGCCCTACACACACGGGTAGGTAGAGAGCAGCAGAGAGGTGCCAGCGATCCCCAGTTCCGGGTACTTGCCAAAATACAAACCTTAGGAAAGTCTCCTCATCATTAGCTTCCAGAGATTTACTACCACTACATTCAAAATATTGCCGTTGTCACGAAACACTGCAATCTTCTTCAAGCAGATGGACTCATAGAAGAGAAGCTGTCAAGCAAAAAGCAGCAAAGTACCAAGCTTAATACAAAGGGCTCTCAGAAAACAGGGAAAACCACGGGGGAAAGAGAATATTCCAAGTAGGTTTTCTCTCCTCTGAAGGACAATGTAACTTTGTCAGTGCTCATTACCTCTAGCACTCATTTTCTGGCTCTATAACCCAGAAACAGAACACTCCTGGCTGTTGCAAAGCAGAAGGAAGTTATGGTGGAGGTTTGAGCTCCCTGACAATAAACAGGACGTGCTTAGGACACTCTGAACTGTCTAAATTTGTCTGTAAGAAATGACAATGTGTTAGCAATGGTAACATCTATATCCAAAGAAGGTTTTCACAGTCCTTTTTCTTTCCAGGAGCAGTGACTGTTTGACCCCAGTAAACAACCTGCTTCATGACTGTAAGGTAGGTGCATCCCTGGGACACATGGTACTGGCCTGTCATGATGTCAGTTGTTAATGTGCCATCATTACTCACACAGATATGGAGAAACTCATCCATTATTTCCAATTTCAGAGCATTTGGCAGATTTTTGTTTCTAGTTGCAAGTTATGGCAGATCCTACCCTGAATTCTTTTGAAGGGATTCTAAATCTAATTCTACCCAATGATTCAGAGCTCTGGAAGCTTATTCAGAGGTTTTGTGGATGCTTTATGAAATCTAAAATGGTCCCCAGGCATCAGAGAGCTTGTAGGAGTACCCCAGGCACTGAAGGTTTTTCATCAAGCAGAGAATATACTATGGACAGATATCTAACTGCCTGCACAGCCTATAGTAGTAGTTCTGACATTTTCAAGTGACAGCAAGTGCTACAGGCAGTCAAAGCACAATTACGTATTTGACAATTATGTCATCATGGTTAAGCTGCTTGGATAGATTTGCAAGCCTTTGAGAGGAGGTGGCAGAGCAGGGTCATAGTTTATGAAATTCATTGACAGCAGTAACCCATCTAAAAAGAACCTACCCTTAATTCACATGCAATTAAATCATTCTTTGAATGGAAAAAAAGCAGAACAACGCTTCTGCTGGGGCCAAGAGCACTCATCTTTCTGCTTTTTCTGGCTGATGCATGCAGGACTTGTAACCATTCTCCAGTGGCAGAATCCTGGGCTTGTACCTAGAGGGTCCAGAGCTGAACCTTTCTGCTTGGCAGTAAGGAGGCAGTCGCCCCACGACTGCACCTGACTGGATATAATAGTGTCCCATTCCACATCTACCGGAAGATACATTGCCAATCACAGGCAGATATTGTGCAATAACTAGCAAGATACCATCCTAAGGCAGTATAAAAGCCTACAAAAGCACAACTGAGTTCTCAGGTGGTGAAGCCACAGACCAGAAATATTTCCTTCATTAACAGGGCTGTAGCCAGGAATACTTCTCCTCCCAAACTGCCTACAATTTGAACAGCTATCAGAATGAAGACAGGAGTTCGCATCTTAGTGGGCACATACATGGCCTCAAACATTCCCTCAGGACAAAACTCATTGGTGTTCTGTCCTGCAGTCTGGCAACCATGGCCTTGGGCACAGAGAGGATGAACCCCCTGGAGTAGAGCTGGTGCATTCATATTGCTCACATGGGCTGTTGGAGGCAGTTGGACAAATGGAGAACGAACAGAACACAGGCTCTACGTTCAGCTGCTCAGCAGGCTATGCATCCTGCTCAGAAAGGTATAGACATAGCCAGTGACTCATTCTAAAATGATTTTCCTAAATTGACAAAGGTCTACATCAATATAGCTCCTGTGATGGCTTCCAACAAGGTCAGCTGCTCCCAAGGCACTGAACTAGAGCTGGTGACTCCCATGAGCAATGCTTCTGACGACTACAAATCCACACTGTGCTTGTTCAGCTGACCCAGCAACGGAAGAAGAGTTACCAAATTCCCCTAACTTCTATAATCCCATTTAAGCATGTGCTGGATACCACAAACACACTCTCTTCTACAGTAAAGACAGAGGAATCTAATTTTATGGATACACAAGAACTCTGGGAACAAGCAGATTAATCAGGAACATGGATTGAAATGTTCTGAATAAAAATTCCTGGAGCTTTTCCCCCATGTCACCCATGTTTTGATCTTGACAGTAAATCAATAGTGGCTGTTAATTCAAGGCATAGCATTTATGTGTCCTTATGTGTTTACATAGAAAGTGAAGGGCAGTGTTTACCCAAAAAAGCTATTTTATTTTTTACAAAAAGCATGAAATTAGATTTGTGGGACTAATTAAGTGTAACACGATTCTTTTTTGGTCCCTTTGCACTGTATTCTAGCCATCAGTATGTTACTGTCAACATGGAGACTCAGCAATCCAAAGCTGTCTTGCAATCAACCACTCAGGCAAGTAATACTGAATAGATTTTATTCTGAGTACATGCAAAGAACTCGCAAGATCAATCACCTTCAGGTAGTGTGGCACTATTGTGCCAATTATATCAAGTATAATTAACCACAGAGGATGGCTGCCTTTGCAGTGTTTCATAAATAAAGTTTTACTTTTCATCTGTCAAACCTCCTGTGGTTAAACCCCACTTTTATCACACACCTCTTGGCCAGTGCGTTTCCCTTACCTGATCCCTGGTAGCCAGCATCACACGTATGCCAAAGTCCACTATTTGCTGTGTTAATCCACTAATCCTCAAGCATCTGGGTTTAGATAATGTTTTGCTAAAGCATTAAAATACACACTTACAGAGTAACAATAATGGGCCTTTAAAAAAAAAAACCACCAGCAAAACACAGGTAGGGCATTAGTCACGTGTCAGTTGGGCAATGTGACATCCTTGTTCTCATAAAGCAAAGTTCAGCCAAATATTTTTTTCCTATATATCCTAAAATGTATTAAAATACCAAGTTTTTCATAGGAACGTGATATTTTTATACTTCTTACTACAGCTTTTAAAAGCTGCAGAAATCTTTCTTTTGAGCAATTACAGAAAATAAAAATAAATCTTCCATGAATGAGCTGTTCCATTAGTTTGCAGCAACAGTGCAAATTAAAATGTGCTAAAGAAAGCAAGGCACACAGGAAAGTGGACTAGTGAAGTATGTATTCTGAATATCACCTTTTCTACTTAAAAAAAAAAAATATATCAAGACAAAGGGATTACTTCAAGTCCTGTTTATAGTGCCAAGTGCTGCTTCTGTGAATTCAGAACTTGAAGATAAAAAAGAAAATGATTAAAAATCTTTGCTCTGATGCTGTAAAAGCCCATCTATCCCCAGAGAAGGAGATGCTACGAAAGCAACCAAACCAACCCCAAAACCTAACAAATGAACCAGACAAACAAGGCAATATCCAAGCAAGGGAGAGGTGTGGTGAGAGGGTAGAACCAAGCAATGTGTTGTTGCAAGCAGCTGTTTCCGTAAATAGACATTCCAGGGATTTTATATTCAATATATACACTCTGAATGTCACGCACAGCTTTCTGTGCCACCTTCAGGCTATAATCTGTGACCTCTGAATGGGTCAGTTAACCTTCATTCAGCCCTCATTACACCTCCTGGCTCACCCACCCAAGCTCTGGGTGGCACCCTGGTTCCATTGCTCCTGATCAGAGCCCGTTCTCTGAGCAGCACAGTGAGCTTCATGCATTTCCTTGGCTTCCAGAACAGCCTCCTGCAAGTAATTCTAATAACTTTCTTTTGTTCCAGCCCCAGTACATGACATCAGCCCACTTCTAAAGCCCAGCACCGCAAGACTAATTGGGTTTTGCCACATATATAATAGAAAAGCTTGTAACATTCCCAGTCATAACTTTAGCAGGATGAAAAAAAGAAAATAAATAGGCCTGAGAAGTCACATGCTGCAGATGTAATTTAGGAGAGGCTATTTTTATACTTTAATTTTAATGCAATTTAACATATTAAACTAAAAATGGTTCCTTTGAGATGAACTACAACATTCCAACTTTAACAGCTTCTCAAGTCTGAATGATAATGCACTGAAGCTTAGCTGTGTGCCAATATTTTATTATTTTAAAAGTCATTCTCATTTAGGTTTTGATCCATTTTATGTTCCTTGACACAGATTAAGTTATTACGAAATTAATGAAAATTGTCTGCATGACAGCAGATTTTTTTTCTTTGGGCCTGCAAATATAATTATCCACCCACAGAAGAGAAGGAAAAATGAAGAGAGGGTCTCTATTGCTGACAGATACTGCCCTACATTTTTAACACAGGGAAAAGAACCTGCTGTCAAACATGCAAATCATTTCCAAGCAAGCACCTTCCCAAGGGACCGTGTTTACAACAGATAAAGTAGTAATTGGGAATGCAGCAACTTTTGCTTTTACATTAGCAGGAAACAAGGCAGCATCAAAGCAAATCTCTGGTGAGGCTGCAGCATGTAAAGTCAAGTCTGTGGCAATTTTCCCTGCCAATCAAAGGATTTCCTCTGGATTCCACAAGCTTTGCAAGCCAGACCTCCTCATGAGTAGATCAGTGCTCCTCCCTTGAGAAAAGCAGACTAATATCCTTTGGTTTTAGTGCAGGAAAGGAAAAGGGAACTATGACAAGGACGGGCATCCCAGACCATTAATAAAGTAGGGGAGGGTGTTGTTTATTATAAAAAGTCATCTAGCTGACTGTTTGGCTTTCTTCTATGTTTTAGCAATTGGAAGCACCCAGCTTTAACTCAGAAACGTTACCAACAGTGGCAACTAAGACAACAGTGAAAAGACATGACGTCTCAGTAGTGACGTTGTGGGTCAGATGTTGGGGACCTCCCTTACAAGAACAGAAAATGTCCTGCCTATTCACTGAACAGAGGAAAACAGGAGTTAAATGGATGGGTTTGTACAATGTTTTGGCACCAGGGAATGATGACATCTAGGGGCAGTGGGAGGACCACAGGGATAGCTTGCAGGGAGAATGCCCATCACACATGTAGTGCCAGGACAGTAACATATTTAAGGAAAATTGTAACATTTACAGGTTCTCCTCTTTAATGATTTTGCCTTGTTTTTTAGCAAGTGATAACCACTTACAGATGCAGAACTGTTTGGTGATTTCAAGCTATTTAATAAAATTCTGACATAAGCCTATTGTAAACATACATGATCTGGACAGTTAATAAACAGCCAGGAACTTTTCAGGTATTGCCCTTTGTGGAACATGTCAGGCCTAAGCTTGTACAGTCACTTGAAAATGAAAAACCTCCACAAGAAATCAATCAATGCCCATCACAGCACTGGAAAGCATACAGACACCCGCTCCCGCGCCAGCACCCTCTAATCATATACAATATATTCCTGAAGGCCACACTGCAGCCAACTGATCATCCTATGTTTTATTCACAACCTACTCCAAGTCCAACCTAAAGGGGTTGTCCAAGAGATGGAGTAATTTCAAAACCAGTTTGCTGAGTTACAGGCTTTCTTCTTTTCCCATCCCACAAGCACTGAAATCAGCTTCTCCGAAAGCTTAAGCTGGAAAAACCAAGAGCTTGAAATGAGGAAACCAGAGGCTCACTGCACAGATACAGGAATAACACTGGTCAGAAAAACACTGATTAGAAATGGAACCCATGTTTCTGGGTAGTATGTTAATGCCTTAACCAAAGCATCCCGCTGTACTCTACTCTGCCCTCGTGAGGCCCCATCTGGAATACTGTGTCCAGAGCTGGGGCCCCCAATACAAGAAAGATGTGGGGCTGTTGGAGAGGGGTCAGAGGAGCCACGAGGATGATTAGAGGGCTGGAGCACCTGCCCTACAAAGAGAGGCTGAGGGAGCTGGGCTGGGTCAGCCTGGAGAAGAGAAGGCTGTGGGGGGACCTCATTGCAGCCTGTCAGTCCCTGAAGGGAGATGATAAGCAGGAGGGGATTCAACTTTTTGAAAGAGCAGATAATGGCAGGACAAGGGGGATGGATTAAAACTAAAGGAAGGAAGGGTTAGATTAGATATTAGGGGGAAGTTTTTTTACAGAGAGAGTGGTGAGGGGCTGGAACAGGCTGCCCAGAGAGGGGGTGGGTGCCCCATCCCTGGGGGTGTTCAAGGCCAGGTTGGATGGGGCCCTGGGCAACCTTGTGTAGCTCCAGGCCTGGAGGTTGGTGGCCCTGCTTGTGGCAGGGGGGTTGGAGCTCTGTGATCCTTGGGGTCCCTTCCAACCCAGACCATTCTATGATTCTATCCCCACGGCGACTTGCCAGTCCTTAGTGCTCTTTTCTTTCCCTCTGACTCTCTTTAAGTCCTGGCCTATAACGCTCCCGGTTGCGACACTGGATGTATCCCAGCTCACAGCAGACAAGAGGAGTTTAGCCTTTAATCTAGCTACTTTCTAGGCAGCATGCCTACACCAACTCCAGTGTCATTTAAAATTGCTCAGACGTCTCTGACGCTGGTGAAGTCCATTTGTGATGGTAATGCCATTAAACACTTGTCAAGACAGATTGGAAAGGAGACGGCAGTTTAAGGTCCTAAAAAGTGTTTTTCAGCCTTTTATGAAAAGCTAGGGAATCCATAAGACAACGATATTCTTTTGAAGTTTCTTTCAAAAAAGCAGACATTGAGACATAACATTCCTATTTCTGATAAGCAATAATTTAATAGTTCACAGCATTGCTAAGAATTCCTCAAACTTTGTAAAAGCCAGCACGGTTTCTGTATTTTTTATCTCTCACAGCCAGCCAGATACAAAGAACTGTCTGATATGGGTATTCATAGGTGAAAGGCATCTATTTAGGTCATCTAGTTTGTTTGCCTTCAAGTGCAGACTTATTTCTGGTAAAATATTATTTATATTAAACCCTCTGGGACTAAGATAAGTCAAAAGAGGACAAAAGATGTAATGGATGTGTTTACCTTGACACTAGGCAACTGCAAAGCATCTCTCCAAACCAAAGTTAGGGATGCAAGGACCCTGAAATTCTGGGTCTGGTTGCTCTGCAAGCTGAAAAACACCTTTTAAAGCTCAGAGAATTTTCCAGATGCTTCAGAGACCACTGAGGTGGGTATAGCGCTGGACAGAATCATATAGGATACCAGAAAAAAAGAGACTGCACATGGCTGGGAGAGGAAGGAAGGACAGAGCTTGTGGCAGGTTTACATTCTTCACCACAGCCTTACAGAACCAGCCATGCAGATGGATGTATGTACCATCCAGGTCACATCCAAAGCCATGAGTAGCACCCGCTGCAGAATAGAATATAAAATATTTAAAACCATTGTTGCAGGCCCTGTTGATGCATGTTATGGGGTGGTTTATGTCTTGATTACATGCAGCCAAGTATATTAATTCCATCTTTTATTTCCTTGTCAGCCAGATTTCTTCTGCAGCGAATAGGAAGCCAGAGAACCCTGCCCATGGGAAAGCCAGCAGCTATTGCAGCCTGCCTCCACTGGAATTTGTCTTTTGGAAGCATAACAAGGTCATTTTTAAAAGATGCAAATAAATGGAGAGGGGAAAGAGGAGGAGAGTCCGAGAAGTGATGAGACAGTCCACGTTATTAACTAGCATAAGATGAGAGAAAGGAGGTGGTACTATTCAAAACCCACACCTTTGCTCGTTAGTCATTGCTGAGACACACAACTAAAACATAATACTGGCAAAGGTTCTTTACTTGGCAACGTGTGGTGCAGGCTGGGAGCGATTTACAGACTATAACAAATTGATTCTTTTTGAATTCTCTTGGGTATTACAAGCGCAGGTCTACAGGAACACAGTGGTGCTTCTTCCTGTTTCCCCCTTTTAGAACAGATGAGCAGTGCACACAGGGTCTCTTTCCCCTATAAATAAGTGACTATTGCTTTTACTTGACACTTTCTTTCCATTCACCCATCAATGTCTAACACAGGGAACTGACTCCTGAGCCTCCCCTCCGAATGCCACACGGGATACGCTGCCACAACCGTTTCACACATGTCCTTACATAAAATAAATGCAACACCCCTTCAAAATACCCTAAACAAACTAGAATACAAGTGAATACCTGAAATACTGCCACACCTCATTTCTGCTGTGCTCCAGGCTGCCCAGGGGGGTGTGGAGTCTCCTTCTCTGGAGAGATTCCAGCCCGTTCTGGATGCCGACCTGTGCGACCTGTCCTAGGGACCCTGCTTTGGCAGAGGGTTGGACCCCATGGGCTCTGGAGGCCCCTTCCCACCCCTACGATTCTGTGAAAATGAAGGCTAAGTCAAGTAGTTTACAGTCATCTACCACAAGATATCCCTACAATACTGATGGATAAAGGCAAACAACAGAGGAGGACCCAGAGCACAAATAACCTATTTCACTTATTAAGAGGAAAGCAATCCACAAAGGGTGATCAAGAGCTCTAGACAACCCACTGAAGGTAGACTAAAGTCTTACTCATTGGGTGAGCCTATCAACCAGAGAAGCCACGTCAGACCAGATCTACATGTCCTGAGTTTTAGGGTACAAGAGGGTAATCTGCTAAGAGCAAGCTAAATGGGATTTCAGTTTAAATGCCGATTTCGTTATGTGACGAAGCAGATTGTGTGTTCTCACATTAACGTCTCAGTTACCACTCCAGGCACGGAAAGTAGACACAGAATTAGGGACAGCAAATACTGACTGTAAACTCAAACACACTGAATTTAACTTACATGCTCCCAATGACCAGCCTATGAGAAGGAATTCCACAAGCAGGACAATTACAACTTAGAGATTCATTGACTCGCCTTACACAAAGGGGCTGGGTGTTAAGTGCAATTTGACAATTTCTATAGACACGACACAGAATAATGAAATAAAAAAGCCTGGTGGTGATTCCTACTGCACTGCAGCTTTCAACTGTGTGTATTACCTTGCTGCGTGCCAGTAGGTACACAGATGGGTGTTATATTCCACAATACTGCAGGTTTTCTTCATTTTAATCCACTGTATGACTAGAGGAAATCCCTTCTCTATTACTGCTTGTGTTCACCAAGTTATGAAATGAGTATTTGGTAGATCCTGAATTTACCTGAGAGGTACTGACCATATTTAAGTCATGAATTCATTTCCATCCACCAAGAAGCTTGATATCATTTGAAAGCAAACTGAAAATGAAGAACAGTAAGACTACTGTAAGTAACCATACAGCAAAGTAAATTACTTTCATTCTCACTCCTCCCAAATGTCACCACTGAAAAACCAAACCTTTCTGGATGCATCTTGGAAGTCACATACAGCAAATGAAGGGTGGAGGTATCCACATATCCTCCTCTGACTGCGAAGCTGAAGGTGGGAAACCTGAAGCAACCCCAACAGCTACCCTACTGCATCATCTTCTAACTGGGAATCTGGTAGATCTCAAGAGCTCATCAGTCCCACAAAACCCCTGAGTAAATATGCAAGGTTGCGTGTCTGAAGGAGCACTAACAGGGCTACCCATCTTTCTGAATTAGTCTTTAAGGTTCTTGACACGATAAAAAGACAGTCTCAACAGTCACCTTGTCACAGTCATCTCTTTATTAAAACAATTTACTTTGTGCTGTTACTGAGAAATTTGTAGTGCCAAATCAGGAGGATAGGTTACAACAACAGGAATGGCCACATGAGATTTGCTGATCTCCAGCAGAAACAGTTTAATGACAACCTAGAGGTCAAAATCTGTTTTCATAAACACAGGACATCACCTCAGTACCCTGTATAGGAGTCTATTCATAGAACAGTCTAAATCTTCATTAACACTTGCCAGTGACAAATCTGTTTTACTGATAAGCCACTCACTAGTCAATATAATAACTTCACCCCCAAAAAATTAAGGCCACAATCCTTTGATCAACCCTATTTGCTCCCCACTTTTGAGCACACTCTTCCAGACAATGCAGTAAAGCAAAACAAATACCCTTGTGTTTAAATGTATTAAAAGCTCTCAAGATGCATTATCTGTGGACAGCTACAAGGCAATAAATATCACAGAGTAATCTGCACAAAAAGTGTTGCAGGGGGGGCTATAATTGCCAGACAAAGTCATGGTGCTACTACTGAAATCAAAGACTCATTAGAAATGGCAGCATCAGCGTGCTTAGCCTATCTGATCGAAATCAAACTGACTCACTGGCATCTTGTACGTCCTACACCAAACTAGCTCACACCTAACACTGCCAGTGTTCTGTCTCTGTGTTTCAAGGCCAGTATATGCAGCATCAGATGCTTGAGGGGAATGCCATTAATTGTTTTATTAAACCACCAAGAAAGCATTTTAAATAGCCACAAAGAAGGTTTCTCCTATCGCTGTCCACAGTGCTAGGAGAGAACAGCTTGGGCTTAAAACAAGTTCTGTGCTTGTTCCCAGGAAGGGAAGTTATTTTATCTAAATACATTTTATTTCCTCATCCTCATTCCCTACCCAGCTGCTGTCTCTCTTCAAACTCCGAGCCAACTTAATCCCACGGAGGCAAGGGAAAAGAGAATCTTCAGCCTAAACAAAGAGAAAAATCACTAGAAGACAAACAACAACAAGAAAACCAAACCCAGCTAACAAATCATGAAACAACGTTTCCACCTGGAGGTTTTTAGATGTCAACTGCATTTTGGTGAAAATATTGGAAATGCCAACGTTGTAGATGCTACTCTGAGCTCCACGAAGCAAACATGGTGTGTGAACACGGTGCATGCTGAAAGAGCTAATAAAGTATTTCACAGAGCTTGGCTAAATAAGAAAAAAAAAAATCTTGATAATGTATGTTGAAGTGTTTTGAAAGATAGCATAATGTTTTCAATTCATTCACAGCAAAAAAAAAATAAATCATGCTCACTAGGCCAATTTAAAGTTGTTTGAAGAATGTGCTTCAGCAGTACTCAGCTGCAGCAGATCTCGTTAGAATAAATGATTGTTGATAATTTATAAAAGTTACTTATTCCATGTGCACTCAACTTCCCTTTCTAAATCATCCTTTTCTCTTGCATCATCTCACATCTTACCTATTTTAAGAGGTAGGTTGGAAGCTGCAACCTGCTAGCCCAGGACAATGCTTGGGTGGCAAGTGTTTCTCTCCCCCCTTCCAACTGAACTGCAGAAAAGAATAATCAAGTGGGGAAAGATCCAGATAGTTCAACAGGCATGAAAGCAGCACTGGCAATAAATTAGAATATTGCAGCCCTCTTTATGGGTTTCACACATTGCTTCACAGCTGATACCATACATGAATTTTAAGCAGTCTGCTGGGTCAGGCTTGCTCTTAGGAAGCACTACAAGCCATTACCATGCATCATCATCAGCTAGGTCTTAATAGCAAGCCTTTGCCACAAAGAAATACAGCTTGCTTGCAGGACACTGGAGTCCCGATCTGAGCAAGTATCCCTATGTTACATCAGCAGCAGGGGAGCTTTTTGCACTCCCAAATTTCCAGATGTCTTTTCAGGTGGGATGCCTCTTACACAAGCTCCCACGCAAAGATCAGACCCCATCTAAACCACCAGATGCCAACTCAGACCACAGCAACCTCACAGGTTTTAATCTAAGCTTCTTCCTAAAGTCTCACTGGGGGCTGAGTCAAAAGTCATTGCTTCCCTTTCTGTTTTCCTTCTGCATGACATGGCAAAGAGACCCAAAGGGCAGCAAACACCTGTGGGTATAAGACAATGTTTTGGCTGGACACAACACTTCATTCTGTGGCTGCTCAGCTTAAAAATCCACAAGAACAACAACAAGAAGCAAGAACATGCAGTTGTTTACTTCCAGATGCATTGCACACTGAAAGAATGAAACCATCACTCCCACACGTCCGTTACGTATCCTGGATGGATAATGAAGTTCCTTCCTGTCTACCCAGTATGAAAGAAAGAGCTCAGTGGCTGATAAAACCTATGTAAAGCATTTTAAATACAGATGTCCCAAAGGGGGTTTTTAAAAAACCAAAACAACAAAGAAACAGAACCTCTCCTTTGTGTGAGCTGTGAGCATTTAGTGGATTTTCATTGTGCACATTTGCAAAGAAAGCAAGGGCTAAAAATGGGAACCAAAACCAGGCAAAGCCCTTTCTTCCAGCAGCAGTTTTTTCTACCCTCTCACACCAAGCTGCTTGAGAGGTTAAGTGTGCCCAGCTAGGATGAGAGAATGCTGCAGGTTGCATGATCGTGCAGCGGGTGCAGTTACAGGACCCCGGGGTGGTGGGTGTGGGTTCCCATTCCAAGAGGAGAATCTTTTGTCCCTACAGGTCTGAGGAGATTGTTCCAAAAGCACAAGAATCTCTTGAGAACAGTTCTGCCAGGTTTTTAATGGCTCCGACTTCATTCACGGGTGCTGACAGTTCAGCAACCATCACCATAATGTAGCAGCAGGATTGAATTTATCTCCAGCACATTTATGCTTGTTTTATCTTTTACATGAGGTAAATCTCTAAGAGAAACAGCTGTTAGTGTACACAATGCATATTCAGACAAATAACAACATTTGGTCAGCAGAAAGCAAGCCCTTCACCTTTGATCTTCCTTCATTCAACCAGAAGATGCTGGGGAACGTTTACAGAGAGCATTTCACTAACAGCTCTTTCAGAAAATACAGAGGTAGACCAGCCAGTTTTCTGCACTCTTTCCCCCTTCCACTAACATTGTTCCTGCCCTTTGAAAAAATATGAAATCTCTTGAGTGCTTTCATATCTTCAAGGGGTAAAAGTGCTGAAGAGCACAGCTGTATTTCAAGCACAAACGCACAAATCAGTTTGCAACTGCTGGAAATGGTAAAACCAGCTAGAAATGTCACTCAGAGACACAACCTTACATCAAAGCAATGGGTGATGAGAGCTAAGAATACTGTGGTCACCACTTACAACGTTTTTCTAGTCTTCTCTCTTCCTACAGTGGCATTCCATCACTGTTGGACTCGCAAAGGGGTCTTGCTCTTATGTTTGCCATCTTTTTCAGCATGTAATGTATTCATCAAAACAAACTCACCCCAACCCTGGTGACCAGAAAAAGCAGACTACAGAGAAGAGCTAAATAATATTGGAAACTGAAAGTCCTTAAATTATTCACAGAATTCAAAGAGCACACCGTGGTGTTTCGATAGCCATGTAATTCAGTCAGACATCATAAGCTACAGCCCTGCAATGCTAATTTGGGAGATGATTACTGCTGTAAGAGGTTGATGGCAGTTTCCATTTACATGTATCTCTGGTCTGTCTTCTGAAAAGACTAAGGACCTGCTGAATTCCCAATTCAAGACCATGGCTAAGATCATTTCACTAATCAAACACTAACAATGCCTCACTACCACTCACTGGTGAGCAGTATCACTATGGAACTTTCATTTTCACCAACAATCCAGTGAAACTCCACATGTGCTGAATAATCTTGCAATTGCCCTTTGGTGAAAAATTCAGCATGCAACGTGAGAGTGGGAGTTTATTTGTTGGGACTAATATCTATCAATCAAGTGTTCTCCCATTGCTACTGTACTTCTAAATGTTAAACCTCAATACCCTTGTGAGGGCATTATTACAGTTCCTTAAGTCAAGAGCTATAGCTCTTCTAAAATCAGGAAGCTTCTCCACCTACTATGTACTCTTCTCCCTCCTCCACAGTTTGTCTGGGGAGGTAGAAGGAGGAGACTAGTGTTCCTGTTCCATTTAAGGCATCAAATAAAGTTATACCTGTTTATCTCAAAGAAACTGAACATATCACTGTCTACTCCAAGACCTAGATAAAGTTCTAATGACTCAGAAGATAATCCTGACCCTCAGGGCCTTTTCCTTACATTAGGGTACACAGATGGGAATTTTGCTGCTCATGTTACAGAGTAGGAGGATACCCATCATAAAAGCAATCCTGATTTGCATTCTTGCTCTTCCAACCCCTCACTAATTCCTCAAAAAGGAAGCAAGGAGAGGCTGGCATGTAATTTGTTAAATTACAGCTCTCAGGCTTGAGCTGTTAAAAGTCATGTTTGGTACAATTCAAACCAGAAACCACTACACAATCTCCATGAAAAACCATATATGCAAGAATGAAAGCTTGCATTCAAGTGATTGAAGGGAAGTTATCCAACTCAGCATTAAGCCAGGTACCACATTACTAACTCCTCAATTCAATCAGGATAGAGCAGGAATATTTAAACTGTAGTCTAAATTAGATCTGTAACAATCTTCATAGAAATAGGCAAGTCAAGTAGCAAAGTTATCTTTGGAAAAAATCTATTAGCTGTAATGGAATGATAATCCTCTTAGATTCATTGATGCTGACAGATTAAATACTTTAAATTCATCTTTTATTTTGTTAGCTCATTTGACACAAAATAAGTCCTACATTTTTAATATTATAGTGGGAGTAGAAGGAGTTTTGCTGTAACTGTGCCAAATTCAGTATTAATGGAATGCCTCTGGGTGTTCAGTAGAACTATAAACTATGTCACCAAATGACAACTGGAAAGGACTAAGTTGCTTCCACTCTTCACATACTAGCACTGTTTAGCAGAATCTAAACTAACATTAATGAACTTACCTTCTACCTGGGAAAAGCATTGAAAAAGCTGGATGGGTAACAAGAAGGATACAAGGGGATGTTCCTGGTTATTGTAGTCACAAAGCCTTTCAGAAGGTGAGTTTTCATAGTGCTGATCAAAATGAAATGTTGAGCCCTGCAAACTTTTCAGCATACAGAATTATTTATTGCCTAGCCCTTTGCAAGAAATTTTGAGATGTTTGCTTTCACTCAAAAATAAATAATGTATACCAGGCCTAATATCTTCATTATTTTTAGCTGATTATGGGCCCCCAAAACCCCCAACCTAGCAAAAACCAGAATGGATGCAGCAGGCACAAAAATAAGCCAGATCTCCAGCATTTTGCCCCCTGTTACTCAGCCTTAGCTTAAGATACACCAAGTTATTCCATTTGGGATCTTCAGATTTGAGCCATTGATTCTATAGTTCATCATGGTAAATAAGAGGTTTTTGCACTGCTGTATTTATCACTGGAATACTTTTCAGCTACTTTCACTCTTTTTTAAAAGGGAAATTACTGATCATTTGCCTATGAACCATAAAAGGAAACTCAATGCCTTAAAATGCATAATTATCCAGGGGAAAAAAATAAAATGAAATTCCAGAATTAGCAAGCTATTGCAATGAATCTGGATTTTTTCAAAATTACTTGGCTCTGAGACCTACATGATGTGAATAACAACACTCAGGACTTTATCTGGAAGCTTGCACTGAGGACGTAGTGCTGAAGAGGAATGATGCACATTAAATATATGCACCACCTTGTGTCTTCCAGTGAGTTCGTTATGGATCTGCAGTGCACAGCTCTGACAGGCTAACTGCTACCCAATGATACTGCTCTACTCCACCCTGTGTTCTTTACAGCCAAGTTAAAAAACCCAGAAGTCCCATCTGAAAATTAGCATTATGTCTCAGCAGCAGTAAATACCTTCCAATAAATCAGCAGCAGCAGCGAACACCTCCAGAATCAGGAGTTGAAATTAATATTTCAAGGGGTAATGGCTTACCACAGATCTTTAGTGGTTTTAAATCTGGGCTAGAACATAGCTAACCTGAAAGATCTGTCACCATAGAAGTCACAGGCACATCTGTTGAACTGCAAAAGAGAGATGGTTTTCTGTGAAAGGTTGAATTCAATTAATGGAGCAGGATTTGTTTTGCTGTAATGCAATTTATTCTTAGGAAAGGTGTAAGTATAGAAGCAATTTTGTGAATAACTGTTCACTATTCCTAAGTAATCTCAGTGTTTGCTCTTTTTATGCTCATTGTCTGCCAGGATTCCAGCAATTCCATTTCACAGGTGGAAACACTCACAGCAGAAAAGTTTTAGATCCAAAAAATGCAATTCTACCAAAAAAATAATTAAGTACCTCCATCCAGAAGCAGAGCCATTTAACACTTCTTTTAACCAGTTACAGATGAGCACCCTGCATGGTATGTCAGCGTTCTGTGCTGCGAGCCAAAGAGCACTAAACCACACACAGAACAAAACCCAAACTCTTTTGGGTTATCCTACCACAAACCACCCTCTCATCAACCAGGAGCAGATTTTTTTTATTAAAAAAAAAGCTTTTTGACATTCAACACGACTTAGACATCAAAGCATGCTATATATTAATTGAATTCTCCATCAGAGCATAAAGGCAAAGAGCAGCCCTGGAAAAAGGCAGAAGGCATTTTTTAGAGGTTCTCCTATTGCTGTTCCTGTTGCTTCTTTAAAACTGGCACGGATGTGAAGAAACAAAAGGGAGCTCAGCTGCATTATTCCCATTCATTGTGATTACTCCTTCTATGTCTAGACACATTCAATAAGCTTTATCTACAGATTAATGACACTCTTATTACAGGGTTTCAAGTGCTGAGGCACCCATCGGACTGTCAAAGAACAGAAGCCATTTACAATCACACCCAAACCCTCATGCACTGTACATAGAGCAAGAAACATTGCCTATTGCCTCCCAAAAGGGAACCACAAAGTCACTTTCTGTAAGGTTACAGTTCTAGAGCTGGGACTAAACCACAAGTACGTTCAAGTCCAAACCAACCCTTCACCACTGAAGTTCCGTGATCGTGATGATGGCTGCAGAACTGGGAGTGACTGCAGTCCAGATAGCACAAAAACTGGTCTCTTGGCCTCCACAGACTGGATGCTACAGCTTCATGTCACTTCTCTCTCACAAAGTTGCCTGGCCTGCCTGTTAAAGGCAGAACCTCTGCTAAATTTGTTTTCTGTGGAACAGCAGACCGACAGAGAACATACTTGGCATCTAAACTGAGTCACCTCACAGGCCAGCGTACCCTCAGGTGGCAACCTGGTCCCAGCCAGTATCACCTGGATGCAAAGCAGATAATCAGCATTAGGACTTCCCAATTTCCATTGCTTTTCCATCAAACTGTCCACACCCTGTCTGCTTCTCCTTTCAATTGCTTGCAATAGGTTTGTGGCTTTCAGAAACTCTAGAGAACATTGTTACCTAGAAATTAAGGTCACTGGCTGCTTTTATTTTTCTCTTTCCTTGTCACATTGAGCAGAGGTATCCAACGAGATATTCACAGTAGGAATTTCAAACATTTATTTAGCACTTCTGGGGTTTTAGTACAATATAGAGAGTCTAGGATAGCAGTGTGCTGAAATGTTCCTGATGCATCCATCACATACATGCTCTTGCCTGAGAAACCACATCACTTAGTGATTGTTCTGCCTCAAGACAGACCACACTATTGCACAAAGACCACCTTGTGGAAGTAAATGAGTTAGATACTGCCTATTCATCCTCATCAATAATCCAAAGGCAAGCTAATTGCTGAATAAATTCAAACTATGCTAAGGTTCCTAAAGGAAATATTTTTAATTTAAATGGAACTAAATTAATGCATCAGGGCTTCATTGAGATCTGTAACTTTGTAAAATTAAAATAAGAAACAGGCAAAAAGCAGACAAAAATACCTCCAGCAGCAGTCACCAGAATACTCATTAGGAAACACCATGTTTAAGTGTAATTGCCCTCTGACATCCCCTGTATGGAAGTTCCTGTACAGCGCTGAGCACTGAGCAGTATCGGGCACATAACTGGGCTCTACCTCCCTCTTTATTAACATTTTGAATGGTGCTACAAAAAGGGCTCCAAAGGGTGGGTGGGGAGGGGAAGCGAATGAAAACAACATTGATCACAATTATGCAGGTAAATGACAGGGTTTGGATTACTTAGGCTTGCACATAGCATTAGCATCTTCTAATACCCACTCGCAAGATGCTCTAAAACGTGGCTTATTGACTCCTAATGAGATAATGGAACACACAAATACTCCTGCTCTACGATAAGGCCACGTGATACTACATGAAAAAATAAAGTTCTTTTAAAATAAAAATAGAAAATGAGACATTTCTCTATTTTATACAAATGAATCTGACCATCTGCTTCACTGCAACAGCAGCAGCATCCAAAACCAACTGAAACAGCAGCCTCTGGTGTTAAAATTCTGCTTTCTGTCTTTTCTCTGAGACTCCACCTTTCACCAGACAGCAAGACTGAAAACATCAAAAAGATACATCAAGTGGCCCTGAGGAATCCTTTGCACCGTAAGTAACCTCCCATCTCAGCATAGATCGTACTATTTGTGTTTGCCTGTTGAAATGCACTGGGAAAACATCAACAGATCAGCTTCTATTCTGCACCGGTGAAAATTCATCTTGATACCAAGTCCTCTTACTGTACAAAGATGGAAATTCTTCTTTCACAGCATGGGAAGCTCATTCCACCCCTGTACAGCCCAAGCTCCGTTCTACACATCTGAGCAGGCAGAAATGACACATCTCTGGAGCACATCCATGAACAAGCACACGTGTGTGGGATAAGCCAAGAAAACCCAGCCCTGCAATACACCACCTTAAAGGTCAGGATTATCCCAGCGTTCCAAAAATGAGATGTTTTCAGAGATGTGTGCATTAGGAAGAAAGGGTGTGATGGAGGCTGTGCACACCCCACTTCCAGGACAGGATTACAAACAACTCTTCAGGTTTTTGTTTGAGAAATACAAGTTAAACTTCGTGCCATGCTCTGAGTTCCAGAAATACACAGTACGATCCCTGTGCAAAGCAGCAATAACCCCAAGTATTATCAGAGTGCAATTAAAACAACCCTCAGAGTGTTCTAGAACAGACAAAACCAGAGCATACTCGTGTTCAAAGTCAGTCTCAGACTCAATAGGAACACTCAGGGACAAATTACTTCACCAGCTACGGACAAGATCTTAACAGTAACAAAGGCAGAAAAAAAAATCAGGACTAAGCAGAAGCCTTAGTAAAACCAGACAATGACTTAAAGGTACACAGAGACATGTGTGTCTGTGGAACTTGTATGAGTTCCACAACCTGACCGCTTCTTCATCACTCACCCAGTTTTTAAATATCACTTTTTAGAGCCCCCAGATTTCCTGTGGTTTTAGAGAAATGACTGTTTCTCTACCCACAGAAAGAAAGGAATGCTATGCTGCATGCAAACCCAGCCTGGATCACTGGGGAGATCTGAGAGAGGAGAAATTATTTAGTAAACAAACCCAGGAGTGAAGGAAGTTTATTTTTTGAGCAGTTACAAAGGTAAAGAAAATAAACATTGGTGGAGAAACCTACCCCTCTGACACTACGGGGTGAGCAGAAGGACGGCTCGAAGCAGAGCACATCGTTTGGTATTTTAATGAATTCTCAAACCCAACAAAGCAAAAACACAACAATAACTGACTGGTGTGGTTTGGGCAAAGTCACACGAGGGATTTCTGCAGCACCCACGTCTTGTATGAATTTCTGTTTACACCTGGATCACTCGTTCAGGATATTTCAAGCCTGCACCTAGCTGAGGCATTAATAACACACATACTTTAAGATCAAATAAATCAATATGCTGACACAGTGTGTGCTCAGCTGGGGCTGGCGTGTCAGAAAGATTCCAAACAGCAAACTGTTGAATGTACTTACAAATAATCAAACAGCTTCACACACAGCAGGGTATCAGGAACAGAGAAGGAGAACTCCAGACAGGCTCCTGAAGCAACAGAAGTCATGTACTTCCTTTTGGATGCAGAAATCAGGGGCCCCGGATAACCTCTCTGCTGTTTGTGCAGTGTGGATGCTGAAGCAGAGCTGGCCACAGCAGATCAGCAACGCTCCCCAAGTGGAAGCACCAGCCACAGCTCTTCCACAGCTCTACGCTGGTGGCAACGAAGCACTTTGTGGAATACAGAGGGAATTCTCAGACACACGAGTGAAATACCAACCCATTTATAATGAAATAAATGGAGGCTCATTTCATTTGCACAAGGATGTTATTAAACACAAGACAAAAGGTACAATCAGGACATGAATAACTCGCATACCAGACTTTATTTTGGTATCACAGCATTTGCTATTTTTGCCTTTCTAAATCAAGCTTTATTTCTCCAAGAGCTCTGCTGTCCAGAGGCTGTTTTGTCATCGTTTCCTAGATGCAGAGTAACTATTTAATATGCAGCTCTCTGGACTGTATGTTCACAGTGCTTTTTATGTTCCAAGCCAATTTAAAAAACGCCCAAAATTTGTAGACTGAAAGGAGGTATTTCTTTCAGCAGCTTACTGTCCACAGACCCACCCGTGTTCCATTAGGTGGCTGAGTGGAGTATTTTATCATCATAAAATCAGGAGCGATACGCAGTGGCTACCAAGCTGTAGAGTAAGTGCCATACTAGGGGAAAAGGAAAATCCCTAAACAATGCTTATTCAGAACAAAACGTACTCAGATCTATAAACACCGTGTAACACGTAGCTTTAGGCTTTAATATTGAGACTCAGAAGAATATTAATGTTTGTGGTTTATAGACATCTTTATTCAGATACATGCAACCCAAAATTGCTTTCGATGCATCAATGAGAGAATAAATATTAGGAACTCTCTTCTCATTTTCAAATTACCATAGTGTCTGTGTGTTTTTTCCTGTAAAATAAAAGCCCAAAGCTATACATGTATAAAGCTATACAAGCCCAAAGCTATCATTCCAACAGATTTAAAATCCTATGCAGAGGGTGTCCACAAGCATTTCATTTTTCTTTAATCCCCACTCAGAATCCGGGAAACACAGTGTGTTTCAGAAGCAGCTTTCAGCCAACTTCACCAACTAAAATCTTGGAGCTCAAAGGGCTGTTATGGGAGGTTAACTGCTCAAGCCACAGCTACAAGTAAACACTATGCGACATCACAACCGAGACACCACAGACCCCAAACTGATGAAAAAATACGACTTCTCCCCCAGAACAACGTCCAAAACTGATTCTGCTCCACCCCAGAACTTGAAACGTCCTGAATGGCATGTTTTAATTAAACAGTTGAAACGTGTTCCTTAACAGCAACACAAGAGTCCTCCTGCTACACATGACCAGCCGTGTGAAATTTCAGATGCTGGCAGGGCCTGATCCTGAGCCTGCTTCACACAGCAAGAGCTGCCACGGAGTTCTACCAGGTGTGGCAAACAAAAGCCAACAAGCACCTCGGATCGCCCACTGAAACACGCCTGCATCCTTTTCCAGCCACAGAGATTTCTTGCTGAAAGCATTTAAAAATCATGAGATATCAGACGGTTGTTCTACTCTCATTGTTTATTTCCCCGTTCGCTGGTTTCTTTGGGTTTATTGAAAGAACCATCCAAAGACCGTGGTTTGCCCGTTACACAAAAACCCATCAGATCTCCCTTCTATTAAACCAGTAGTTGGACTGGAATGGGACCACAGCAGCCAAGGTGGCCAGCGAGGCTCCCAGGAGCCCAGCAGGATGCCGTAATCCACCAACTACCTGGGGGTGACTTCCTACCCAGAGCCCCAAGCCTACAGAGTACGTACAAAAGCAAATGGAAGCACAAGGGTTGTGCAGACACATCCACAGAGGGACCAGCCTCTAAACGGTGAGAGCAATCTTTTAGCTTCTACAAAGCCTGATTAAGAGCTGTTCCGTAGAAATAAGCCATTTATAATGAAGAGAGTGATATAGACTCTAAATACAGAAACTGTGTCTTATCAACAGCAGGCACTGTACTCCAAGAAGGATAACATAACACAGCAAGCCCCCCCACCCTTCCCAGGCCCCTCAGTACTCTGAGGGGTGCAGACAGACCAGCCACGGTGCCAGGGATGCAGGCAATGAGGAGTTGTTGACATCCCTGGCTCTCTGCCCTAAAGAGGTGATTTCCCTCAAGTGATTTACCAGGAGAAAGTCAAATAAATAATAAAGAGAGGACGCCGAGCACCCCAAGCGCCCAGCTCGCAGGGACAGAGCACGCACACACACTCCCGGGTGCGCACACCCAGCCGCCGGCACTTGCATTGTTTGACAGCTCATCAGACTCTCGGTGCCAGGAGCGGTCCCGGCATCTCCCACCGATTCGGGACAACTCGCCAGTCGCTCGCGGTGCCGTGAGCATCCCGAGCACCGGCACAGCCCCTGTCCCAAGGACTCACGCACCCGCCGGATCCTCGCGGATGCTACTGCGCTTGCAGCCGGGCACTCTCCCTGCTCGCCCAGCAGTCTCACGGGGAACCATCTCCGCGAACGGACGGCAGGACCGCCGCTCCCACCACCCGCCCAACTCCGGACGCACCGTCCCGCAGCGGACCACGACCTGTCTCCCCCGGGGTCCGGGCTGGGCTGTGTAGGGACAGGGGGTCCCGCTGCCCGCTCTCCCACCCATCAGTCCCGGTGGGTACCGGCTCTCCCCGGTACGCGCGTCTCACTAAGGCGGGGGCCGGCCGCGGCAGCACCACCCGCGCCACGCGCAACCGGTGGGACCCTCCCGAGCGCGGCGCTGCCGCCGCAAATTTGCGGGGAGCCCGGACGGAGGATGGAGGGCTGGGGGGCTTGAGCCCGCTTACCTCGCAGAGCGGCCGTCCAGCCGCAGAGCCCGAGCAGCAGCAGCGGCAGCCGCCGGTTCAGGCGCAGGAGGCAGCGGCCCCTCGCAGCCCCTCCGCCCATGCTGTCCCCGCAAGTCCCGCGCCTCTCCCCGCCGGCCGGGGGAAGGGGAAGGGATGCCGCTCTCTTCTCGGTCCCTCCGGAGCCGACCTCGAGCCGGACAATTCGCCTTTGGTGGGTTATTTTTTTTTGTTGCTGCTGTTGTTATCGCTGCTTCTGCGTGCGGCGGGGGCTCCCCCTCCCCTCCGGCAGCCCGCCTCTCTCCAGACGCGGGGAGCTCCCCACGCCGGGCAGGGGCTCCGCGCTCCGGCCGCCGCCGACTAGCGAGCCGCGGCGCGCGC